>OV121082.1:5068955-5668955 GCA_921293015.1 Phorcus lineatus | reverse complement strand
GTCTCTGGGAAATAACGATGAGAGATGACCTGTACAGATGACAAAGGAGCCAATGTTTTAGCTTAATTTCCCAAATAGCAATAAAATAAAATGGCAATCAATTTATAATTATAGGAAAACAGTTATGAGAATGATTTGTTGAAAGGAAATTTGACGTCATGCCTCCTTCATTTTAGCCGGAAACATCAGTAAGCATTAAATGCATAAATATATGTACGTAGGAAATGTGCATAAGAGGATCACATATGCTCAAACAATAAAGATGATAGAAATTATGCATGGTTTTGTTTGTCGGCCTCATTTAAAGACAAACTATTTACAATGAAATTCCGTGATGCTTGTGATGCCATGATGACGCAATATATCAAGTGAGGCCAATTGAAATGAAGCAATTGTTATGTGTGGGCTTTATGATGATTTTTTACTAATTATTACAATGCGTTTCATATCTTTTTTGATACAATTTTATCTTGACGCTAGCTTATTTTCAAAAATTAAAATGTTATTCAAACTGTCAAATAAGTCACAACCATGCAGAATCGACGAATGTATCGATTTTCATAAGCAGTCGTATTTACCCCTGTATAAAAAGTTCATATTTCAAATGAATTTAAGAAGGCTTTCTGTAATTATTGGGGGGAAACAGTTATAATAACACAATATCTAGACTTAAGAAAGACAAAAAACGGCCATTTATACTTTCAGTACATTACCCCTAAAAGCTATTACACCAAATGATTTATGCATCTTTGGACAAGCAATGGTAGCAATTTTACCCAAGGGTATTATTGTTTTGCCGTTTCCAGAGAATGTATGTAAGTGCATCTTGAATGATTCATATCTAATGGGAATACACTGTACTGTAATGAGAGTTTGTGGCAGGATGTTAATAACGTTTCAGAATCTGGAATATAAAATAAACATCCAGGTTATTTATTTCAGCATATTAAGTTATAAATTGTAGAAAAACCTTGAATGGAAACATTCAAACAACCTGTAATAGGAATCAGTGTTATTTAAAGAAACCGTTATTGTAGCAAAAGGAAACAGCGATACATTCTCACCACTACCGGTAAGTGAAGTCATGTCATGCATGAATGACAACAACTTCAAGGAACTTTAAGAAATGTTTAATGTTAACGAATGTTTTAAGTTTAAGTTAAACGTAAGTTAATCTAAAAACCTAAAATAAGAGTACAGAATTTCTGCAATCATTCATTCTAATGAATAATTGCCACTTAAACCCATAGGATGATACAATGATTCTCGTGTTCAGTTTAAAATTTTATTTCCCGTTTGGAGCAGGACATTGTATTCCTACGTGTTGATATTTTAACTCATACAGAAAAACTGTAGGGGTTAATGTTGTGACGACGTATTCAATCCATCAGTCACGAAAATGGGTTCATGTCTCTCCAAATGAACTGTTCCTACAGTTCTCACAAGTTCTCTCTTGGACAAAAATGCGCAAATCGCATTTGCAGTATGATTAAATAAATGTTATGCAGTCTCAATCACAGACGGTCAGCTTTTAAAAGTGGTCTACCATATGTTGAATATCTGCAGAGCATTAATGTGTTGTTAAACTTGTTAGTGATGCACTGTTAACATGACTTTTTAATGACATGATGTCACTTGTATCTATAGTACTGCTTCAATCCAGAAAACTGAAACCATTGAGAACAGTTTGTAACCAGGCCTGTTTATAGCTGTATATAGGGGGCGGGATAGCGCAGTGGTTAGCGCGGTCGGCTTCGGATCAGAAGGTCCGTGGTTCGAATCCCGCCAGGGGCTCGGCAACTTTGCCTGCAGTAGAGAACTGTTCTACACGCAGTCAGGTTTGGGTGCAATGCTACACTGAAATTCAGCGCAGTACCACCCATGGTTCGCTAGTTCCAGCCGATGCTCGCAGGTTTCACCGCAATGCCTAACCACAATGGTGTTGTGGGCTTTCTCCCTGCATTAATACTAGCAGCCGCGATATAAGTGAAATAATCTTGAAAGCGGGGTTAAACACCAACTCACCTCACCTCACCTATAGCTGTATATAGCCATAAGTATTGAATACCTTTACCTTTGAATTCTCCTACATGGACTGCTGTCAGTATCAGTGGAACGTCCCTTTCCGTTTACTCCTCGTGAATCAATTTTTCATAAAGCCGCTAATTCTGACGTGCTTTGAATACACTGCATAACCCTTCAATAGATTTAGATCAAAAGGAGGAAACAACTGGGTGTTCGTTAATTTTAGTGTTCCGTAATTATCATTCCATTAGAGTCGGTCTGTATGGCTATGACTCTTGGTTCATGTATGTGCATATCTATCGTATTTCCTCTGATTAAGTTGATAATTTGTTTCATTTCATTCTATATACAATATCATGAAAATGGAGGGCGCATATTCAAAACATTTTTGTTGTAGATTCGCGTGATACTGAGTGTGTATTTAAAACCCTATCTTTAGTTTGCACTTTACTGCGTTATAACATTAACAAAGATAGTCATACGTCACTTAAGTGTTCTTAGAAGTTCTGAATATTCTGAGTTAGGATGATTTTTGAAGCAGTCGGGAGGTATGTAGCAGTCAGCGTGTCCGTCCGTCCGACCATCCGTCTGTGACACTTTGTGTTCCACTCATAGTTCAGACACTAATTATTGGAATGTAATACATCTTGACACATGTAATCACTGTGCTGTGTAGATGAACTTTTTTTCATGTTTCAGTCTCTAATTTGCATAATTTTTTCCAGATTTTTCTGTCACATTTTTGTGTACTCACCAACCAGTTTTGAAACTTGACTCTTTTAATCACTAAACAATACTTACCTATTATGATTGTATATCTGATATGTAATATCCCTGTACCCCTCTAAAAATTCTGGTTGAGCATCATCTACAGTGTTTTTATATTTTTATCATCAAAACAAACTTTGCATATCCAAGAATGAAAAGACAACATTATTAGACGTGACAAATTGTGAATAGTTTGAAACAGGTCAAGGATCAAAAGAAAAAATCAAAACATTTGATCAGTCAATATACATGTGAATCGGTTGTATCAAGACAAGTGATTTTTTAAAGAACAATTTTATAACGCAATGCGAAGCAAAAAAATCATTCACATAAATACAAGCATTTGAGCCAATGAAGAAATCGATCCCGCCTTTCAAATCAGCATCTCATCAAAGATTCTCATAAAACATTTACTTATAGTTTACGGTTTCGATTTAGTGTTTTTTTTGATTGCATGTTTTCAGGAGTTTTACATCTTTATTTTGATCATTTGATTTGACGTTATTAGGGCATAAAATGTGATGTGTTTCTATTTGGTTCAATTGCAATCAAATGCTTCGTCGTGAATAAGACCAAAAAAATCATGCATTGCGAAGTTAAAAGTTCGACTAATTAACGTGTCAATTGAAATATTAAAGCGTAATAAAAGCAAATCACGTTCTATTCGTAGCAATTAGAACGCTCTACATGTAACGGGTTACAAAGGAAAAATGGGTCCTAAACTTGTATTAGGAATGAATTCAATCTGCACTTCTCTATAACACACCGAGATAAGCAACACGGTGCTAAAATTGCATAGTCATTGCCTTGATTTATGATGACATTGTCACAAAAAGTCTTGTTCATGATACCTGGTTATAGAGTTTTTTTTCTAGGGGACTAACGAAGTATTTAATTGTCTTCTATAGACAGAGGAATTCATAAGTCATACTAGATGAAAGTATTTGCGTATCCCATTTAAAATCTTATTTCAACGTTTAACTACCTTAAATATACGTTGCAAAGACACATTCTTGTCCAACTGATCTATAATGCACTCCCTGCTGCTGAATAGAGAACTGGGTGAAATTTGAAAATGTAGACATATTACTTAAAAACTTGTTTGGCAACAGGTGTTGCACAGTGATGCGCATAGCTGTATAGTAACATGGAGAACAGGACTTTCTACGGTTCAGTCTTATCTTGTCCATCGAGTGTGGTAGACAACAATAACTCGTGATTAATAAGAAATAATTCTAGACGCATATTGAAACTTTATACATCCTTTCATAAATTCATACTTATTATTAAACTGTTTTACCATATGACTGATCTTAAATTTCAAACCCATCGTTATCAGAAATATTTCTCACTACAATTCTGTGGTGTTAACAATGTATTATGGCCTCTATTGCAAGGAAATGCTGCAGGTACATAAGAAAGAAAAATAATTTTGTTTTTGATAAAATGGATCTGTTTAATCAATTAGATAAAAGTCATTTTGTCTTAAAGATACAGGAGTTAGAGAACCCGTTGTGTGATTTACAGTGCATTGTTATAGAGCAACTAAGCATGCTATTGTTGATTCACTTGATCAATGGTATGATGTTCTCAACTATCACCCTTTGTTTTGTGCTAATGTTCTTAGCTATCAATATCACATGGATTGAGGAGACATAGATTAATTGTGAACTTTTGAATGGGCTGACAAATCATGCTTTTCAATTCATAGAATGTATTGATGACAAACATGTATTCAAAGAAAACATATATATTTAGATCGACTGAAATTCGTATATTGCAGTAATGTGTAAGGTAAATTAACCTCTGTATTATTTGTTAAGAAGACTGATGTATTGATTATACGGATTACAGTTGTACAGCGTTTACCACAAAGACTTTTCAACTGATTTGTACCACTGTAAATGATAATAAAATACCAGCGTCCAAAGGTTGTATGCTGTAGTGAGTCTATATAGGTCATTTCCAAAAATATTTCAGTCATGAAAATTAGTCTGTAGTTGACAATAGTTGTACTGTTTTAAGATATTTAATTCCACTGCAATGCAGAGACACCTAAATGGCTCTTGAAACCAAATGCTTTGTGTAATGCACTATGAATATATCGGAAATACAAATCCATCAGTACTTGTATGAATTAAAAAAAAACTTCATTTTAATTTCCTCATTTAAGCACGTAGTCCATCTGGTAGCACATCACGTGGCATATCTCATAGCATATCGTCTGAATGCTTTCGTGGACGCCTCTGCTATCGATTCAATATTTTTGTCTGCCTGACTTGTTCCATAAAGTTGTAAAGAAAATATTCTTGTCATTATTATGGGACTCAAAGGAGGTTAAAAAATATTTTATTTTCCAAAAGTTATAACTGATAATGTTTTACCAAAACTCTACATCAAGCTTCATATAAAAAAAAATCTGAAAGTGCTTTTTCTTAGAATAGTTTTTTTACGGAATATTGTACTTGTTTGTCTTTGGGGATGGGAGTATTTTTTTGTCTGATCTATTTCGTGGAAATGGATTTCGTGTTTTCACCCTTCAACAATAGATCAGGTTCATTTTACCGCAAAATATAATTTAGGATATACACTGTTCATTCTGTCAATAATGTCATAAATATTTACTTAAAATATTATGTGAAGACAATTTAATTGTTTCTGTAGTGAACATTTTCAAGATGAAAGACGTTTTCACGTTTTAAACTCATTGGTAGGCTTTAAAGTTGTCAATGTAATACTCATTTTTGTCTCACTGACATGACCACGTTGATTGAGTCATCATGTTTTCTGAAATATAGTGGCACAATCTCATTGAAATCAGTTGGAACCTATCACTCGTACATCGCTTGGGTTTATACTGCCACTGTAGCATTAGGGTCTTTTGCCTCTGGGGCCTCTGATTGGTTTAATCTAAGGATGGTGAAAGGTCACGGACAAGGCCATCTGGAGCCTTGGTGTCGTTCATGGTGCTACGTAGATATGTCACTTCCAGTTCATAATTACTTTTAAGACCAGGTCTAATTTTGTATTAGTTTTGGTATCAGCTAAACCCTTTCGCATGAACATTATATATGAAGAGATGTGCTCATTGAATAGCGAGACAATTGAGAGCCATTTTGTATGTAAATTTTTAAAACTAATCATCGAGGCAATTTGCCCTTAAGAGTTTGAAAGTTCGGTTTAGTAGTGGTAAATATGTGTCAACGATATATATTTGTGTACAAAAAACGAATTTCTACCTTAAACTTGCCTGATGAAAGTTATCTTCAGATCTTCCAACAAACGACAAAGTGTTACTCCGCTTAAGTGAATTCAGCCAGATATCAACTGGATTATAAACCATAACTGGATCTGATCACCATCTCGAACTCTGACCCTCTAAGAACACAACCAGATTCTTCCGTTCAGGATGTGTGAACAAGAACTAAAGGGGACGAATGGCCAATAAAGTGACAATATACATAGAGCATTCTGAACAATTATCTCTTTAACACTGCCTCACCGATGACACGGACGCAGTACAATCTATTTCAAAACATCCTATAACAAACCAAGACAGTTTACATTTGCTGTCTTACTCTGCCAAACTGTCATTTAGTTTTTTGGATGGTGCAAAGGTTTAATTCCCTGCGGTTGGATAATGTGTTTTTAGTATATGAAAATAGATATGCCTTAAGCTTCTCATAGCAAATAATTAAAACGACAGACTAAGTAATTGGTCGTGGAATTCGTTTGCTAGCTGGTCCATGCAATACACAAATTGTCTTCATTCAAGCTGTACAGCGGATGTGTCTGCAGCAAACGTCATTGATTAGTCATTAACGAGATGGAATTGCTTCCGGTACAGTTTGTCTCAGTTGTGCAGAAATAACTTACCCTATCTCTGATGTTAGCAAATATTTCTATTAGAACGCCAAAAGTTCATCATTTGCTTGACGTAATCGAATCATTACTTTATTGATAAGACTAACGTATAACGAATAATAGCTAACAGACTATAGTGACCAGTAACATATACCAACCTGAGAGTGCAACTGAGCTTTTAGAAATTTTTGCTGTGTCAATCCTTTTTAATGGTGGGGTATAGAAATTAGATTTATTTCCTGTAACTTCAATGGAGAGACATTTATCTATTTTTGTAGAAATCCAATCCCTGACAAAACTGTAAAATTGATCGCAAGATAACCAATCAATAATGTCATAATTGACATCAGTTCATCTTTGCACCGTAATAACCAAAAGGAAGATTCAGCATGTTAAGAAATGCATTTTATATACACCTGGGGAAAAGTATTGCAACACCTGTTTTTACAATGACTGTCCTGGTACAGACAAATGACATTCGATTAACTAGTACCTAATTTATATTATAGAGTTTCTATCAGGTTGAAAAATGTCTTAAAGTTATAAAAGCAACAAAAATTTTAGTATTTACCAAATCGATCATTTTTAAAAAGTCAATGAGTAACCTTTGTAGAACAGCTGCAACTCATAGATTTACTGTAACAGCAATGTTTTATTAGAAGAACTGGATGTTGAAACTTACTGACTTCAACTGATTACTGAAGACATAGGAACAAGAAAAGTCAAAATTTGGTAGTACCGCAATTAGCATAAATGGTCTGCTCTTTAACTAAATAAGTTCCTGAGCTGCCTTTGAGACAGTGCATTCATTGTCGTTTGGGTAGTGTATTTATTAGAGGGTTGTTTAAAATAACTGAAAAACCCTAATTTGTTCGAGATCATAGGAAGAATGGAAGAAAAAATGGTGTTGCAATACTTTCTCCTAGGTGTATATGTTTATTTACATTATTACTGCAGTATTGGACACATAATTAACTAAACGGTCAGTGACTAAAGACTTTGCTCTTGATGACGATGGAAGATAGAAATTGAGGATGGAGAGTTGTGTTTAATCAAACGTTCAAGTGAACACCTTGTAGTAATAGCGTGCTGCACGAAATGTTAGAGTGAACTTGATTTGGTTAGGGTGTCTAATCAGCATTAACCGCAGTTTGTTATGCATGGGTTATATTTCCCTTTGTCATGATGCATTATCTCATTTTAATTCGATCTACAGTGGTTATCAAAAATTATTGACCAAATGTAGTTATTTTAAATATCCGGAAAGAATAACCTTAAATAATATTGACTCATTATCCATTTTTTCAACAAACGAAGATCAATTGTATCTGACAAGAGGTGCACATTTTGAAATATTCCAATTCGGAGTTTCATCTGGTTAATTACACTAACAAATAAGATTAATTTGTCTGTGAAGCATGACATAATCCATAAACGGCATGTGCCAAATGCTGTGCTTTGTTCAGAAACTACCATGCGTTGCGGAGACTAGATTGATTTAAGGGCCCCGTTGCACAAAACAATCACTAAGGTAGCCTTAGTGCAATGATAAAGAATGGCACTAGGGTTGAATTTAGTGTTAAGTTGCTTTGTGCAACGACCACCAGGACAGTTTCCAATTAGTAAACAAAATCAATCCGTTTCGTTGGTTGATCAGAGATCTGATGTTCAGTCAACATTGCTATAACCGCTGTCTTCATATAAAGACAAGAACTGCATTACTTATTCTAATTTCTTCATTACATCTCATTTAAAACTTAATATGTAAGAATGAATATGCAAAATTCTGTATTGGCTGTAAGGATTTCATATATAACATAAACATAGTTGTTTATTCTTTATTGTATATATCCAGAATTGCCAATAAACAATGTATTTTCCGTGCCTTAAAGAAGATGTTGTGCCTTTTGTAAGGTCGGATACATACCATCATTAATCACCCAAGATCATTAACACTTTATCATACGTTAGCTCGTTCTTTAAGATACTTTAAACCTTTTCAAATAAAATTCTTTGTAAATATTTGGTATCCTTTGCAACTATATATAAGAACTTTGAATATATGCAATGGAAAATGAATAATGATAAAAAGACATTTCAACTTCACGCAAGAACAGAGTATTTTCTATTCTTTCCTAACGTCATGATACCCTGTAGGTGTTATGTGCATTCATTAGGATAAATTGATTCACAAAGTGTATGCATGTCTTTTTATTGCCACTAACATTCATTGTTTCAGTCTAGAGTAAATATATCCATGTAATTATATCTAAGAATAGTGTAGTTTTTGCTGGTTTTCTGTTTAGAGGGATTTTCTTCTTTCGTGTGCCTGGTACTGAGTTCTATCAAATAATCAACAACATAATCATTTTTAGATAAACTTTCAAAACTTACATAGCACCGTATTCTCTTGCACGTTCTTGAACCGCACTATGTGCTTAATGCAAACTAATGGTACATCAATTGGCTTTAACGGTATCTTGCTTTGGCGTCATACCAATGTCATGTTTTTCAAATTGAACACAATAACAACTTGTCATTCTATACCTGTATCTTACTGTATCAAGTTTAAAGAAAAGGACAAACCCGACTCATTGTTGTTTGTATGAAATAGAAAAAATATTACTGATAATGAGATATCTTATTTCCGCAGTGGGCTTTATCTAATACGTATTATTTACAAAAATGTACCCTTGACAAATTTCCTTACATGAACTGAAGATGAAATCAGTTTTAGAGTAGCTGTGAGAAACAATAAAAGAAAAACAAGTCGAGCACTTTATTGATTGTTGCTTAAATGGTGTCATTGTAAATCTAATTATCTGTCTCCGGCCTCCAACACAACACACACAGGCAGCTGGGTAATCCATTTATTGTAACAAAACAATTTAACAAACTGGCAAAATTTTAGGTACTTGAAGTGTTTAAACATGGTTAGAAAGGACGATACATTAATTCACTTATCTGATGATGAAGTTTAAGAATACGTTTGGCAGACATGTTGACACAGGCAATAACCTTGTGTGAGATGATGTGACAAGGTCTGGCTTTTGGACTGGACCATAAGGAAAATCCGAAATGATGCACATGAGAGAGACGTGCCTTCTTATGTACTCCATACAAATCAATGATATCATGACCCCAAGTGGACCTTGTTGTCTGCCTCTGCTGCACGTGCTCTGGGTGTGAGCAGACAACAAGGAATAATGTAAATTTTGAAGAAATTTGGTATTTGTTTGTGAAATTTGTTTTACTGCTCTCCAATATCATAGCGTAATGTCTGTTCTCATTTGCTGGTGCCTTTCCATGTAAAAGTTTCCTGTTTGACTCCAATCCAACGGCAACTCCACTGGGTTCAACGATGAAGGCTTGCTGATTATGCATCAACATAAAACACGCTACACAAGCAACAAGTGTATAAACCTTTCCTCTTCTTCTCATGAGAGCTGTAACATTCCTTCCATGAAGAAGTGAAAACATTCTCAAGTCACAGGTATCTGCAACTCTTCAATGAATTCACTCTAAGATAAGGTTGTTGATATGGTTATAAACTAATTCTCATTGAAAACATTTTCTTTACATCAGGAAAATATAAAGATCATACATATTAAATAAAGTTGTTCTAAATTATGTCATTTATCAGGTTGAACGTAATAGTTTCAATATCAAAAATGACGAATTGCACAAACACAATCAGAATGTTTCAATACTGATTTTAATATTCTGTTGTCAGAACATAAAAATAGAAGTGATGTAATGTAATGTTTCATTTGAACATGCTAAGTCTTTCATTTATGAATTACTTCTACATACTAGATAAACAATCTCTAACTAAATATGCAATCATTATATATGGTAAATTACTACTTCATTAATCAAAGAGAACTCAGATTTGATTTTATTTTCAGTTTAAAATATTTTATAACATATTATTTGAGCTATTATTGTTAGTTATTTAACATAAAAAGATGGTACGTTGATTTAAATTTATATCCTCTGTAAAGCAAATTCCTCCTACGTACCTGCCAGTAATTGGCTTTGTACCTGCTGTGTGTCATGTGTCATAAGAATCATCGATAGATTACCAAGAGCTTGTTCACCAACAATCTTCATAGCATGATCAACTAAATGTTTGCCTCCTCGCTTTCGTTGGTATATTTGCAAAACTAGTTGTTTCTGCAGTACAAACCTGTATATATGATTCCAAACATCAAATTCCACACATCAAATTCCATTTTCACTGATGATTAAACTAAACGTGAACAAAGTCATAATATCTTTACCATGCTTAACATGAAACTGTCAACAATTGACATAAACAGTTTTTCCTTTGGAATCATTTTAAAAGAACAACAATGGTAATCTGACGAGACTGAGACTGTGCATATGTGATATGAAATTGGCATATCCGAAGCATGAGATCTCAACTTCCTCGTGTATATCTCAAACTACGTGGATATACAATTATTCATATTTCATCGCTCGAAGACTAGGAGACGATCACCAACGACAACTAAGCCGAATCAGCCTCTATAGATAGTATTGTTCCACACCATAATACAACTTTCCATATGTAAACATTCAACCACGTTGCTACCCACAAGTTCTGGTAGTTGCAACGCCCTAAACCAATGTGCAAGTGTCATGAGTCGCGTGCATCTAGCCACGCCCCCCCCCCCCCCCCCCCCCCCCCCACCCCCTCAATGACTGGAACGGAGCGCCTGTTCAATGATTCTGAAGTAACTTAAATCAATGGATGGAGTCAATTGAAGTCAAACCTAGGTAGTCTTATTACATGCTGTACAACTGAAGCAACAGTTCCCGCTGTTCGTCTAATCGATCTAGTCCGGTATTGCTGCTGAACTGAGCAATGGGCATGTGAGTATGAGAGAGGGACCGTAGAGAGATAACCAGGAAATGTGGATCGAAGTTGTTGGCTATGAGAAAAACGACGGACTGTCGGATTTAAACTTATAATGAACAGTCGAGAATACACTGGAATCTTAAGAAGAGATTGATAGGCAGAGAAGTTTTGGTGGTTTCATTCTTAATTGCGGCAGTGAATGCTAAATTATCAAAATTAGCATATGAAATTGTAGATTACCTATAGTAAATTGTTATCCAAAGAATATTTAGGAGTTACTCCATTACAGATAAGTGATAATAATCTGACCATCGTATGGTAGCTAGGATTTAAAGAAGGGATGTCATTAATGACACCGTATAATTATCATACAAACACTATTTCTCGAAAGCATCCCAAACTTATTTTGGGTTACAAGTGAATGGCAAAAGATCTGGTCCACTGACAACATCTCATACTTATAAATCTTCATTTTATCAGCCATCGTTTTAGAACTCTGATTTAGATTAATGATTAAACTTTTGAGGTCTGCTAAATATTCCATAAACATGGTTTCAGTTTTTTTAATTACATTTTATTAATAATATAAGTGTCTGTTCAAATTGAATAGAAAAAATTGTTGCCTTTGTGTCAATTTCAAAATTTAATCCAACTGAATAAATACAGCAAGTGATGGATGGGAGGTTTAAGTTCCTTTATTTGTAGGTCGACTGCTTCTTGATTCCCTTTGTAAAATCAATGTTCTGTCTGTCTCACAAGTAGGAAAGTACAAGGGTTTTCTAAAAGTACCAGCCTGATCATGAAAAGTGAAGAATATTTAGAATAATTTATTTTTCGACATAAGCACCCCTTAATCAAATGCATTTGGTCCAGTATTTTTTACATCTTCAACTCACCTGGAAACCATGTATTGAATTTCTTATAATGAAGTTCTGTTTTCAGTTGCCGGTATAGAAAGACATCTGAGATGGGTTGCATCTTGAGAATATTATAATATGAATGCTTATATATAATTCGTTAAACTAAAGTTTCACTTATGAAATGAGATACAAAATAATTACATTTCATTAATGTGCCAAGAACAGCGTAAATGTTTTCCTCTGTGGTGACCTTAGATATGTAAGGGATTACGTCGTCTTCGGTACTTGTCCACCAACTAGAAAATTTAGTTCAACACTCCCTTGTTTAAAGGGGCTGTAGCACGTATTTTTAGATAAATTACATGTCTCTCAAAAACGTGAAAAAATCGCTGCACATAGGTCAACTGTTTGTTGAATGAAGAAAGGTTATGTGGTGTGTTTCTCCAGTCACTCATTTCACTGAATGATTTATTTGTGTCAATCTGAGGAGATGGCTCTGTTCATCGTGAATTTGATACATTGATTTAATCCTGGTAAGGAGGCAAATGTCAGTGCTTTCAGCATGATATTAACAGGAATAAATGGGCTCTACACAAAACATTTACTATCACTTGTATGAACAAATAATTTCATTTCCCTATGAAATAATATTAATCATTGAACAAGCACAGACATAAATCTTAGGTGAGAGCGGAATTTAAAATACTCATTTGGGGATAACCACAACTGTAAACCAATTTCGTTTATACCATTGAAAAGAAAAATACAGAGGTTTTTTCAATTCATAAACCATAAACAAAAGTACTTAATGCTTCTTACGTTTTATTAGTCAATGCAATTTCATTTTTAATTTCAAATTCTTAACTAAGACAATCCGATCCCATTCTCATTTCTTAAAAATTTTGATTTCCAACTTTTTCCATGAAGTTATGCTAATATTTTTTCAAGGAGATTTCTTTGCTTTTAATTCCAAACATCAATTACAAAGACGTCATTAAGAAAATAGACGCTATCCGCTTTTATAACATAAATGGTTGTCGGTACATTAACCACAAACAATGTTCATTCATGTCGACAAATACACTCTAGTGATGTTAACACGACCATGCCAATTTTCCACTCAGGCTACGTATGATTTGATTGATTAAACTTATCAATGCATCACTGCCAAACCATTGAAAAAATAGAAATGAGCCATACCTTTATACACTTCTGTATAAATCAATATGGTAATGTTAAACAAGTTCGTGGTAAAACACCCGACATAAGTTGTTATAAAGATATGACGTCACATGTAAATGACTCCGTGACCACGGACTGTAGATACAGAAATCCTATTTTCGACCCACCGTTGGTTTCTTTGATTACTCAGATTCAGTTCACTGTTTTTAGTTTTATCATCTAGAAATTCAAAACAATATTGTACATATCTAACATGTCTAAATATATTAAAGTCAAAGAAGTTTATTGTACATATGGCCTCCGTATGTAAATATATCCATAATATAAGAAGGCAAGTCCATCTTATAATACTTCCAAATGTTTTGCTGCCAATGTTAAGGGGACATCTCTGTGTACAAATCCAGAATCGATTTTGCATTAAGCACGTAACCATGAACTTTATGTGCTGTAAATACACTGCATAACCCTATTATAGATTTGAACGAAACGGGAAAATAAATGGTTTTTCAGAAATTATAGCATTTCGTATTGATCATTCCATTTGTGTTAGTATTTGTGGCTTTGCATTTTGATTCATGTCGGTAATTAATGAAATCACAATCAGTCCTTCAAACACAATGATTGGTTTAAAGCTCAGTGCATGAACACAATTATTTCCTCTGATTGTGTAATTTTAAAGATTATCAATGTTCAACAAAATGACAATATAAGGTGCATGTATGCGTACAAACATTTCTTTTCTATAATCAAGTACAAGCAATGTATCTGCGACTACCCTTTGCTAGCTATTGACTACATTAACACAGCTGATGCACCCCTACTCATGTATCAGTCACTTCAACTTAGGTCGAGGGATAGAAGCCAGAGCTCGTTATAAATCTCTTCCTCTCTCTTCTTATTCGTCTCTTCTCTCAATGTTCGATCTCCTGTGAAATTAAATATTTCAACATTCCTCGTGCATGATTATAGGTAGACCAATAAGATAGATTCTTGAACCTCAGGAAAAGACATCTGCAAGGTCACCCTTATGACCTGAATGACTGAGTGCTCGGTTGGTACATCCTTGCAAATGTGACAACACGGTTACATAAAGATTGGCTCTTGACCAAACAGAATTCGACAAAGTGTAATAAATAGAGATTAATATCCGAGCGTGGATGTCATATTGTATTTACAACACGAGTGACTGAAAAATGATATTTTTTCCGAGCGAGAGCGAGGGAAATGTCATTTTTCAGGCACGAGTGTTGTAAATACAATATGACATACACGCGAGTGTGTTAATTTCTTTATTATCCATCTTTTCTAAGAAAATTAATTCCAAAATGATCAAGATATTCATATTCACCCGCGATCTAAATATAGCATTAGGCGTATGAATACAGTGAGGCAAGGTCAAGGTCGCGGTGCACTGACTCTGTTGTGGTAAGACTAAATCTAGCGCCAATTTGAAATCGTCATAACACGACTCTTTCTCGAAAACGTCACATAGTTGTCAATTCATTTATCATTTTAACCTTCAAATTCATTCTTAGAAAAAATATAAAACCTGTAACATTAAAAAATCTTAAATATTACCTCACATTTGAGAGAATCACTTTGATCACGTACAGTAACTGTTACTGCATTCGAACGGAACACACTGTCGGCAACTCTGACACTAACAACATGGAAAGTCAAAAAGAAAGATGACAAGATTAACGACTGAACAACAACTTTAGGTCAAAAGAATGTCAGCACTTGATCGGCATGTGGTAATCAATCGTAATCCGAAGAATCTAAAAAGACAACAGCTGGACAGATTCGTCGACGCTTCGGCCGGGTTGGGTTCACTCGCACTCGGGTGATCAGCTGATTGAACGGCACTGGCAGCCGCACCCGTTGCATTTCCAATGCCGATGTTGGAAACACCTCCGTATATTGGGCCAGCAAAGATTTTACAGATAATTTCAGAGGGAATTGCTTTGTTGTTGTTCTGGACTAAAAAGACTTGTGAATATTTTTTGGACGGGAGAATGTTTTGATCAAAATTGACTGGTAACCCGTCAACGTCGCGAGAATATGGGAATTATTTTGCCTATTTGCTGGAGTTTGGGCCGACAGAAGCGAACCAATATTTCTGTGTTGGGCATCTGACAATCCGAAATGATTTATTAGAAACGATCAAAGTTTCGGAGGACATGAGATTAACGCAAGTCATAGTATAAAGTTTGTACATAGTTTGTACATTGTACAAAAGTTATGAATGAAAAAAGTAGTCCCACATTCCGATGTCACGTTGTCATCCAACTCGACCAATCAAATTGCCGCTAGTGTTTATTATACATGTGCAACATATCGGAGTTTATGTCATGACTTATCTCAACACATATGGATAATAATTGTCTTTATTCAAACGTTTCTAAGTAAAGACTTTGTAAAACACTTGTAACGCTCAAATGAAGCTTTCTTTGATCAAAGGTTCTGCGTCTACTACAACCGGTGTTTCAAAGTTCTGTTTAGAGCTCTTTATTCTTCATCAGAGTTGGTCCAACTGCCTCACGGTCAGCTTCAAGGGTTTGTCCATGAAGACTCGTTCTTCATCAGTCCTTCCTGTTAAGGATTTTTCGACATATATTCAACTCTGTCATTTCCTTACTGTTTGAACCCACCTCGTGAATAAAATGAATGCATCACTTTATGATCTTTGACTTTGAACTGTCTTACTCAGGTTCATGTTTCGACCTTTTTGATTAATCAACAAGATAATTTCCTATGATGTTTGGTTTAACATAAGACACTCAATGTCATGGAGATATGATCCTTATCAATTCATATCACGACAACGATTGAATAAGTTGGCGTTGCAATACGTTTTACAGATTGACATATGCCGTTCTTAATGGACTGACTAAATACATTGCTTATCGTTTGAGTTAACTGTTAAGAAAATGTGATTGTTTCCAAGTTCAACAGTGTGTAACATTGTTGCAATGTTATATGGGTAACACATTTATTTGTTTTGATTTAGTAAGCTAGCTTCGTTTGTCATTCTTTCCCCCCAAGAGGTAGTTCCGTCAAAAATTCCCAACCTCTGTCTTAATACGAAGGTTTCTTGGGCACGAAATGTAGATCGCTGACTGGATGCAATAAAAGTTAGCTGTGCAATCAGCGACGCCGTGTTAAAAGGTATTACCGGAAGCTTTACCAAAGCTAAACTTTTTTCGAATATCCAACTTGCACTTTGAGTCGTCTTTCCAGAACACATACGCTTCATATTGCGACTGCATCATTGCATAGGCCTGTGTGACAAGAAATATGTTATTCATGCATTCGGTTTTTTCATCGGCTGAAGTATTGCCAGGTAGTTTAAGTTGCAAAATTGGAAACTGCCTGAAGCCCGAGAAAAGACAGAGGAATTGATAACGGACACACCTCTGTTGGGACAGACTGAGTTTAGAATGTTCCATGTAAAATTTTCTGTCCAGAAAGCGGCCTCCTTTCCATGTTTTTCTTCACTACCTGGAGATGTTTATGGAATAGCCTTGTTATCCATGTAAGAACTGGCTGATGAAATGTAGATAGTTTGAGCTTCCTTGTTTTCGACATTTGACTTTGCGATCATTCTGCTGAGCAATTGTTCTCCGCCTTTTTGGATTTACCAGCCAGATTCATCATCAATTGCTGTTTGACCAAGGACTTTTGTGAATATAAACCTATTAGCGTGCACATTGTAGCTCATTTGATAATGTATATAGTAACTATTTATATTAATCTATATCGTTTCTTTAAACTCTTTCTTTTTGATTAATGAAATTATTGTATATTAAATTTCCTAATCTAAATTCACAAATAGCGTCACCTACAAAAGCATAACCTATTAAGGCTAAAAATCATAATTTGTTTAAAAAATGACAATTTATTTCAATGCCTGTAGGAAAGCTATGAAACAATGCTAAGTTAAAATGTCTTATGGTTAACTACAAGCAACTGAGTCAATCAACGTTGTCGATCCTTCCTTTATAAACATGATGTAATCTAAAATTCCAACAAATACTAGTAAATTACTTTCTGCTAGTGTTGGTTGATGTAATTTTGGAATTCTTTGATGAAAAGTTTTCATGAATTTCATTTTTATATTTTGATCGGTTTGGTGAATAATTTCAAAGGCAGGTTAAAATGCTGTTGCTTTGCAAAAGTCTTCCATCCTTGTTAAAGTCTTAATTTGGTTCTTCAAATGCAATTAATTCATCGTCGTGAATGGAAAACATAAAATATATTCTTTACGAACTTTGATTGCGTTTGATTAATCATTATGTAAGGTTTAACATTAAAAGAATCATTTTCTATTTACATTCAAGAAAACACACCTCATGTAGCAGAGTTTACAAGGGGGAAAAGTATCTTCCACTTCTCAACATTGATCATTTAAAAGAATTCAAGAGGTGAAAACACAAAGAATTGTGGCAATCAAATAAATGGTTCCAAGGCAAGCAATACGGTGATAACATTGCATACTCATTGCCTCGATTAATGATGATATTTTCTCCGGAGACGGACGAATCAATGCTGACACCGCATTCCGTCTTCTCCAGACAAGGGGAGTTATAGCATAGTCATGAGGGACTCTTACCCTTTACATTTGCATATTCTGTTGTTGAACAATTTTATTTGAACGTTTGACTGTGACTCAAAATACAGTGCAAATACATATTCGTGTCCTAATGATCTACATAACGCGGCCATTATAAACAGCTATTAAGACTTATGTAGCATTGACCTAAAATATTTTTAACGCAGCACAATCTTATTGAAATAAACACAACCTATCGGTCGGACCACTCAGTGTTTCTGATCCGGGCACTGATCGAAAGGGGTCTTGGATCTTTGCTAATGTCTAGTCAGCCACTATGGCTTGAAAGCCATCGGTAGGATTTAATATTTAAGCTGGCCTGCGATTGTTTGAATTCATGGATGCAATCTATGTCCACACGCTCAACTTCACAACTCCTCAATTCTCATACGCAGACGACACTCGACTGTTAAAATAGTTCCCAGCTGGTCAACTTCAATGAGAAATGACTAGTCTGCAGCAACGTACCTCTGAGATTTAGACAAACCAGCATTTCAAACTATTCGAAGACAAAAGGGAAATTCTAACTGCCGGGAGCTCCTTAATCGTAACGAAAATGATCATTCGTGAGATCACAATTAGCTCTGTAAGTATTACACCGTCCAAATTGACAAAGATCTCGGTTTTTTATGCCTCTCACCTCTCTGTTGACAATCAAATCAACAAAATTTGCAAAACCTGCCTCTACCAACTACGTTCAACTGCTCAACTAAGAAAACGTCAGATCTCTTGTATTTTCTAAAATGGATAACTGAAGTCAAATTAAAATAGACTGTGCTCCGAGTTTCATAATATATTGACCTTATCGAGATTCGAACTCGTTATGTCTGAGGCCTTCCTCTCTACACGGTCTGACCTCAGCCACATGTAGCTACACTTTAATCAGTGGTATATGATTAAAATTGATGTTCCATTCCATGACAAAGAGAAGATTTAACGTAGTAAATTTATGAATATTCTAAAACAAAAGGATTACGATGTTTTACACTCTATGTTTCTGGTATACATTAGCTAATATGAATTATAATTTCTCATGACGATCCATCATTGATT
The DNA here is from genome assembly GCA_921293015.1 of Phorcus lineatus. Classification (NCBI taxonomy): domain Eukaryota; kingdom Metazoa; phylum Mollusca; class Gastropoda; order Trochida; family Trochidae; genus Phorcus; species Phorcus lineatus. The sequence goes on along the minus strand of OV121082.1, from coordinate 5,649,727 downwards.
CTAAATAATTGATAGACATCATGTACATTGACTGTATGTGTACTCATCGACAGAAAATATCTCTGCAATAAGCAAATGTATTTCATTTTTTTTTGTTACACGGGAATCGAATACAGCCTGTGTTGATATTGATCTTAAACCAATAATTCAATAATGTTCTGACTGACCTTAGTTCCTGAATGATCACCTTTATGCTGTGCTTTTAAATGTCTAAGTTATGCACATATTGATTCATTGATTTACGTTTAACACTGGATATTGAACACAAAATGCACCTGAATGGTTATTGGGTTTTGCTCTGATGTTAAACTGATGATGTACGAAACATACAGTGTAGTACGGTCAATTTCCTGTTTAGTCTGTTTCCATGTTAATGTGTGGGAGAGTTATTGATCAAACGTTCACATGAACACCTGGCAAATCTCTTGATGCATGAAATGTCACAGGCAATTGGATTAAGAGTTGTTATTTTAGCCTCAACTGCAGTTTTTAATGTAAAAAGGGTTTTTTTAAAGTAAAAAATGAAGGTGAAAACTATTTTGAAGTACACGTCTTAAAAATGACAAGTTATCATCATTTCATATGTTTGATGTTCTTGAAAAACCGATGTAGTCCTTCCTTTGCTCCTTTCACATCGGGCCCCCTTCTCAAGAAGGTATTATGATAAAAAGCAGTACGAGTCGTGTTACATACTATGTTGCAGATGAACAAGAAATATTTTCACTGACACTTGACACTGAAAACAGCACTTTTTCAAATATCTATCTTCAAAAGATAACAAACATTCAGATTTTGAATGGATGAATTCAAAAATGTATTTGTAAATATGTGTTTTGGAATTAATTTACTGCATGCATCTCCAACTTAAGATAATCAATAAACAGTAATGTACTTATTACTACCAAGAGAGTTGTAAATCGTATTACCTTACACGCACCGAAGATGAAGTCTGACTTGGCGTACTTGTGGGAAACAATAAAAGAAACACCAGTCTAACACCTTATTGATAGTTGCTTAAATGGTGTCATTGTAATCTAATTTGTCTCCGACACTTGCCGTTGGGTAATCCATTTATTGCACTTAAACCATTCAACAAACTGGCAAAACCTTAGGTACTGGAAATGTTTAAACATGGTTTAAAAGCAGGAGACATTAATTAACTTGTCTAACGATGAAGTTTAAGAATACTTTTGGCTGACATGTTGACACTGGCTATCACCTTGTTTGAGATGTCACAAGTTTTTGCTTTTAAGAGATAAGGGGTAAGGTATTGCTTTATTACAACATTTTATGGTTCAATTACAACATGATATGTGAGGAAAAGTAGGAATATTGCGACAAATCCATGAAATTATATTCCAAAAACTCCTACTTGTACAATTAGCGCACGGTACTGAATTGTGATGTCTTTACGCGGATTTTCCTGTCCTGCGAATAACTTCATCTTGGGTTATAGCCATAATAAACGAATTCATAATCTCTAATATGCACTTTTTATTCTTGAAAAGAAATAACAATCATCATATTGACACAAAAAGGTGACCTAAACTGCCAAAGAAAAAAGAATAGTTTTGTTTTTCATGTAATATCAAACATACTTGAAGTACATATGCAAACTGAAAAAATTCTGTTTCATCAAAAACTGAGAATCCAATCTGTTGTGGATCTATGATAATTACCTCAACCTACACTTTGTAAAATAGAAAAAATTACCTTTTTAATAATTGTACTGGACCAATGCTTCGATCAGATGCTACCAGGTATCAAATGCTTAAAATCCTCTATACTATGCTTATTTAGCCACATTGTTAAGTTACCATAACTTTTTGTCATGATGTTATTCCTAATTTTCATATAATAATTCCTATCATAACATAGTGCTCAATAAATCAACCGAATTTGGCAATTATTAATATAGTTCAATGTTTTCATCTTTTTGTTTGATTTAATCAAAGCTAAATTGCTATTTTCAACAAAACATCAAACTGTTGATTAAAATCCACGTTTAGCTTAGGTTCACTTTAGTAAAGCTTGTTTTATGAAAGGATAGGCATGTACACTTAAGGCGATCCATACTCTGTGTGAATTCTGCCATGCTTATAGAACTCTTCTGCTACCACTGGACTCAATACCTTATCGTGGTGTGGTGGTTGCGTGCTTCAGAGACCCTGAGAGCTATGCCAGCTGGAGCTAACATGCTCCTGGTAGGGGCACCCACGCTGGACAGGTCGACGGGTAGAGGCCTGACCAAATGTGAGTCCTTCTAAAACCTGCTTTCTATCTCTCACTATGCCTTTCTTTCCGTTTTTTCCCTCATCCTGTCGATCCCTTTCTCCCTTATCTGTCCACTCTCTTTTGGATGCTTGTCATCCACGTGTTTAATAACTGATATACTGTTCAAAACACGTTAAACCCCAACTCATTCACTCACTCACGCTTGAAAACTCTTTGGTATTATCTTCATCTCAAACTCTACTCTATTTTAGGACGTTATTTCAAGAACAATCATTGTGTCTCGGATATTTTGACTCATATGTATAGAAGTAAACGATATTTTGACTCATATGTATAGAAGTAAACGATATTTTGACTCATATGTATAGAAGTAAACGATATTTTGACTCATATGTATAGAAGTAAACGATATTTTGAATTGATGATAGTTGATATACAACCTAATATGAATTCTGTATTGAAAGGGGCTGCTCTTTACTGTAAAAGCATCACTGTTTGGAAGAAACCTAATATTACCTCCCCTCAAACTGGTCTGCAGTTTAAGGCTGGGAATCATCGATTCTTTATGTATCATGTTGGATTGTAATAAAGTCTTGACCATACTTAGTAAGTGTTTTTGCTTAACATTTTTAAGTGATATTTAAGCAATAAAACACGAACCTGTTGACATGTTTAGAAATGGTTTGGTTCATTTCTTTGAGAAGTAGGTTTAAAGTTTTGTCATCTGTTAAACAAAAGGGTTTTTTATTTTATGAAATGGCAATTATTGAACTAATTTTAACAGTTGATTAAAAAGATGTGTTAAACTCAGTTTTAATGTCAATTTTGAATCAAAATGTTTCCTTTAAAAGTGCTTTTATTGCTTTAAAATAACCTTTCCCTCTCTTACAGGCTGGTAATCTAAGTACGGTAAAAGACAAGGTTTAAATGGAGCTTTCATTTACATACATGGCTAATACATAAGCAATGGTACATAATTTATGGCCAATGTTAGTATGTCAGTTTGTTATATTTGTAGTTTGTCTTGATTTAATGATAGTTGTGCTGTTAAGCCTGGAAAAGCTTTAGTTAACAAAGGCTTTCTCAAAGGCAAATTCCTTCTGTAGCGTAAATTCTCTCCTTAAACTCCTAATTCAGACCTAATTGTTTTGTCAAAGAAGTTAACCAAATAGAATAAAGCAATTGATAAAACTCAAATCTATTTATGACAGTACGATTTCTTAGCGATGGACACTAGGTATTCTTGTTTGATTTTAATATAATTGCACAATGGTAAAAATATAGTATTTTACACAAGGGAAACAAAGACATTTTAGCAGGTGCGTGTTGATTATTACAACATAGATGACGCTAAATTTTATTATCTAAATTTCCTAAGGGATTTTAAGTTGAAATATGAGCGCTTTAGAATATAAAACTGTAAATTTATTAACTTCATTACTCTGCCAGCAATAAGGGATTATTTAAAAAATAATTTAATTGATCATTTAATTGATTGGTGAGGCAAATGAAAGAAAAAGGAAGAAGTCTTGTTTTTTACAAAGAAAAATGTTGTCAGGTATCCCCTTTCAACTAAAAAATCTTAACAATTTGTTAGAATATACAAAGGTAATGACAGGTGATGTGTATAAGAGCATCAAATAGGTAATTCATTGACAGAGAAGAGGCTTTTTAAGATATAACACATAAACACATTTTGTTCGTAAGCCAAACAGTAGTTGTCATGACAATATGTTATGTACAGATTCAATATTAACCTCCAAATATATTTCAGACATAAGTTATTATAATCAATGATTTATGCTTCAAGCAGTTGCACCCTAAGGGTATTATGATTTTGCCATTTCCAGAAAATGTATGTAAGTGCAGCGTTAATGAATTATATCTATTGGGTATGCATTGCACTTTGATACGAGTTGGGTTTTTTAGGCTGTGACATACGTTAGCGAAAACTAGATTAAAATATACTTTTGTCCCAAAAATAGTATGCCAAATATATATGTATGTATAAAGTATTAGTTTTAAACCGAGTTCAACGAAACTTTGGGGTAATTTTTGTGTTAAATTATTTTTACAATAGTGTGAGGGTTTTTTCACGTTTGATGGTATTATGCAGACATCAAATTGATTTTCTTCAACAACAAAATGTTATCGAAAGTCAAAGTGAGAAAGAGGAAACTGGCTTTAGAACGACTCAAATTTGGTCTGGCTTCTACCCATCGACCTGTCTAGCTTGGTTGCCTAACCAGGAGCGGGTGGGCTCCGACTGGCAGAGCTCTCGGGGTCTCTGAAGCACCCAAACCACCACACCTCGATAAGTTATTGCGTCACGAGGTGACCTTCAATAGAAGGTTTAGCATTGACACGTTTCACCATTTTTATCCACATGTACTACAACACAACCAATCACGGATCACAACAGGAATGATAAGATACGATTTTTTCACTTTTCAAAAACGAGGTTTATTGTACATACCCATTTATAATCAGATAGATGCAATAAACAATTGTAAATTATCTTTCCCTTGTATATTTTCATTTGGTAAGTATCTGATGTAAATATATTACACTTAAATGTTATTATCTATTTTTTCTAGAAAACTGAAAAGAAATAATGTATTCAATTCCATCTTTGCAGACTACCAAATGGCTTGTTGTTCGTCAATATTGGCAGAACATTCCTTCCTGGTTATTGCTCCGGGATTGATTTTGCATAAAGTGAGTAATTGTGAACTAGACGTGCTGTAAATACACTGCATAACCCTTCTATAGATTTTGAACCGGGCTGGAAAACAAATGGGTATTCAGAAATAACATTGGTTCGTATTGATCAGTCCATTTGGCTCAGTCTTAATGGCTTTGGCTTTTGGTTTATGTCTGTAATTGAGGCAGTCAGAGTCAGAATCTTTCCGGGGGCGCCTTCGGCTTCTGATCAAGAGGGCCAGAGTTCGAATCCCGCCAGTGGCTCGGCAACTTTGTCTTCAGTAGAGAACTACATGCAGTCAGGTTTAGGTGCAATGCTACACTAAGTTTGAATGCAGCAACACCCAGCCGAAGCTCGCAGGCTTTACCGCAAAGTATAGCCACAATAGTGTTTCGGGCTTTGTCCCTCATATACTAGATACTGATATAATTTAAGAACTCTTGAAGCGGCGTTAAAACCCCAAATAACGTCATCAATATCATCATCAAATTCAAATTCATTATTTCAGTGTTTTTCAGTGATGTTTATATTTACCTTTACCAATGACTTGATCAATTTTGGAGATGAGGATTATTGAAAAACAAACACCCAGCATCATAAAGAGAATCTCAGATAGGTTGAAACAGGTCAAGGATTAAAACCACTTGCATCTTATTTTCAATAATGCTTGAGTGATTGAGTGAGTATACTTATATATTCAGCTTCATTTTTGAACGTGTCCATAATGTTTGAAAGGCAATCTAGTTTTTTAACACACATTAAAATCACCTTTTCACCAAAGATCCATGCCAATCAATTACTTTCAGCAAAAGTATAAAGATGCCATTTTTTATTCTTTGATTTCGGGAATTTCAGGAATTGAACTTGATTGGATAAATTTTACGCAGATTGATATCCCTCATTTCTTTGCAAGTGTTTTAGAGTATACATTATGTGTGTGTTAAATAAAGCGACAAGTTATCTACTATAATGGACACAATTAAAGAACAAATGGTGTGATTTACAATGCATTGCTATCGACAAACTCAGGTATGTTATTGATTTATGTGATCAATGGTAGGAAATGTTCTCAGATATCACCCTTTGTTTTGTGATATACTCCCAGCAAACATTATTAAATCGATTGAGGTATAGTCGTAAACTGGTAAACTGATAATTCGGCTGACAAATCATGCTTTTCCATTTCATCAGGCACATCTTTTTAATGACAACTTAACAATTTGATATTTACAATGTCTCTTATATAATAATAATGTGCATTGTCAATTAACCTGTGTATTGATTGATAAGAATGGCTTATGTATATTATACCGTCATAGACTATTAGACCATTCAGCGTTTACCAAAAAGACGTCTATGAGCTGACTTCAATTGATTTGGTCCAATTGGTATCAGATTTCATGAAAATCAGTCTGCATGTGTTATGTTTGAAATTGATTTATTCCAGTACACTGCAGAGCAAAAGAAAATATGTCATGCAGAATGATCATTTTAGGAATAACCTATTAACCTATATGATTTTTTAAAAATTCATTTCAATTGCCTCGTTAGAGAATACGACAAAGCACGTAGCACATGACGTAGCATATCTTCTGAATGTTTTCATGGACGCATCTGCTATTGATTCAAGATTTTTGTCTGTCTGTATGTTCCTTGAAGTCTGAAAAAAAGTCTTGCATTACTCCAGATGGAAGACTAAAGCAGATCCATGACATTTTTATTTTCCGAAACTGAAAGCTGATTTATTCACCATTCAGCTTTTCCAAAACATTATAATGGACATTTTTAGAATATGGATTTGATTCCAGACAGTTTTGTTCTTCTTCAACTTTAGGACGAAAAACAACAAACATTTATCCATAATGCATAATCACTGCTGTGTACTTCTAGACACATGTGATGCGTGTTACAAAAGACCAAGTTAAGATAAAAACCTAAGCGATAATAAAACTGCTAATAAATAGAGATTATTACCCGAGGAAGTGTGTCATATGCCTTTTAGGAAACGCGCTTAGATAATCGTTGTCAGGCAAAAGAGATATGTGCACATGTGCTCCTATTGAAAATTTGTCACCGTTCATGAATAACCATATTGGTAATAATATATCATATGACTTTTGCAATACGTTTTTATGCATAAGATTTTTTTTATCCAATGGCCCATTCTGTCTACTATAGAAGATGAATTCTGTTATGAAGATTATTTGTTTCGTTGAACAAGATGATATTATTATTAGTAGGTTCATTCTTTATCTCTTAGTTATTAGATCCTATCTATATTTTTAATCTATTGATACCTATTTTTTATTTCCCGGTACATGGTTTATGCACATTTTCTGTCATGTATTAAAAATCGATGAAATAACAAAATAGAATGTACAGCAGTTTCCATCAAAATATTTTAATTTTGGATTAGCAACGCATAAGATAAAATTTGGTTCTAATTAACATCGATTTTCTAAACCAAATTGCTGAAAAATATAAACTACTACTACAAAATTACTTCAATTCAATCAATTTCAATGTACACATGACGACGGCATGTCATAAAACATCTTAAAAGTGTGACTGTTATACATTTATTTCATCTCCAGAATTTAATCATTCAAAAATGTTTCTGAAAGCTTTGGATACAGGGAACACCTAATGAAAAGTTCTGTGAATCTAATTTGCTTTTTAAAAAACTCCTGTTGATAAAGTCTTTTGTGCGAGAAGAGAGATTAATGTGTACACTCACTTCCTTGAGAAGAAATAAAATTTGTATCAAATAGTTTTAGGTTATATTACGATTGTTCATATTTCAGGGAAAAGAACCTTTTGACTTTTAGCATTCCACTTATGTCAAAATTTATATCAAATATCCATCAGTCTTGTCTTTTAACCTTTTTTCAAACGAGACAGTGTTTATAAGTTTGTGTGATCAAACAAAAACAACATCAATAGGATTTATGGTTGAAAAACATAACTTTTTATTGTAAACAAATTAATATGAATGCTTTACTTTATTTATGATATTATTACGCATCTGTTCAGATATTTAATGCATATGAATAAAACGTCCTTACTTTGAAAAACTGACTTATTCTCTCTGGCAGGCTAAGTAATTGGTCCTGGTATTTGTTTGCTAACTCGTTCCTACTGACGATTCATCTCTTTATTTGACCTCAAAAGCGGATGTCTCTGCAGCAAACGTCATTGATTAGTCATTAACCAGATGAAATTGCTTCCTGTACAGTTTATCTCAGCTGAAAATACCGAAATCATCCTCTGTCCTTTGATGAAGGCAAATACATCAAATACTGTTTCAGCAAAAAAGGACATCGTTTACAAGTCGAAGGATTTTGAAATATAGACGGAGTATTGTACTGTGGTCACAAACCATGGTCCTATAGCCTGCTACAAAACCTATTATACCAGTCACAGATAAATGGTAATAAATTTGGGATTGCCAGTAAACTGTTCGAACTTGAAATGATATCCTTATCTTTATGCATCAAAGTATTCTAAAGATAATTGGTCAGTCCGCAATTTCCTGATCACGTTTATCTTGGTTCGCAGATATTTCTTTATTCAATAGTATTTGATTACGATTGATTTTGCATTCTCTGACAAAACGATGATTAAACATTTATCTGAATAATGCTTCTGGAAGATTAAGAATTTATCTGCATTTCATTCATATCCATTTCAGCTCCATGATGATATGAACTTCAAACTTATGTAACTCCAATTATTACTTTAATAATATAACCGTGGTTCATGTTATGATGAACTATGATGTGTAATTGGATAAGTGGAAATCATCCTGAATATTAACTGGAGGGTTCTTCCCTGTGTCAAAACTCCACGCTAGAAGCTATGTTTATCAGTGATCAATATTCTTAACCTGTCTCTTTGTCCCGAATCGTTTCAGTTTAGTTACATAAATACGCTATCAAGAAATTTTTGATAATATATTTTACCAGTTTACGTTAATCCTAAGCAAATCAATCAATAATGTTTTCACTGATATTTCTACTGGACAAATAGTCCAACTGAGTGAAGGTTTAACCCTCGTGTTACACTGAAGATGTTACATACAAAGGTCGATTGTCTGGTTTTGTTTCCTGGTAGATTCAAAGCAACGTGATTGATTAAAGCTTGAGATGAACACCAGGTAGTAATCTCGTGCCGCACGAGATCTCATTGTGAAAGTCAACCTTAGCAGAAGTTTTTAGTGCATGAATGTGAGTTTTTGTGTGTCAGGAAAATATCTGCTTAAAAATGGCTTTACAAGAAAGTCGACTTCACTAAAATTGTTAAGTGTTTATTCTTTCCAAATGACACATCATCAAAGCAAACATTATTTCCCTATGCAGTGCTTTGATATTCATAAAGGGATATGTGACCACTTATCTCAAAGCTCGATGTACTGGAAGACCAGATAAAGTAATTCCATAAATGCTCTCCTAAAGCCGTTTACCACTCTATGAGTAGTTATTTCTATGTAAAGCAGATATGATTCATGAGGTAGATCATTTTAGAGCCAGATTCACAATTTTGCTAATAAATGAACAAATTAGAAATCATTTTAGCTTACGCTTGAAATGAGCACTTCATTACATTGGTATAATATATCTTTAACAAATTAAAATATCTCTGTAATATATTACGTCTATAGAGTTTTCATTTATAATTACAACTCAATGCAATCATTGCTTGAGTCTCAAATGTACATGAATGCGTTTCACTTTGTTTTCATCGACACGTATCACTTCATCCAGTAGGGAAATGTTGCACATGCTTTAGTCTTTACCTACACATGTGAATGCACTGACGATACGTGTAGGATATGATCCGAAAAGATCTCCAAGGCCTCCAAGGCCGTTAGACTTTGAGGACCATATCTAACTTAGAACAAAGTTGCTATGGAGGTTGCTAAACCTATGTCAAGTAAGTGTAAAAATACATCAATATCATTCAAAAATCGTATTTTGCTTTCAAGTAAATTGGTAACCCTTGAATCAACGATTGGAGATTGAGCATTTGTTGATAACTATTGGATGGTATCTTTACTTTATTATGTCTAAATCCCCTCTAAACTTATTTGATGGCTGTTAAGAGTGTCATTGTGTTTTCTCTGGGCACCGACATAACACACAATGGCAGTTTGGTAATCCATTTATTGTAACAAAACAGTTTAATAAAACGGCAAAACCTTAGGCACTGGAAGTATTAAACACATCGCTTGAAAGGTCGAGACATTAATTCACTTATCTGACTATGAAGTTTAAGAATACATTTGGCTGACATGTTGACACTGGCAATCACTCTGTTTGAGATGATGTCACATGGTTTAGCTTTTGGACTGGACCAGAAGGAAAATCCGCCATGATGCACACGAGAGAGACGTGCCTTCTGGGCCAGTATGCCTGTGATATACACGTCCTCCAGATGGAGCTGGGGTAGGTGTGGCAGCACATGCAATACACGTGTTAATGCTGACATGGACATCACATAGCATCCTCCTGCTACATAAGGCGGGAAGTTTTTAGCGGGAAAGACATCATAAGGCACATGCCATTCATCTCTGGGGTCCCTGATAACTGAAGCACTTGGACTGAGGGCTCCCAATATTTGATTGGAAGAAATCTTCCCCGCAGACAGCTCATCTAACAAGTAAGGAAGATTTATGTACACATCATCGTCACATTTCATGTAGTAGTTAACATGTGCTGCATTCTTCGAAACCCATCTCATACCCATTAGCACTTTCTGTGCCAGATTCCTGTAATTCTCTGTCACATTAACTTGAACAATATCACCATGAAGCTCCATCTCACGTCTCGTTATATCCCGCCAAGATTCATCACTGGAAAAACCAAGAAGAAACACAACTTGTACGCCATACAAATCAATGACGTCATGACCCCACGTGGACCTTATCGTCTGCCTCTGCTGCACGTGCTCTGGTTGTGAACAGACAACGATGATTAATGTCATTGGGACAGCAATTTTGGCATTTTTTATGAACACATTTTTATATTTCTTACTGATATCCAATAAAACTGTACTGTGGTAGCTTCCATTCCTTGATGAATGTCTATGTGACAATTTGTTGCTGGATTTTAAACTGCCAGGAAGCCCGTTGGGTACAAGGATGAAGGTTTGTTGAATATGCATCAACATGAAGCACGCTACACAAGCAACAAGTGTATACACCTTCCCTGTTCTTCTCATAACAGCATTCGGTCTCGGAATAACAGAAAACATTATGGAGTCACACGATTATCTGCGACTCTCCTTAGAATTAATTCCAAGATAAGCCATGCGTTGCTGATATTGTTTGCATATTGACTAGTTTTAAGGCGATATTGCCTCGTAAACGTTCAGCCTTATAATCCCGGGTTATAAACTTGTATTCACTGGAGACTGATGGCTCGATGCTTGAGTCGTCTTTTCAGAAATCATCCTGCATACATCTCCCGTCTTCAAACCTTCCCTATAATCAGAGAAAACATTGATTTTACACTTTTTGTTAAACTTCAGATAACAGGAAAGAGAGCATTCCATTACTTACTTTAATAACTTCTCCCTGTTACCAGCGAACACACACTGATAACACAAGTTTTTTTTCTCACTCAGGCTCAATATGAAATTGTTTTGATACAATACAACACTATTACTTTAGATTGATTTGAATATTTCACTGTCAGAAACATGGAGAACATCAATATTTGCAATAATGCTCGATATGTTTCCATGGAAAATTCCAAGATTATTATTCTTTCAGTAATATATTTTCTTCTCAAAAAATAAAATCTAAGCACGGATTAAAAAGGGTGTAGCGAAATTCACTTAGAATACAGGCAATATTTATAGCTAATGAATGTCAAGAACACTCATTTATAATTGCCAGTTTCAAAATGTTTAGTTTATATTCTGTTTGAGCATTGTCAGATACTGGAGTAATCAAGGTGTAAAGCTATCTCTAACAATCGCTCTCAACACGCACCTGCTGCTAATTGCCTTTATGTACATGCGCCGTATCATGTGTCATATGAATCATCGGCAGATAATAAAGAGAGGATTAACCACCATCTTCATAATAAAATCAATAAATATTTGCTTGTTCTTTCATTTGTATTTATACAAAATTACATGTTTCTGCCATACCAACCTGTAAGCATGGTCACAACTATCCAACTTCATCTCATGGTTATAAAAATCGTTCACAAATGAACATTCAATGTAACAAAGTATATATACAGCAAGTCCTTTGTGCATCGTTTTGAAAAGTATCCGGCATATAGTCCAATGGGCGGCGAATCAGCGGTTCTCCTTTTATATCCACTCTGAGTAACTGGAGAATGCAAACATTTATACGCTAACACTGACATATACATTCATCTGCAGCTTTGAAAAATGCTATGAAACGATTCAGTGCAGTCAGGCAAATGGTATATTCTCCGCATGAAACGGCTACTTCTCCTAGTGTACATGAAAGAACGTGGATGCACGATTTACCACTGTGCATTACTGGAAGCATAGACGACGTCCCTTGTTCACAAAGGAACTCACACAGTTCATCTGGTTGTAACAACTTAGTTTTCCTTTGTTTACATCCCACAACGTTGCTGCAACACGTCCATGCTGTGTCCTTATCCCGAACCAAGTATCTGTTAACTCGACATGAATCACGTGCAGTTAGCCACGCCCCCTTCCTTTGTGACCCGTTTGTTGCAGATGTTCAGTTATCTGTGACGCAGTTTAAATCAATGGGTGGAGTCAGTTAATGTCAAACTGTGTTAGTCTTATTACTTGCTTTACAACTGGAGCAACAGTTCCCGCTGTGTTCATCTCATCGATCTGGTACAGTGTTGCTGCTGCACTGAGCAGTAGGTACTGTAGAGAGAGCAGCAGGGCGAATGGATCTGTATGGAAAAAGCACTCACACCCAGTGCCAAGATGTTTTTGAACTGGGAGACAACTGCTATATCATTGAGATAATTTGTTGAGTTTACTATCAATTAGCCGTCATTCAAGCATTGACACTAAGGGAGCAGATGGGCGTTCAACGATCTGTCTTGCTTGGGGACCATTATACACTTTAGACTTACATACTTTAATGAGACACTCCATCACTTTAAAGACTGTGATATATATCCGAGATGAATCCTTTAATCAAGCATTTTGTAATAGGAGAAAAATAACAGATTATTGACACTACATTGTTAGCAAACAAAGGGCACGCTAATGAATGTGCTTGTGTGCTAGTGCTGAGATGAAATATTATCACATTCCATATTCTTGTTACCTTACCATAAGAATATAAAAAATTACCAAAACTGTTGAAATTTGCAGTGTTTTACATACTTAATTGTCATCTTTATATAGTATTAGTTTAGCCAAAATATTCATTCAATATTCAATTCGAGATAACTGAATTGTTGATTTGTTGAAAACGGATAGCCTATTAATGCAAATTCACATTAAGCGATGCTTTTATAATTCCACATGAAAAAGACAGAATATTTAGTACTTTGGATTGAGAAAAGGTCAGTAATTATGATGATATTATAAAAAAATTTCATCAAAAGGATGAAACGTTGTTATTTTAACTGTTAAATCAACTCAACTAGCTCTTTAACGTTTTGACAAATACATATAAATATGAAAGCATGGCTACAAGCAATTTTATATAATAATGGACTTTAGGTCAATTCCAATGTTATTCATTTAACAGGGTTGTTTTCCTCAATTCTTTAAAACAGGTTTTGACCGAATTCACCAGTCCATCAACTGTTTTATTTTGTTTCGAATTAAAAACGAAACAGTCACGGGCCGTGATTTGGTTTGGTTGTTGAACACGACGGGCAAATGACGCCACGTGAACAATAGAATTACGTCATGAGCCAACGGTTTGAGGTCATTATGTCTGTTTAGTCTTCAAGTCTTTTAGTCAGACTGGGGATGAAGTCAAGATGGTTTTCTTTCGACTGTCAAGTAACCGCTACCAATCCGAATGCCAAAAAAAGAAGCTCGTATTATAAAACCAGTTATAAATGTCCACAGTTACTTTCCATAAGATCCGATGATAAAAATAACTTACATTGTATATCCACTATGGAAAGTGCATTTTACCTATGGTAATGTACCATAGTTTCTTTGCGATGTTCTAAAAGTTGAAGATGAGGATCATGTTCAGTCTATTAGAATATCTTCAAAAAGTGGTCAATTTTGGATAATTGGTCTATTATGGTTGCATCAATTTAGGAGTTTTATTTCATGTCTATTCTGATGAGGATAGTTTAGAATAATTGATTTCCAAAGAAGGGACTGCTGTCCTTATCCTTTGAAAGCATCCGAAAATTATTTTGGTTTCGATATAAATTGCTAAAGATCTGCTACACTGAACGCGATCCATACTTGTAATTCTGGTTTTAATCACCCGTGGCTTTAGAACTCTTTTATGAAGATTGAAGGTTAAACTTTGGAAGTCGGGAAACTTCTTTGGTCTACGTTTCTGTTTCAACTTTTAAGGAATAAAGTATAAGAGTAATCGATATGTCTCGAGATTACGGATTAAAACTGAAAGGAAATAACTCATGCCTTGACATCCAATCCAACATCTAATCAAACTGAATAAATCCAGCAAGTGATGATGTTAGGTTCATTTCATTTATTTGCAGATCGACTACTCCTTGATTCCACTTGTAGAATCAATATTTCCGTCTCTCGGACTAGCAAGAATATAACGCTTGCTGTAGGCAGCAGAGAAATCATGATGAATTTGTAGTTTGCTTTGGTTGTCATTCAAGTTGCTAACTCCAGCCTGCCATTGATTTGACTGTGTTTTAGCATTTGATTGCAGGAATTTCTTCGTGAATCCTCTATATGAAGATGTTTAACACTGACATTGTGACAGTCGTTCCTACAGAAACCTAAGAAATGTATTTTAGATAGTCTCAATATGAAATGCTTTTGCAATTAATTTGACTCTCTGCCTGATGGTTCTTTTTCGTCATCATTCTCCTTCATATGGCCATTTTTGGTAAACAGTTTTCTTTTAAAAGTGCAAATGTATACACTTAATAACATCAAGGTTCCCTCTCTCCACACGCATTGCCAATCTAGGAGACATAAGGGAAAATGTGAACCTCAATATTAACATACGAAAACATTTACTTTATCGGTATGTTAGTCTAATGCTAACAAAGATGCAAAAACATATATGGTCACTGACCAATTTTTCTTAAATATGATTGATGCAAAGATAACTCATATCTCTCGATATTACCAATGACCTTCACTCTGATATACCATATACCAGATCTAAAATATGTACGTATTCAGGTTATACAGTTATCATTAAAGATTGGATGGAATTAATGCAACGTTACATTAGATCTTCATGACTTCAGTATCAGGCGATAAAAACAAAGTGCAGAACAAAAGCGGAAATACAATACAAATACAATAAACCTGTATTCTGTATAGATATTTTCAAAGCTTCACACTTGCCAAGTTAAGCCGTTTCCAATAATCAGTTTTCCCTTTTCCTGCACAACCGACTCTTACTACTTTACTCCCTAAATGACTTTGAGCGGTTTTTATTTTTTCATTATTGACTAAAACGGAATTTCATTTGCATCTAAAGAAAGCTAAAGTGACTGCATATGCCCTAACTTTTGCTTGAACAGAAGTGCTTTAGTGTTTTGATAATTGTTTTAGATGGAATACAACAATATATAGTGTCAGGTGATTTCAGTCAATGAATAGAAATGACGTTTTTCTGTAGAGATAATTCTGAAGATGTTTGCTGCTGTCAAAAAGCTTAAGTTGTTACGAAGAGGTTCACCTTGTCTGAAAGACGGTATAAATATTAAATGTGTCAATCTTTGTTGAAAAGATGCCATTATACAATGTTGAAAAACCATCCTACTGACATTTAGATAAGAAAGGGCAAGCTATACATACAAAAACGATTCTAACAACAAAACAAAACCCAGACAGTTTAATTATCTGTGACTGGTGATGCTGATAATATCTACTGAAGGTTTATTGATATTTTGAAACAGTCGTAAACTTTAATTTGTCATCGTTTGAAGTTGAAATAAGAAAAAAAATTCAAGTGTAACTTCCATGTACAATATCGCAGAAAGCAAGATTGTTTCAAACTAAGTGCTCACTTTTTACAATTTATCTGGAATGAATTGCTACCTTACATTCTCGGCTATTCTGACTATTGTTTACTTTCATTTAAAGATTTGTGAATATTTCTGAATAGAAATTGACTGCAATGTTTATCTGTATGGCTATGTTGGAGGTGACCTTGAGCGCTGCAACCGGCAGCTTGGGTTAGACCAGGGTAATAATGCAGGATGCGCTTAGAGTAAATCCCTCAGTGACGTGGATTAGCGCAATATAAATATCCGTGTTATTATTATAACTGAGTATGACTTCAGTGTTAACATGTCTCTAATAGAAGAAAGCTTAGATGTATAAACACTTTTTGAAGTGCATCTGTCATCTGCAGTGAAGCTACACTTTAAACAAATAGCATCACAGCTCGATCGCAAAGACACTGGAACTGTGATAACTTAGACATTTAGGGCCAATCCAAATAATCAAAACATTTATTAAACTGTATTTTTAATTAAACACATACACTTGCCTCAATACTCCTGTGCAATTCATGTTGTTCACGTGCTCTTCATGCGACATATACTTATATTGATATTATCTCAGAGATATACAAAACATAATCTGAGAGCCTCAAGCAAATAAGCAAACATTCAAAAATAAAAATGGAAAAGATAAGAGTAAATTATACCTTTCATCAGACATTCTGCAAAAGTAAGAACATCCTTCTATTTTTTATTTTATTGCTGATAATCGACTTTTTATGACCGTAAAACATTTCTTTAGTTGTAGAAACGGAACGTTAAGTCTCCACAGACAAGTTGTAATGTTAATGTAATGTCTGTAGTTTCACAAACGTGCTCTATATCCAGGTAATTCAATTGAAAATACTGTATTTCATTGATAACTTGAAGAAAGGTTATGACGTTGTCATTTAAGGCAGAGGTGAGTTTTTTATCAAATCAAAACAACATATTTTGCAGTTACTCCCACTAAGCATTGTTTAAAGAACAGAGTTGTAAGAAGTTGTAAGAAGTGTAGGTGTTTTAGGAAAAGTGTAGGAATATCACACAAGTTTAGAGCATAGGATTATACCCTTTGAAGGGAAAAATGAAAAACGTCGCAACGAGACCGGAAGTGTGGTATAATAGATCAGTATCGAATCATAGATATCCATTAAAACTAGTTCTACTTGTATTGCATTGTAACTTCTAACTGCATTGTATATCAAGCAAGTAACTGGCATAAATATTAAGTAAAGTTCACATTGAAAGATCTTTTTCTTTATGATCCCACTTGTAACGCTAATATTTCAGAAATCAGACAAACTTGAATTGACGTTTTATAACTTTGGTTTCTTTCCTCCTGTTGTTCACTTCATTACTTAAATCGCTGTTTTAAAATAATGCTTAAAGTACAAAGTTCCTTTAAGCTACCGAAATCATTTCCCTTGCACATTTAAAAAGCGAATACCCTTGGATGGCCATACGAAGTATTCATTTTATACGTGAAACATTTTTCTGTGGTCACAAATTTCTAAGTTCAGTTCAACTATTATAGTAAGGCGCAATTTGTAAAAAAAAACAACCTACAGAATTAATAATACTGGTTATTTTCTAACAGTGTTTTTTTAATCATTTTTACTTAAAATGTCAGCGCCTGTCTCAATATTTCAACAAATATGATCCATGTGTTTTTGAAAATGTATTTTTTTTTTATCTATTTTCCAAATTTTTCAATAAGAATATAGTTAGGGGATGTAAGTTGTAAACTAAACGCTTGTTGGACGAGACGATGCTAGAGATGCACTTTAATCACAAAAGAAAGTTACTGTTTCGCTCCAATCAACTACAATTGTGTTGAATAACTACTGAAATAAATAGATAATTATTTCATAATAGTGGTCGTTTTGAAAAAAATGTAATGACATCTCTAGTAATACTTTGAAGATTGATTTGAAATTTATTGGCACCTATTTCAAGTCCCAAAGGCCCGAGCATAATGATGCTGCACATAATGCACATATTACAATGGTTCACGTCTTCAGTTATTCAATCTATTGAGTTAATGTATGATGGCACACAATGAAGATATCTTTCTGCAATATATAGTAACCGTAATATACAATTGTTGACTGACGATAATTGTTGCTGCAGACATATCCCCTATTGGAGAAACAAGTAGATGATTACTCAGCAGCGCTGACAGTTCAGTTTGGAAATCTTAATCAGACTCCAGGGAGTCAGTGGCAGTTCTTCGAGAGACAGAGATCTTCAGAGTCAATAGATCACTTAAAGTAATTTGCTTTTTCTTATCCTTAACAATGTGAAACCACAAGAGTTGCCATGCTCACAATATGAGATCATGGTAGAAATGGTGATGGTTATTTAAAAACTGGGAAGCCATGTTGTCCATCATACATGTTACATAAATGTGTGCCTGTCATTTTTAATATTCACCTCAAATAATACTTACAGAGATAATAGATACAATATCCTGTAAATAGTGAGTTTTAAAAATTAAAGGGTATTAGCCCTTTGACATTTAACCCTTTTGACTATCATTAAGTAATGCAATTAGCTTTAGAGACGTATATATATTTTTGTTTTGTCTGATATACCAAGAAATCCGACTAATTCGGCATTAATAACTGTTATGTTAGACATGGTATCAATAAGAGAATGGCTATGATTAACAAGGCCTCTATTAATTTTAACCCCAATTAATTCACGCCTCCTGTTTTTCTTTAACAAATCTTCGTCTTTCAAACAAAATAGTTGATAATGTCATAAATATTTCAGTGGTGCTGTATATAAATTAAGTATTTCAGAATGACTGCTAACTAGAATGGCATGGTAATTCATAATGAAATTAGACACAGGTGCGTGTTGAGATAGATTGTTACAAAAGATAAGACGCCCAATTTATTGGTCAAATTACTTCAGGGTTATAAAGATGAAAATCGCCAATTCAGCAGAAATAACGGCCAATTTGCCTCTGTAATTACTTTGTGAGCAATAAAAGATTAATTGCAAATATCCTTAATTGATCGATGTGTGATGAACATATTGAGTTCAGTAAGACGCGAGCATTCATCATGCAATTATTATTGACATCCCTTGTAATTCTTTAGCATGAAAGTATATACTTTTAAATCATAATTCATTACAAATACCATTAAATGAATTTGTTTTTACAAAAATAAATATTAACATCTGATATCCCAAATTATTTACTATTTCTATTATATGTAGAGTGTCAAATATTCTGAAAATTGTTTTAAAATTTCCTCCTTCTAATACAACTCATGTGATTATACTAAAGATCCTTTTTGTAAGCTATTCAAAAAGGAGAAAATGGTGATATCCGTTAAGAACTACCATGGATCCATTTAGGGCTTTTGCTGCAAATGTAAAATGATATTTTGACCACCTTGCCTGGCCTTAAAGAAATTTCATGCTGATTTAAGCAACACAGTAGTTAACAGTTAACTGTAGTAGCATGTTGAATATATTGGAAAAAGTGAAACATGAGGCATTTTGCATTCAACAATATGAAATACAGGGAATTATTTACCACTTTCATAGCTAAAATACAGCAAACTCAAAGAATTCTTTCGCATTTGTCACTTTCCTCTTCCAGGTCATGAAATATTAAAAGTTAAACAGCTGAAGCAAAACTGTCACCTAATGTCGATGATCAGACAAATGATAAAATGAATCTCTTCAAATTACCTATATTACAACAAAATAACCCACGATATCCTTAAAAGGTTCAAATAAGTTTGGTATTTTTGTAACTTGGACAGCTTGTCGATAAAATAAGAACATAATGAGGAAAACCAACAACGGGAGTTTTCTCAAGCCGTTTGATTCGAAACTTAATCAGCGATGATAATCAATAGCTGTTCAAGTCAAACTTCCTTTTGAATGGGCGTGTCTGAGGCTGAATCTTAGGATGAAAGATTAATACAATGATATAGGATATTACAGTGTATCCACTTCAGATATATTCTAGCTTTCGATTAAGGGGGAAGACGTCATATTGATCAACTGATTTTACCTCGAAACTCGTTTTCAGCAAGGTATGAAACGTCATTGGTAAAATTGTTATCATTATAAAATTATCACAAATTATTTAAAAAGTGTAAAAAGTAATACGTTTTTTATTGGAATTACCTTTAGATTCTCAATGGTATTTGAATGTTTACGATGCCCAAATATCCTTAAATCATCCTTCCTGCTACATTGTTGTATTCATACCCGCGAAGCTCCACCAATACTCTGATATCTATCAAGGCAAATACAGTCATTTAACTTGGAGACCAAAATAAGTTACTTATAATGTCTATGAACGTGAAAAAAAGCTTCAACCTTGTAATGTTGTATTGTTTTATTTGAATGCGGCCCCTGTTTAGCTATAGGCTAGTTCATTGGTCTTGGATATCCTTCAACTAAATGACGCTCATGACATTCCAAACTACGATTAGGACAAAATCGTCTCATGAATTTTACATTCCCTTTACTCGATTGCAATTTTTACCATGATCTTTATCTAAGACAGTATGAATATAAGCTTGACAACTGGATGACATGATTTTGGCTCCTGAATGTCTAGAAATATGTCAATGTTCACCACGAGATCTGATCAATGGATTAGTCAGTTTCCATGAATAGTAGGAAAATATTTAGAAAGAGTGTTTGACAAAGGGGGGTATCAATGAACTGGACAGAACCTTCAACCTGACACGATAATGCCTTGTCAGAGCACGTTCCACAAATTCCATCAAGAAGTTGAATTGATTAGGTTTTCTATCTGAGTCATTTCTGATTCATGATTCTATTTGATAATTGGATAGGAGGTTTATGATTCACTTCAATACCATATTCATCGAAAAGTGTGTTTGTTTGATTTCATATGAAACGAGAATGTACATGTGAATTATCACTATATGCGTTTCGACAGAGTCAATAAACAATTTCAATACCAGTATTTCAAACCAGTATTTTGAAATGATGATTACAGAACGATAAGCATTGGATTCTTGGTTCAGTTGGCTATATTTTAAAAATATTTTCCTTGCTAAAGCTTGACGTTTTTAAACAATAGAATACATATAGTTCTTACTCTGCTTCTCAAAAGGCAATTTCATAAATGCTGCCTTCAGGATGTTTAGAGACGACAGACTGTTGAGGTTGCTGTTATTACACGTTCAACTTACAATTATCGAGAGGCTTTTTCCTGATTTATCAATTCCGATGACACGTGATCTTAACAAAAAATGCTATTGTAAGATTATTATCAAATCAAAATAAAAACATATTTTTTCACACACGATTCAGGCGCCAAATACATCACTCTTGTGATAAAGAAGATGTTCATCCATAGCATACTGCTACATCAGCGTATATGAATCTGCTCTCGCTCCTTCCTAATACCCTGATCTCTTTAGGGCTAAATCCCTCGTATTCCTGGCGGCTTGATATTCATGGCTTTGCTCACCAATTATGTTTTCAGCCAATGAAATGTCGTAAATTAAGGAGCTTGAATTGAAGCTACTAGCTTGAACTCAACGAAAATTTTCCATCCGGGTTGTGCTGATGTTGCTGAATGCCGGCCGGGATCAGGGTACTTGGAAAAGCGGGAGCCGATTCATATACGCTGATTTAGCAGGATGATGCACAGAGGTATTTCTCTTTCATGTTACAAAGTTGTGAAACTAATACTTTATACTGTCAATGAAATCTGTTCTAACTAGTATTAGTCTATGTCTGAGATATATTCAGACATTAATTTCATGATCAGCAGCAAATGCAGTTGCATAATCATTTGACAAGAAACCAGACTAGTATATGAGAAAAGTCTTGAAACGTTATGTTGTATTGGATAATGTATGCAATGTTTGTGTGTTGTTCCACGCTTAGATAATCCACATTAATGGGACAGTAGCACGTTTATTGAAACATGTTTCTGAAAAATGCGTAGAAAATCAACTGGCAGCCACCTTTGATCATTTGAGGCAAGGAAATGGATAAGTACGGCTTAACTAGAATGATATCTTTGATTAAACACTACTTCTTTAAATCAAAAACAATGTCTTGCATTTGGTAACATTCATTTCCGTTTTTGTGAGATCACGTTATTTATCTAAAAACTTGCTGCTGCCCATATAAGGTTTTAGCAATGTTACATATTTTCTTTCAGTTAGAATAAATGAGAAAAAATTCTGGATCAGACTGAGAGGAGCCTAGATCTGTCTTCCTGTAATGGTTTTCTGTCAACATTATGTTTATATGAATATTGGTAACATCAAATAGCATATGCCACTAATGAGATACATACCGCAAATGGTGTGACTTAACAGATGGATAGCACATTTCAAAAAGCTCTTTTTCCTTCTTCATTTGAAATAGATACTTTGAACATTCTAATGAGACTGGTTGATATTTGCTATGCTTTGAGACGAATGATTTGTTGTTGAATTGTTAATGTTGGATGTAAGTGCCTTTTTATTTCTGATGTTAAATGTAATATCAAATGCATGTTGTTACAACTGCAAGTTAAAGTAATGTTTTTAAGGATAACTAGCATAAAAAACATATATCCAACTGATGTTTACCGAAGAAGGTATGACATTTATAGCAGAAATATATACATGTATACCATATGGATATCACATATCAGGATAATTGGTATCTTTATACTTTGTTGCTGTTGATTTGATTTTTGACCAAAGTACAATATGCAAAACTACACTTCTCAATATGTTATTTAATGTTTCAAAAGGTGATACATATAATACATATTTTAACATTACATGCATGTGGTATATCTATAATCCGATTTTTTGACATGCAAGAAGCAGATCAGCTGAACCTCGGATATAATCTATGGCGAGTGCTAACAGCAGCAAAGCACTGCAAATAACTTTGATTTTTTATGTTTAAAAAACTTTTTTATTCATATTTAGCATAAACGGGATGTTATACCCTGGTGATATAGTACAAATTAATTCTTAATTGGCATTTTTACTGTGTTCTGCTTGCATGACGGGCGAAAGGATTTGTTGCTCATGTCAATCAGATCTAAACATAAAGGCTCTTTTGTCAAGAGATTTAGAGCAATTAGACCATCAATTTTTCACAATTGTAAATTAAAGCGACACATCCACATGTACAAATATGGAACCATTGACTGTCATAAAATGTCAGAACAGTCTTTACAGGCACCAATATCCATCAGCTGTCAATGGACAAGACTATGTGTAACAGACATGCTGCTACTATATGACTATAACTGTTTATGGAGCGAAATTAAGAGCCATTTTTTGTAAAATATTACTTCTTTAAGAATACTTATTTCTCTAAAATGTTGTAAACTTGTTCGATTTTGAATGCATATGCGCACACTCTGTAACAAATAAAAACTGTTGATGATGAAGGTTTTGATGTTATGTACGGGCGTTACTGGAGAGACGTAAGCTACGATTAATGTTCTTTCACTACGGAATTGCAATGCTTCAACATCGGTGGACACTAGCGTAGGAGGTGTAAAAAGTGAAGCATGAGATATCAGCTCTCATATTTGTATTGATAAACTCATTTAATCTTGAATTGTCAAGCAAATGTTTCCTCTTTAAACAACTGGAAATGTTACCGAACAGGGTTGATTGCTCTTACGGACATTATGTATTGATTTATGAATTAAACTCAAAATAGAAAGGTCTTAAGCTGTAATTCAGAAATCAATGACTGGAATAAGCTATTATGAGAAAATCGTTAAAGGTTTAACTAAAGAGTGGTGTATTTTATGGCACTGAATCAAAGTGATGCATAAAAGATCACTGTTATCAGCTTACATGGTTAATTTAAAACACTGTTGCAGAAAGAAATAATCTATATACATTTTGTCTTTTTCTGAAAACTTAATAATTTCTTTCTAAAGCAAATTGATATCGTATGTTCAAACTTTGATGTTTACAAATTTCTCTTTTGGTCAGAAAAACATTCACTTATCGTAAGTTATCTTATTTAGACTAAAACCAAGCCGAAACATTCCACAAACCATGCTCTATAGCCCTTACAAACTATTGACTAACCCTAACACTATTCAAACTAACACGCCCCTATGCATATAATCTGACCAAAAGTTACCTTGTGATTTGTAAGTTTGAATAAGACACATTTGCACATTTAACACAAAAACATACTATTACTAATACAGGATACAGATCCAACATTTTCCTAAGGGATGTTTGTATAATGAATGGTAAGTTTGCATGTTATTAATATGCCAACCATGAACGTTTTCGACATCCAATTCCAAGTTTTATTCCTTCACATGTTAAACCTTTCGCCAAAACGCAACCAAAACTACTACTATAAATTATAAACGATGGATATGTAGCAATTCATACATTTGTTTGCATGCAAGACCATACATCATCAACAGATCGAGGAATCCTGTTTGTTCAAGGTGCTTAGTAAAGGGTAAGAAAAGCTATGTCTAGACTAATTGATGTTTAACAAAAGACTGGATCTCTTGGTTTGTGGTGATGGGTAATCAGTTATTGCACTCGACTTTAATGTATCTCCTCACACTCTAAAGCCATTGTTTTGTTTAACAAATCTACGCCTTCCAAACCAGCAGTGCCGATTTTAGTCTAAACGTTTGAGACATTAATAAATCAGAACTTTATATGAATTTATATAAATTATTCATGGATGACATCCTGACAAAACTACATTAGGCGGTAGGGAGGCTTATGAAATGATACAACAGCTAAATACCAGTAAATCCAAAAAACGCCTTCCCCCCCTGCTGATATATCAAGTACTCGCTGATTGTATTGCTTGGAAGCGAAATACGAATAGCTAGTTTTATTGCATTAAGTTATCTTCGATTGACATTTCTTGAAAGTGAATAGTTGGCAAGTGAAGGAGAGCCTTTTACTGTTAGTTAAGTTGTCACTCCTGTTGAATGTCAAGCCAGAGGACAACATTTTCTCACGAAAGAGTAAAAGCGTGTCGTATTATTCTCAGATCTATCAAATCTGGTTTCCTTTCAGGCAGAAATAACCGAATCTATATTTTGTCGACTAAGATTGATAGAGAGCGTTAATTCATTTAATGGATAACGAGCTTGTTTTTAGGAAGTGCAAAATGCTTATTCGAATAAAGTTCAGCTTTCCAAAGGCGTTTTGTATATTTTTTAAACGGCGTCGCTGATGGCACAACTTACTTTGATCTAATCAGCTTTCTACATTTCATGACTGTGAAACGCTTGTTATGAGGACAGATCTTGTAGAGGAATTTATTACTGGGCTACCACTGTTATGAGAGAATGGAGGAACATTTTCCTCAACTTTCGTTACCTCATGCCCTCATTTCAAACATGATCTTTGATGTGTATTCTATCCAATTACGGATAGAGATCAAATAGAACCATTACGAAATCTGACCCAGTGATCAATTAACGTTACGCCTGGTATCAGTAAACCGCTTACAAACGAAGTATAATCGAAGTATAGATCCCTTCTAAACATTTTCAGTTCTATAAATAGGCAATGAGAAGATATTTAGAAATGTGGGAAAAGGAAACGAAGCAGACAACATTTCCCATCCACGTCCTTAACAGCACTTGGTACCAAGATATCTATTCCAGACGCGAAACACGTGTCTGAGCAATCACCATAAAGGTATTCTAGTTTTAGATGGAGATATTACCAATCCATTCTTGTATTCTCATTAGGAAGGTATTTCAATACAGTGGTATCCATACCCTAAGAACATTCGGGCAATAACGACAGTTGGATTGTCAGGTGATAAGTCAGTTAACTCCTACTCGTCCCCAGGTATCAGTTAGAAGTTTCATATCATCAATGTTCTATTTACAGAAATAGCTGACTGGTTTAACTCACGTAAAACTAATGAGGATGATTATGTTGTCATGGTAAAAGATACTTACATTAAAGTAAAAGTTACATTATAGTTACAAGTTGATAGTTACATTGAAGTAATAGTTATATAATAGTTACAAGCTGATAGTTACATTAAAGTAAAAGTTACATTATAGTTACAAGCTGATAGTTACTTTGAAGTAATAGTTACATTATAGTTACAAGTTGGAAGTTACATTGAAGTAATAGTTGCATAATAGTTACAAGCTGATAGTTACTTTGAAGTAATAGTTACATTATAATAACAAATTGATAGTTACATTGAAGCAATTTATATCAAATGTCAATCATTGAGTATGAAGTGACAGCTTTGCTTCAGATGATTTCTTTTAAAACTTTTGATAACATTTTTGCAGAGAAAACGTGACAAATCGATATGTCATGCTACTTCAAGTGACTAGTGAAGTACTATCTATGAAAAAGATATAAATCTGTCTGTGCTTCATCACCTTGAAGCCACCTGTTCGGTGTTTAACATTTACTATTTATATTGTTCAATCGCTTCTTTAGGAGAATTTTGATTCAAACTAACTCAAGACCTCTATCAACCAACTGTATCCTCTAAAAAATACCAGGCTTGTGTTAGAATATTTTTAATAAATTGTGTTAAAATAGAAGAACATGTTGCATGAATTGAGCCCGTGTTTGCGACAAAATCTGTAAATTTAGTTTATGTTGATAGTGTTAAGGATATATTGAAATAAATAAATAGCAATTGCTTTGCGTCAATCCGATTCGCTGAACACGGTAATAGAAGTTCAGTTCATACCTCCATAAACTTGATTTCGTGACGTCACATCATTTTAAACCACGCTCATCGACGGAACTATTTGTAAACAAGTTACGTTTTTTCTAAAAATAGCAACGTTTTGTGCAATGCCACTTCTTGAAAGTAGGTAAATAAAAAAATTAACATAATTCAGTATGAAATAATTATTGTTGTCAAAGGTTCTAAAGGTAGTCATTTTCATAATAAACAAGAGAGCTCTATCAGAAATTACAACCGATCGTGTTCCACCCCACAGAAGGCAAATGTCATTCTTCAATGCTCTCGCGGCCGTTGCAGGGAGGTTGGCAAAGTAATGTCGTTAAGTTCATGAACAGAGTGAAGCTTGGCTCCTCATTAAGTTTAAGAACTGTGTGCTGTTTTATCAGATTCCGTTAGATCGAGATCATAACACCACCAGTATATGGCATCTACGAGGGTAAATTCGGCTGGTTTCCTCTCCGAGTTCTACGTTCGCGATTTGTGTTTACAACTGTGAGAACTAGCAATGTCAAGGCCACTTGTGACGGACGTCCGATAAGTTCAGGGCCACGTGCGTTGTAGATTTTCATTGGCTGATGAACGTTTTGTAGGCGGGGCTAGGGATCCGATGACGTTTTCATTGACATTTTATCTCTTTCATGCTGTTGAGAGTTGAATTCATCCGCGTATATTGTGCAGCTCTATTTGGTGCAAATATGTATATTTAGAGCAATAAAATGTTTTAAAAACAACTAGTATGTATATATTTATTTATAGGAATTGACTTAACATTTATTAAGTTCATGGAGGTATAAACTTAAAAACCGATGTGCAAACTCGGCGTAAATCCGCTTCGCGGATTCACACAGTTTGCACATCGGTTTTTAAGTTTATACCTCCATGAACTTAATAAATGTTGAAGTCAATTCTTAAGTAACTGAATAATTATTAAAAACAAATGTTTTTATCAAAGGTAATGAACAAAAACAATACATGCGAAAATGGTCAGTTTCCATTCGGTTTACTCAATCATATTTGATAGTTTGATGGCTCTAATAATCCACGCCAAGCAGGCGTGGCAAACGAAGAGAGACAAGATAATTACTTTTCTTCCATTAACATGAGTAAACTTTTCCTGAATCAAGATAATTATAATGTCTTTGATCCAGGGATATTACATCTGACATATATTGATTACTTAGATCAAAGATCAAATTCACATTTTGAGATGAAATCAACAGCATCAAAGTGTTGCAAATGTCAGCCAACCTCATTAGAGTGATAAAAGAATTCCTACAGTTCATGAAAAAAATCTTTCAGGTGTATGATATTTATAAAGTATATATACCTAAGTTAAAAGTTGACGGAACATTAATATGATTCAATATGATTTAAATGTACACATTCCATTAAATGCATTGAATAGTACATATTCTCAGATAAGCAGTATGTCATGATCTGTGTGTTCATATTGGATGCAGAGAAAGTTTGCATGAGCGAATTACAGCGAAATACAGTTTCAAGAGTAGTATTGAGCAGGTTTGCTGTACACCAAAATGCTTTGTAATGAGCTATCTGAGGCTGCAAAATGGCAGATTGAAAGTAAGCGGTATGACATTGTGATAAATTGGAAGATTCTTTGTTGAATTAAGTGCCATAAGCAGGCTTCTTGAAAAAAGGACTAGCCTTTGTCTAGCTTTGACACAAGAACTACGCTAGGAACTTGTGTACATGGTGACGTGACGTTTGGTCTGACGAATCGATAAACAACTTTGCGTTGGTGACTGCCTTTAACATGTTCGACGTCTTCCCACTACTGCAACCCTACAAATACCCATTGGCCACCTTCATCCTCCTAAGATGCTCACAGATCTTTAACTCGTTCGATCAAGTCTGAAATGTCTAGTTGATTGGCGTTTTTAGAGAAATATTCCTATCATGGTAGATAAAATTGGCGATATGTTGATTAGGCGACACTGTGAAGACGTGGTTTAGGCTCGTGGCAGATTCACACACTGCTGATGTTCCAATTACAGTTTCAAGAGCCTTTTTTTGGACGTTCTCACTATGGAATCATCAAAATGCTGATTTTGTTTCACAAAAAGTGTTAAACTTTCAAACAACCATCTCTCGTTGACTTGGCCAAGACACTCTATTTTATTCTTAAGAATAAAATGTTCTTGTTTTTTCAGCAACAAACTAAACAAGTTGGTCAAGTTTCATTAAGCATGTGTTTGACACTGCACGTTACCTATACAGCACACATCAGAATGTTCTCAGCGCTTTATGGGTGATGCTTCTAAATTAACCAATTATAATATTTTCTGCAAGGAAAGAAAGCATACTGTCTGCAGCTTTCTACCAACATAACAGTGTGAAATCTAACAAAAACATCCTCCGGATACATGGCTAGCTATTTTGAACATCACAGAAAGAATGGTACAAGCACCTCTGAATCTGATCTGAAATGATTTTTTATTTATTTTAGCTGCAAAAGTGAATGTATGACTGAAAAACGTTAATATTGTATTTGAATTAGAACATTAGCCATTGCATATCATATATTCAATCAAATTAAGGTTGAAGACTTTGCTTGAATATTTGTATACAAATCCTGTGCTTATCTAACCAATACGCATCATGTAAATATATGAAATATGTATGACAGTGAATTTTATAGTGTTGACAGTATAATACATAAATAAGTTGTGTATGTAACTTATGTAACTTGTATAACAGTATGACCATTATTTTGACAATTTACAGATAATACATATTGACGCGTGATTCGTTAATAGTTAATGTGTTGGTTAATTTTTAAAAAATTTCCTTTCAATCAAATCATATGAAATGTAGTTTTCTTCTTTGTAAAGAAAAAGGCATCATTAAGATAACTGTTCTGTGGTACATTTGTAAATCTGAGTTCTCTACTAAAGTACTTTTACATCGGGCGCGTTAGCAATGAATATCCTTTTTTTAAAATTAATTTTCAAATAAAACATATAGTTTGTGGTAGATATTTTCTCCAATTCTGTATTAACTGAGAACTAGCATAAGAGGTCATTTGAACTGACGTTTTAGAAATTACTATTGGTTTTATGGAAATGCATCTTGTGAAAAGATAAACTGAAATTGTATTTCTCATCTTTGATCAGCAAATTGACATTTCAATCACTATTAACATACTCAATCTCTGAACGAATCTGACAAATAGATGAATCGTTTATGGAAATACATAGAGTGGCTACAACCAATTATAATTATACCTCATTAGAAATAGGATGTTTAAATACAGCCAAACACATGTGTACATATGTACAATTCTTAAATAGATTAATCCTGTAAAAAAATGAATGCGTGGAATTGCTAACCAATAACGATATGGAATCAGGAATAAGACCTGACACAGAAAGAAACGTGATCAATTGAACATCTCGATGGGATTTATGAAACTGACAAGGCATATTTGTGTCGGGTTGAAGGTTCTGTCCAGATTATTGATATGGCGCTTTGTTGAACTCGCTTAATGTGATCCTACTCTATATGGAACCTAACTTATTCATTGGTCAAATCACTGGTTTAACTGTGACACATTTCTAGATAATACATACTATATTTTATCCAGTTGTCAAGCTGATATTCATACTAGCCAAGATCAGGATATGAACAAAGATTAATCAACAAGAAAGTTCCATGTGTTGATTTAAGTCATCAGAGCATTTTTGAAGAAACAAAGACAAATGATAGATTTTTTTATATTGGTTTTGCAGATTGATATAAATAACTGTTTGAAGATACGTAATGCCTTGTAAAGACTTGTTGAATGTGTACAGTTACACACCGAAAGTTTGTTAACATACCTGCGTATCCTAGTGCAAATATCATGTGATTCGGGACGTCTATTAGGAATCGTAGCTTTGCGAAAAGGAAACGGATAATGCTGAATTTTGAGAAGTGAAGATCCATTGTACTTTAACGCAATCTTACATCAGACCCCTAAATTAACCGTAACAGTTTTGAGTGAGGTTATTAAGTGACACATTTTTATTTATTTCAACAAAATCCCTTAAAAATGATCAACAGCTTGTGATTGTGCTGATTGTTTTTCTCAGAGAGTTGACATGGAATATTTTAATCAAACTTTTAAAAAATCGGAACTCAGATAATATGATCCCTTCTGTTTATACATCATGACAAAATTCAAAATTTTGCAGGAGAGAGAACCATAAAATAAGTTCAAGGATGACTATTTAATGACAATAGGTGATTCTTTTTCAGTTTTGCTGAAGTTATTTTACTGACGTCCAAATTAAACCAAAAATAAAATGATATTTGCATTGCGATACAGTGGTAACTTTCGGTATGCAGCTGTATTTGAAAACAGCATGTTTTTCTCTCAATTGAGAAAACCATAACATTTTACTTTGACATTTGATGAGTACGTTATAGTCATCGACTTCAATCTTGGATTCAAGTAACATTAACCCTAGCACTCGTGAAAGTCTACGTTAAAGTAATACGAAAAAGAAAAGAACCCTGAATTATTTACCTGACTGAGCCAAAACTTTTTATCACTCTGTGTGTGGTTTAAAGATGTGTTTCCCAGTGTGTAAAGTTCATATGACAATGCTAACGCTTACATTGACAATGCAAATACTGTTACACCGATGGATACATTAACAATGACCATGCGAATTATGTCTAAATAAGACATAACAGTCTTATAAATGCATTGATGTGTTGTTAATTCACAAATACGCATTGAGGATAATTGTAATGGCATATAAACTCTATCAATGTCATTTAAATAAATTGAAACTAAAAAACAAAGGAAAAGTCCATTAAACGAATAGTCTGAGATATGTGCTCAAAGCAATATTTATGATTTTTACGACTATTTGAGAGAAAACTATGATAATATCTTTTAAGGAGCGTTTCTGTTGCACGTCAGTGTATTTGGTAAATCCATCTATCCAGAGTCGAACATTATATCGAGAAGTAAAATAGATCACGTTAGCCAGAACTAGTTTTGTTGGCACAGAAGTATTTGTCTGTGTAATCAGGATAATTGTTTAGCAGACAAAGAGATATTGCCCGTCTATTTTTCTGTCCCGGAATGAAAATGATATAGTGGCTGACAGCAAAACCCTTTATAACAGGCATCGGCTTGTTTCCATGAACCGAAAGCATACATCACTGGAAAAAGAGTTATCGCTTTTTTAAAATCAAACTTAGATATTGAAATTAAATTGGGGCTTAAGAGATGTTTTCTCTTTTTTTGGCCCAAATAGAATATATGTTTAACATTGGTAAACGATTTCTGCTTTCTCGGTAGACATATGGAACTTCAGTTCTAAAGATCTATTCTGTTGTGTTATGCTAAGGGAAATGTGTAGATAGTCCAAAATTCTGTCATTAGAATGAACGGTATTTGTGGGCGCATTGTACCTAATGAGTAATAGCATCATATATAGTTATGCGGAATAAAGACCCGTCTAAGCAAATTCGAAATAAATTGAGACCACATTAGCCCATGTTTTATCAATATACAAATATATTACCTTAACAGATACAAAATGTGATAATTCTTAAATTTGAAAAAACCCCAATATATTTCATAGATTAATACATCACTGAAGTTACAAAAGTTGAATACCACTGCCACTTGAATAAATCAAAATGAATTCAATTTCTTGTTAACGTGATCATCACATACATGTAACTGACACTATGACTGCCTTTGAGAAATAGATTTCTAAGTTTAAGCTCAAAGCCGTATTTCATGACATTAATTAATAATGAAATTTGACGAATCCTATTACAAGAGCTTATATTCTCTCTACTATGTGTGTATAAATGTATACTGTTGGAAGAAAGAAACGCATTGCTGAAAGTAGTTACAGAGATGAAGGATACAGGACAGAGGTAAGCAAACATGTATTTTCTCATAGAAGTAGAGGCTATATGTAGGGAATGACCTGTGTCAAACCTACAATGACATCTATATTTACTTCTTTTCGACGTTCTTTTGATGTTATCAGATTTTCGTTTGAAATATTCGGACATTCTTTTCCCCAAGTAAGTGAACTCATTGCATAAGTAAAAAATTTTAAGGTGAACATGGTCATCTAAGGTGTTCTTTACAGAAGACATCAGATATTGTTCAATACTGCTGGCACCAAAGCCAAGTTCCCTCGAACATAGTAGATCTCCTCACAGCCACTGACCAGTACTCGCCAGCAATCAAATGACTGATTACATTGTTTTGCACAGTTCACCTGACTTTATTAAACGTATACACGTCACTTGCCTGTTAAACCCTCGTTTCACATCCTCTTAAGCTTTATTACCTTTATAATGTAAACAACTTATGACCGGTGCAATTGAAGTACACCAAACTTAAATGGTTAGGTAAGGAAACATCTTTTTTGTCATAAGTAACAAAGGAATTTGTTTTTTTCCCAGCTGTATACAGGAGGGCATTGATATACACTTTTTTCCGTATTGCATTTCTTTCATTGAAAAACACAATAGAACCCCTCAACATTTTTCCCACTATGAGGAACATTGAGATAAGATTTGAACTGAGGAGGAAATAGAAATCCGAAAGGCCTAAATCAACAGAGTATATTCCGCTACTTCACATCCACAACAGGATCACACGATGACTTGAAGAACAATACCGATATTGACTCTGTAAAAGGCTGTTTTGGCATTTTATCTAGCACTCTATTCATCTAATCAAATATCAAATTGTTTTAATAGGCTGTGCTTCTTAAAGTAGATATTTTGACAGATCAGATGGATACTTCTGCCTTTCCCAAAGCTTTTATAGGCATATCTGATTGAGTGAACAATCAATGGCTTCATTACATGTTATGAAAACGACTTCTTAAAATGTTCCGTAAGAGCTAAATCATGCTTTATTATAAAACTAGCCAGTTTATTTATAGAATTATGTTTTATTTACGTTTCTTGAAACGAAAAAGCCAATGTTGCTGAATTGGCGGGCAAGGAGGAACAGGAGAGCAATATTAATAGAGTTCTTATCACAAATTGAAATGAAAATATCAGCTTCCAAAAAAATAATATTCTTTTTTCATTACCTAAAAAAATATCATCCCATGGTGATAAGGCTAATCTCTGAAGATTTTGAGGATTTCATTCTTTCTTTCCGGGAAAACTGCATTTAATAGGTTGTTATGAGCATAAGGATTGTTATGTTGTCATGGTAATAGAGTAGTTCATATCATCTGTCGAACGAACGGCATTACGTGACGACTTTGGTTGTTAAGATACTGCAGAGAAAGATTAACAAATCTTTAAGCCACATAAACAGGAATTTAAAAGTAAACTATATTTTGTTTTATCAAATTAGACTTTTTGATTAAAGATCTAAATGAATTTCTGTTTTATCATTGTCAACCACTAGTTCCTTATGTCGCATTATTAATAAATGCCGGTTCTCATGCACGCTGCCTCATGAGCTATGTTTACCATATCTGTTTCCTTTTAATTATTCAGCTTTGTGTTTCAAGGTGGTATGACGAATGCAGATCTATATAGGTCAACGGTCTACTATGTGAGATCAGAATTCGTTTACTGTGATTAGAATCCGCTAACTTTAATATTTGAAACTGAACGTATAGTTTATGTTGATTTCTGTTGCTAATAGTAAATTTATAATGATTTAAAATTAAGTTTACCTTACGAATGTTGCTTGTTTAAATCTTCAAATCTTCTTCTTTATTCAAACGTCTAAGTCAATATTTCTTAAAACGTGAATACGAAAGCTGCGATGATTTTATTGTTTCTCAAAGATGAGACAGAAATGAGGCAAAACAAGACACTAACTTTTATTCCTTTAACTTTAAACGTAAGTTTTATATGCATTCTTTTTTTAAAGAAATTTGTAATTCTTTGATCGAAGAATTTTTAATCTTCCATAATTAGAGTGCTTAGATCTAAGATCAAATAGAAATATCGATGTCAACCATCCACTTTGGAATGATTGCAATAACAGTTTCATATAGATTATACATGATGTTGAGGGAAAATGATTTTGAGCTGAAAAACAATTATCTTAAGTTTGATATATTTTTATTATGATTTAATTTAATGTACTCACTATAGACTTCGATTCACACATCTCAAAATGACAGAAATGTGTTTCAAATAATTCAAGAAAGATATTCAAGATATATAATATGCAAAGACATCCTGTCTAATTAGGGAAAGAAATTTTGCATCCAATTTTATATTTTGCTATACGAAAATCATACTGACTCCAGCACACATACTTCTTGATGAATACCCTGTGTTAAATATTTATATAAACATAACATTTTGAGTTACCGTTTACATTATCATAGCAGTATGATGGATAAAGGCTCCTCTATGTCTGATCTTAATGTTTTCCCATTACTTTGAGGTGATAGGGTGTTTGTAAGATCGGAGAAACGTGCATTTGGAATCTTCAATTGGAATGAGACTTTAAATTACATATATTACATATATTATAGAACAGTTCAAGCCTCCCCGGTATACCTTTATATTAGTTTCTCATCAAATCGATATGGAACTATAATTCATTTGATTATTTCATTAAATTTGACATTATAAATCCGAAGATGCTATTCCAATTACAATAGTTCCTGCCTCGGTATTAACGTTCCGTTCATAAAAAAAACCCAGTAGTCTGGCAGTATATGAAAAACAAACATATATAACCCATATATATATATATATATATATATTATTTTGGCGCCACATATTTTGTATAAAGATGAAAGAAGGCTCGTTATGATATAAATAAATTAAATTTAGTTTCCCATTTTGAATAAAATAAGGTAAGAAAATAATTAGATAGGTTTGATTTAATACACATTTATATGACCAGCCTTTTGTTCAACTTCTATATAATTATTACCACGCTCTTCATGGAAATTGAAGACGTCATTGATCAGCTCATGTTTTTAACTTTAACACGTTCGTAGACATTGAGGGGCCAAATATTTTATTATGTTGTAAAATAATATTTATAATCGCATGGATCAAGATTTGAGGTATATTTTTTATTTTTAATTTGTTTTTCAGTTAGCTTTTAGGTGTGTTGAGATGGTAAAAAATATGCGTTTAAGACCATTTAGAGAATGAATAAATTAAACCCACGTCTGTTTTTTTTGAACGGCTATGGCAAATAAACTCCCGTGGGCGTATCCAGAGCAGAATTCTATCAGAATTCTGTTTATTGGCTATCGGGTCATTATTTGGCTTAAACTCAAGCGGAACATTCCTAAAAGAATTTTAACAAAACAATTTATATACAATGAATTTATCAACGTTATACTTTCCTAGAACTAGATCTTTTTATCATACAGATATTCCAAATTTTACAAGTCCATTTGTTTTCACAAATTTAACATCTCATATCCGACTCACGTGTTTAATATCTAAACTGTTGTTAAAAGCTCTTTTAACCCAAACTCACCTACTCACACATAACCGACCATGGTAGTTATGAGATAACCAACCTGCTCACATGGTGGTTATGGCATATAGCTTTCAAATAAAACAAAGGAAATAACTTCCCAAGGGATGTAAAACAAATAATACCTCTGTTGAACATAAAGATATGACCACTTTGAATAAACACCAGTGATTTTATTTTCATTTCACCATTGCAGTATGTCAAGGTTATGTCTGTCTGTCTGTCTGTCTGTCTGTATGTATGTATGTATGTATGTATGTATGTATCCCGCTGTAACGAAACGTTTATATTGTTATTTCATAAAACACTAACTAATAGAGCAATTTTAAAGGCTATTTTGTCTTGCAAAACACTAATGCGATTTAATAAACTCACATATTGAAAAACACTCTGGGGATAAATAATTTAGAATATCAGTGTAATGGTATATATGTTATTTCACAAAACACTCATTAATAGAGCAATTTTAGTAAAGACTTATGGGATTTCTCCTATCTCATCTTAATATCCAATACCTGAAAAATAAAAATAAAGTTTCCATTCCCATATTCGTCAAAATAAAATTTTATATGTAGAATATAAAGTCAAATGGATGCCATAAGCTACAAAAAGTTCTGATAAAGTAGAACTATTTATCTGTTTATACATGATAATTGAAATTTTTCCCATCAATTACTGTCATTCCCATCAGCAAAACCCTTTATATACAAGGTATATAACACTCTGGAAATGAATATCTAATGCTAGAAAATGACAAGCTAAGTGTTCTTTGCTTAATGCATTCGTGCTAAATGTAGTATTTATTGCAAGACACTTTTCAATTTACATGTCAAAATTAAATTGAATGTATCACCAGTCTGTGAATATATTTCCATAAGGTGCCTAAACAACCTTTATATTATTTTTCATAATGAACACATAAACCGATAACAGTTTTTTCACAAAAGAAATATTGCCTATGAAATCAGGATAGATCATTTGTAGAATATTGCCATGCACAAACGGAACATATATTTACCATGGGTAAAAGTGATTTACAGCATCTATGTTGCGACATGGTACTTCAGTCATCCTGCTGTAGTAGACAACGAATAAAGAGATAAATAAAAGTAAGGCATTCAGTCATTTAAATTGAAAGCATAGAACAGCAGCGTTTGTATTGTCACTAAGAGCTTTAAACTAATGAATGAGTAATAGCATGATGATAGTATATACGGTTCATGGAGATAATGTTAATAAGTGCAGATCATGGAAATGATGTTGATACGTACGGTGTATGGAAATAATGTTTATATGTGCGGTACATGGAAATGATGTTAATATGTACGGATCATGGAAATGATGTTGATACGTACGGTGTATGGAAATAATGTTTATATGTACATATGTGCGGTACATGAAAATGATGTTAATATGTACGGTAAATAAAATAATGTTACGGTACATGGAAATGGTGTTAATATGAACGGTATATGTAAATGGTATCAATATGAACGGTAAATGGAAATGGTGTTAATATGAACGGTATATGGAAAGAAATCAGACGTTATTACCGCCCGTGTGATTCACAGAACAAGAAATGGAGTACATTGTACTTAAGCCAGGGCGATACCAGTAATAAAGTATGTGTCTGTGTAATCAAGACAATTGGTTTCTTGACATTAACTTATTGGATATGTGTTCTTGTCTCCTCAAAGGGATGATAGGTTTATCACAGCGGTTAACAACAGACAGTGGTAATGAGAGGCCCCGAGTTGTATTTACTACCACAAGAAAGATAAAAAAGAAATTGCAATGTATATATGAAGTAGAGAAATAATTTGGACATATATTTCGGGATAATTTTATCAGAATAATATGTAAAGTGACCTAGAAATAAAGACATTTAACTGAACTAAGTAACACACATTCTGCAAATAAAAAACATTATGAATATCCACAGAAAAAATCATTCTTGTGACTGACATATGGATACCATTGCAAGTAAGTAAGAAATATTAATAGTTAATCAATATTATTTGATATTTAATAGTTAATCGAATTGACTCTAATTTGATGTCGACATGGTCTTCTTATAGTTGTAACTGAAACTTGACAATTCCATTCGGCTCCCTTCGGAAAACTGATTTCTTAGATACATCCCCTTATGTCTTGTTGATAGTATTTTAACATCTACTGAGTTTCGAAATAGCTGTGTCACTTAGACGTTTTTGTTCAAAGGTTACATATGAGTGTAACAGACCATTTAACCTATTGTGTGTTCATATACATTCTTCCAGACTTATTTAGCAACCATTAAACACATTCGCACCAATACTCCAACGACATGACTGAATTAATGACACACTTAAGCCTTAATAAGTAACACCACCACCGATTAACATTTAAGATATTGTCAGTAAGTTTCTAAACCATTGAGCCTATAAAAGCTGCTTGTATACAAAATCAACACAGAGAAGCTCAAATGGGAATTGCGTTTAACTCAGTAACATTGACACAACTGCAATCCATTTGCTTTTACGTCAAGATGGGGATAAAGATAAAAACTAAAGTAAAGATTAATAAAACGCTGATCCTACCATGACATTTACATTTATGATTAAGATATTATATACTGACTGATGGTGAATCTTATCCATATTCAATGATTCAATAATCTTAAGCTGCAGTCTAAATGATTACTGGGCATACCAAATGACATTTGACAATTTTCATTATGTATTCACAAGTTTTTCACTTACGTAACAAAACTTCTTTTCCCCCCTTACTTTTTACTTTTTTCTTTTTTTACTTTTTACTTATTTTGTTTTTTTAGAATCAGTGGTTGAGGTAAAGGAAGATGCCTTATTGCTGTAAGCACTTCCAAACAGTCTATAATAAGTTTAGTTAGCGCACTTCACGCATATCCTGCAAACGGATTGTAGAGACGGCACACAGTGAAACCCTGATGCATAACATGTACATGTCCATTTCATTAAGTCAAGCGATGCTCATTGTTGTCAATACAAACTGGAATGGGAATCACCTGTTCTACTGGTGGGAAGTTTTTATTGGCCTTTGATTAAAAGAAAAAGTTTCAACCAAAGGATTGTTTTCCGTAAAAATTTTATATATTACTTACTATGAAACAATATGTAAACCTTATATCATTTGAAGAAAGGCAATGAACTATGTGATTTGCAGTGTTCTTAGATTTGGTTTGATGACTTGAAACTTTTATACTACCTTTAAGCAGTAGCAAGATCAATGGGCAAATATCAGAAAGGTAGGTTTAGGTCAAGTTTATGTTGAAATATGATTCCTATTATAAAATCAAGTAGAATAGTTGTTATATTGTGCGTCCAGTAATCGGTTTGTAGAAATGCCATGCAAGAGTAAAACCACTCTCTCTTGTCAGTGTATAATATCTTGCCTGTTTGTTATGCCTAACACGGCGAAAAGAGAAATAAGCAAGTTCATATTATTGATTATTTTCTATTAAACATTCGAAAGAAAATTTGCAAAGTTACAAGCATAGTAAACATGTTATCATAAGAACAGTTGAAAGCTTGCATGTCAACCAATCGGATTAAAGAAGTGGCACAAATGAGTAAAACGACGGTAGATTGTTGACAAAAGGTACTCATATTTTCCAAAAATAGTTGTTTTCTCTAGAAACTTGTTTTATTGAAAATATATATGTGGGTATCCAAGTTGTTACTTTTGTAGAAGGAGGATTCACCATGTTTAGCTTTGCCTTGATTTAATGACCCCCATTCCCGGCACTCGGCCAAAGACTTGGCAAGATCAGTGGGAAAATACCATGAGGAATAACTCAAAAACTTACACGAGTTTTCCAAAGTTAACATTAAAGTCGACAAATCTTAAACGTCTTTTATTGGATTTAAAAGATTTAAAACGTATAAACATTATAAACATAATTTAAGGACATAAACATTGGATAGCTGATTATCAAAAAATAAAATGCCAATGCTTATATTGGAAATATTCCTTTTACAAAATAAAATAAAATCTATGTAAGAGTTGTAGAAACTTTTTCACTATTAACGCTTTTGTCCTGGTTGAAAGCGTGTTCAATTATCAAATAGTTGAAAGTTGGAAGATATCTGATTTGGGTGCATTTTCCTTCTCATTATCATTTTGTTAAATGGTCCAAAGATGTACAGCTGCATGCCTAAAGTTTGTTCACATACTTGAATATACTAGTGCAAATATCATATGATTTAAGACGCCTTTGAGGTATCGTAGCGTTGCGAAAAAGAAACGTATAATATTGAATTTTCAATACACATATGCAGATACATTCTTCTTTAAGAAAAAGGTTTATCGTACCCCACAATTACCCGTAACAGTTTTGGCAGGTCAAAATTCCGAAAACACTAATTTTTATTTTTCTCCATAAAATCCTCGATGATTTATCAACTTCTTGAAAAATTGGTCACGTTTGTTTCTTAGCACAAATTCAATGTGATTATGGTGGTTTTAATTTTAGAGAGTCGATATGGAACATTTTATTCGACATTTAACAAAAAAATTCGAAAATGTATCCCCTTTTGTCTATACCAATACGCAAAAATTCGAATTTTTGCACGAGTGACCAGACAATGCCAATAAGAGTTCAAGAATGGCTATTTCACACATGGACAGTGGGTGATCCATTGTCAGTCTTGCTGAAGTTATTCTATTGACGTTGAAATGAAACCTAAATTACATGATATTTGCACTACGATTTAGTGGTAAGTGAACACACTTTCGGTATGCAGCTGTACATAGAACGCACGCTCTGCAACCATGACACTGTAAAAAATACATTAAAAGAAATAAATATATAAAAATATATCATATATGTCTTTCAATTAATGTTCCTCATAACCGACAAGCTGTCCAAGTTTCAAAAATAGCCAACCCATATACGATTATTATGTTGTCATGGAGAAAGAAAGTTACATTGAAGTCGTTTATATTGTTATATTGTCAAACTTAGGAAATAATTACAGTTTAATTTCAGCTGACTTTCATCATGTGTCTGTAGATAAAAGTTACAACCAAGATGCCATATCTCTTTGATATTATATAGTGCTAACCGTCTTGGTAACTGTGTTTTATCTTGCTGAAATCAATACCTACAGTGTTTAACATTGTCCAGTCTCCACAATTTGACCGTTTCATCCCCTCGAGATTTCTATTTACATTTCTGCGCACCAATACATTTCAAAGTAAAATTGTGAATCATCAAGCAGATCTAGATAAATATACTGAGAGATAGGTACTACCAGTGAAGAAACCCCACTATTTGGAATTGAATGCATCACGCTAATTTCTTTAGTGAGGTAGTGAGTGTACATTGAAATGAATACTTATTTTTAGTGTTTGAGTTCCTATTTGAACATAAAACATGTACTGAGAAAAGAAAGGCCCTTAGTCAGCTGTTTTGTTGAATATCATAATGCCAAACTCTTTCATGATTTAGTAACCAATAACGTCAACGTATCAAATGTCTGTCTTAGTGGAATAGCTCGACATGCTCAAAATACTGCTTACATATTGAAGACAAGGATCGAGACGAGACAATACAATTGCTTTTATTTCCTTAACCTTACTATGTTTAAGATAAGTCAAAGATCTTTTAAAGTCTTTGGTCCAGGAATTTTATATCGGATATAAGGAATACTTAGCTCAAAGATCGAATTGACATTTCGATACAAATCAACAGCATCAAAGCATTAAATGTCAACCATCCTTATTTACTGTTAGAATGATAAAAGTAATCATTTCAAACGTTTGAGAAGAGCTTTCAGTTATGATATGCAATTAAGGACATACGAATATTTCAATTTGACCTTTCCTATTGTGGCTATTTGATGTTAGTTATTCACGGAAACCTTTCATAACTAGTTAGATGTTGCCGAACTTTTCTTGTTCTGATCAACAATGTTTCCTCATTCGTTCTAGCTGACAGACTGAATGATGTATTGTTAAAAGATTCTTGAGGAATACTTAAGGTTCAAATAAGATATGTACATTATATTCCATCAAACAGATGTTGGCAGTACTTGTATAATGATTTGATTCCTCATCTCATCTTATTGCAAATGGATTTGCCCCTTCTTTTGGAATATAGCTTGACTGTATTCTGTGTATTTGTTTGAACTTTATAGTGTAATAATGATAGCATTATCAAACAACATTCAGCTGGTCACTAAAGGGATTTCGTATTAAATCAACGTTTCATAAAAAGATTTAAAAAGAACGTTTTAAAATTAATTGTTTATCATTGCAGCAGATTTATAAGCTTAATTATTTAATGATCGACTGTTCTCGTCTGAATATAGTAGTTACAACTTCGAAATAGTAAGGAATTTCTTGCGTTTCTTGTAAGCAGCACAGGTTCTTGTCAAGAATAACATTTTAGATATATTTCAAACTGAAAACTTGCTTCATGAGTAATCATTTTACTCTTTCTGATTAATCATCAATTGCTAAACTAAAAACATTTGGTCATTTGAAATAGCTGTTAATATATGAACAACACAGGACATTCGGTATCTCCTTCTATACCCGTATGTTCTTTTATATATAATACATAATTTAAGTACCTCATTTAAGTAGGAATTTATAAAAACAAGCAATCATGCTTGTACATATGTACAATTCTGAAATGGATTAATCTGGTATAGAAATAAATGCAAGGTATTGCTATCCAATTACGAGATGGAATCAGGAATAAGACCTGACTCGGAAGGAAACGTGATCAATTGAAAATCTCGACAGGAATTGTGAAACGTGGACGGATGATACATAAATGTGTCAGGTTTAAGATTCACTCCAGATTATTGATATGGTGCTTTGTTGAACTCTCTTCCAAATATTATCGTACTCTAATTAGATTCTGACTGATCCATTGACTATATCCTGTGTTGAACTCTCATACCTTTCTAGACTTTCGGCCGCAACAGAATATCCCATCCACTGGACAGGCTAACATTCATACTGTCGTAGATCAGGATATGGAAACAAAGTTCATATTTCAAATTGCAGCTCGAGAGAGTAATAATATGGTCAACCAATTTGTCGAGGAAAAAATAAATATTTACTTTGCATTTTTATTCCATTATAGCATGTAAATGTTCTAAATTGTCCTTCGTTTCTATCATTTTGAAAAGCTGAGTTCTCTTTATAGCACCTTAAAGACTCAATCACTCACTCCCTGAAAAGTGATTTGTTTGAAACTGCGAAAGCATTTGTATAGGAGGATATATTTAATTGATCAATGATGTTTGGTACAGAGGTATCAGGGTAAGGACAAAAACTAATCTAGCAAAGTCGCCTGCTTTCAACACAATGAAATCTTTAGTACTTCTGATAAGTCGCCTCTGTTGAATCGTGACAATTTTTCAAATAAACATCTTAGAACAATATCGTTTGTTGCAGCAGGGACGAAAAGGGTGAAAAGAGGAAAATCCTCATGTTATACTATGCTCAGTCCTCTGCCACGAAGAATCAATCCACCTGCATCACAATCAACAGATTAAATCCTTTGACTTAAGACTGCCTATGTAGCATTATTCAATGACGGATCTATTTGCATGGTTTTTTTTACATCACCAGTAAAATTCATGAAATGGATGAACCTGAGGGTCAATTCCCACTTTCAAAATTCCTAGATCTATGCTTCTTTGTGGATTGGCCAGGCAGTAGGGAGGTAAACCCCTTGATTTCTGTTAATCTCAGGGGCTAATCTTCTCAGGCAGATTGATGCGAGAAGTTTTCTTTTGCGCCAATCATTGATGTTGGAAGCCAAGATCTTTGTGTGTTGCCAGTTGATAGAATGGTTTGGGTTGTTGATGATGTGCTCAGAAGCATAGACCACTCCACTGTATAAACATTCAGACCTGTAACAACACCCATTTCTTTGTATCATTACCTTTTTTATCTCACTTATTGTATTTGTACATAATTAATTGAATCAATGGCTTCCTGTATACCTATATATATTGTACCAACTTATTTTTTGTTCATTATCCACCTGATGAAGGGGCAAGAAGTAGCCCAGAAACGTTGTGAAAAATAAATAAAGAAGTTGTCATCCTAAACATCGTCTTGTAGTATATATGTCATTGCAGGGGGCGGGATAGCGCAGTGGTTAGCATGTTTGGTTTCGGATCAATAGGTCCGTGGTTCGAATCCCGCCAGGGGTTCGGTATCTTTTTCTGCAGTAGAGAACTGTTCTACACGCAGTCAGGTTTGGGTGCAATGCTACACTGAATTTCAGTGCAGTACCACCCATGGTTCGCTAGTTCCAGGTTTCACCGCAA
Source organism: Phorcus lineatus (assembly GCA_921293015.1). Lineage (NCBI taxonomy): Eukaryota > Metazoa > Mollusca > Gastropoda > Trochida > Trochidae > Phorcus > Phorcus lineatus. Next base: position 5,605,153 of record OV121082.1, on the reverse strand, counting down.
TGCATAGCCACAATGGTGTTGCAGGCTTTCTCCCTGCAATAATACTAGCAGCCGTGATATAAGTGAAATACTCATGAAAGCGGCGTTAAACCCTATATCACCTCACCTATATCATTGCATAAGGTACTTAGCATATTTCAAAGGTAGACATTGATCATAATTTAATTTATATCTTGAACTTGAAAGACTCTTGACATTGACACCTCAAAGTTCTAAAGACACGAAACATAAAGTCATCATGTTAGATTTGATTGTAATTGTGAACTAGTCGAATGCCTTCTACTCCAACTAGTCCTTACATAAATGAAATGACAAAATAAGTAAAGAAAAGTAAACAACTACTCCAGACATTTTCATCACATTTAAGACATTTACTCAAGAAATTATCTTATCAATCTACTTGTAAAGAGTCATAGAGTAAAGATTTGTAATTGTTTGTCAACCATGTCCATTTCAGTTTGCACACAGTCTGCGCTTGACAATAGATCTCAAAGGTTCATATCAACGGACACACCATACTTTATATCTGCTTGTACAAAGGTACTATGAAGGTCTATTTTGTACAGCTTCAACTGGCTCTTCTGCTAGTTTGGTAACCTTAACATAATATGAGCAAGAGATTGTTTCTATGGCAAAAGTAGGTCTTTCTTTCAAAAACAAAAACCAGAGTATGTAAGTTTTGACATGTTAATGAGAACAATGCAGTTTACAATGAATAATCTGACAATGATAATTGCTAGACAATGTGGATGAATGTCAAAATGAAAGATACCTTAGATGGTCCCCCTTAGATAGTGATCTTTTAGATTAAGATTATCAAAATATGTATATTATCTAGATTTAAAAACAACACTGAGATGCACACATGGATATTGTATATAATATTAGACAGTGCAAAAAATATCATGATCACAGCAAATCGTTGTCAAGACTTCGAGCACTAGTGCACTTTAGACAAGCCGTAAGACAAGAAATTTTCATTATTCATATCCTAATTTTCTAAAGACTTACAGGAAGTATATGAATGAAGTATTTATTGTGGAAACAAAATCTGAAGGGGAGAGCTCCAACAATTCAATTACATTACTGAAAAAACATGGTCACAAATAATATTATCATGAGGATTAATAATTCTATTTCATAAACTTTCAAACAGAAATATGTCCAAAACGTTTCTTGCCATAACAAAAGTCTTCACTTATTCCTCAAAACATCATGTGAACACAAACACTGCCAAACAATACACTTGTTGCACAACACATATTTTTAATGGAATTTTCTCCTCTAAATATATGCATACAACTAAAACTGTAACAGAAAAAACAATGTGTAGAGGGGACTAGACGAATACAAGCAACATTGCATTGATAAACACATCAAATAGTTAACAACAAAACAGTACAGATAATGTCTTTAAAAGAATTAAATAAATATTAAAGAAAACAATATTCAAACAAAAACTTTACACACAAGCCAATGAAATTAATCATTTCTGAAAGGGAAGACATTGGGAAACTTCATCAGAACTTTGATTTATGCAAAATACTCAAGTGACTTTAAAATCAATATTTATCTCATGTGATGGAAAAAATGTTGTAATAAACACAGACATGCCTTTTCAAAAGACTTTGGCTTTATCTCCTTAAGGTCAAAATAAGTCACAAACTAATGTTAACATATGATACTTATGACTATCTCTGTGCTAAAGAAGCTGTGAAACTTCAGGAATCAAGTAACCATAGATAGATATTTTATGTGAGCTTCATTTATGTCTATCAAACAGTTTCAAACATTTCTGGTTTAAAAGTTAGTACACACATACTGAAACACTAGACATGATTAGTATTAGAATGCAAAACAAAACGTTATATTAAATTTACCAATTACTCAAAAACTCAACGTTACTAGAATATAAAAACTACCTCTTTCTATTAATTGTAACATTATTGGATGCATTTGTTATTCCTTTTCTTGATGTTTGTATGATCGTTTCAACAAATTACTGTTTGAAGGTTCATCTAAAATTTGAGAGAGAGGCCAATTACTCACAATGATGAAGACATCAACATACACAGATAAAAATCACAATTATTTTACAACATAGAAAAATGAATTAAAAGTAAGATGTTCATTTGCGAAAGGAATGATGCATGGAAACATGTTTTACATCTATCTGGAGGTTCCAAATTAAATAGTCTTAAATGTTCTCCATTTTCCGTAATTTAAATCAAAATGTTATTTGTAATCAATATTTTGGTTCATTAACCTATACCTTTAAATTGTTCTTACAAGATTTCCATGAACACATATTGTGTATCCTATTTTGGATTCCATACTGAGAAACATCAATGTTTGTGTGAATAATAGCCTAATCATGAGAGCCATCAAAAAGTAATGTTGTTCAACTCATTTAAACCAAAGAAAATAACAATAACAACAAGTAACTTTAAATAAAATCAAGGAAAGTCATAGTTATAAAATAAGGTCAGAACAACAAAATAATATCACTACGATACAAAAAAGTTTGTTTTACGAGAGACAACCACAAGCATGTCAAGTCAGTTGATGATTATAAAGCACTCAAGATCATCAAGGTAGTTAAGTATCTTGTAAAAGTAAAGGAATTGAAGTTATTCATAGTAAAGTTTGTTTTACGAGAGACAACCACAAGCATTTCAAGTCAGATGATGATAATAAAGCACTCATTGATATCTAAGTCATGAATGCAGTATATTTTTAAAAATCAGGAGCAACAGTCAACCTGTGTAAATGTTAAATTGTAGAACAAGTACAAGCTCATACTATCACTCATAAAATCACTCATACAATCACTTGACAGCACGTGCAGCTGGCGTGAAGGGTTTGATGTAAGTCTTGATGAGCAGCGAGTCAAGGTATCTCACTGGTAGGAACGGCTTGAGGTGCACGAGAACCTGCACAGAATTGTGGGAAATATTACAAATCATAAACTACATCACACCTATGATCTGCAAAAGAAATTCATATATATTGTCAATTCATAATATACCAGATTTTAGGAAATTGTCAATCTTTGGTTTAACGATTGATTAATAGATTCAGTCCAAATTCTTTTAGGAATAAATTGATATCCGAATCATACTAAATTATCACTTAGATTTCTTGAACTGCAATTAAGAGAGTGAGTACATCTAAAGAATTCCATAATGATTGAAGAGTTCTCCTTACATTATTGAAGTCAAGCCACTTGTTGCTGCCATTCACGAGGTAGCGTGCTGGTGGCCTGACGTTACACACACTGTCCTCCAAAGCATCAATGACCGGGGCGAGGGTGGGGCAGGTGGATGAAGCTGACTGGACGATGACATCGTACTGGTCATCCAGGTACTTCCTACCGTACGTCTCTCTCACGTCCTGGCTCGCCCTCTCCCACATCTCATCGTACTCGTCCCTCATCCGACTCAACTGTGGAGAGGTAGGTCATTGTTGATGTTAACAGGGTGCCATTAAGGATGAATTTATATTAGTAAAATGTGCCCGATTCCAAATGTCTGAGTAAGTCTTGCCAATTCTCCATCAATGGTTGGTGTCTTGTTCATTTTCTCTGATTGGTAGCTAAATCTAGATAATGAGGAGTGTTTACAAGATACTGCACTGTTAGAAAATATAATATAATCTTTTTGCCCAGACCTGAGTATTGGCAATTCCAGGATGAGACTTTTCTTTCAAGAACTCTTTTCCGCGAGTAAGGGGAGATATAAAGCGCTAGGTACATGTGATGCTTTAGCCAGCGTTCTTCTACTTCTGAAGTATACTCTATTGTTTATCTAGGATCTAGAAGTCTCTTACTTTTTAGGACGTCTGTAATCAAAGTAGTGGCAATTGATCTCATGACCACTTTTTTTCTCTCCCGAAGGACATTTTTATTTTCTGATATAAAAAAGACTCTTTGACAATTGTTGTAATTATTTCCAGCTGTGGGTGAATGCAACATTCAAGAGTTAATAGATGATGAAATACTCAACTGAAGATAAATAATTTCGTAAGAAAGAGAGAAAATTTCATTTGGCATTAATGGTTTAATGAGACTCACAGTGGCTTTGCTGAGCATACCAGTGGAACCACCAAAGTTTCCTGGCTCCACAACAACAGCCTTGACATCAAACCGGTCCATCTCAAGTCGTAGGACATCAGTCAGCGTCTCCAGACCATACTTGGTGATCCCGTACACAGAGTTCCCTGGCACCGACAACTGACCCTTTGCACTGCTCACATTGATCACTCGACCTGCAGGGGGATAAATATTGATAGTCACTCGATCTGCTGGGGGATAAATATTGACAGTCACTAGACCTGCAGGGGAATAAATATTGACACTCAGTCGCCCTACAGGGGGAATAAATATTAATAGTCCCTCGCACTTCAGAGGAATAAATATTTATAGTCTCCTGCCCTACAAGGGGATAAATATCAATCGTCAGTTGCCCTGTTTGGGGGATAAATATTGATAGTCACTCGCCCTTCAGAGGGGTAAATATTTATAGTCACTGCAGGGGGATAGATATTGATAGAGGGGGGACAAGGGGGATTAATATTGATTGCGAGAGAATATATGCTTTATCCTGAGACAGGATGTAGTTACTTGTACAATTTGTGCAAGTTTTATTCAGTAATATAGCACCATCTTTAGTGTTACAATTCTGTATTTCAAATTTTAAGTATTTAATTCTGTGCATTAATAACATCATTTGAAAGTATGATGCCATTCAACAACGACATATCTAATTGTTTGATGACCTGTTTTCAGTGAAACAATGGAAACATGGCAAATATGAAGCTTGCAGAAATAAATTAACTCTAAGTTTTTGCCAAAATGCTCATTAAAACTATGGCTACATGAGACCTAAATATTTGCAAACACTTGTTCTACTCGGCTCCCACCTCTAGCTCTCCTGATGAGAGGTAGAAATGTCTTGGTCATTCTGATGGTACCATACAGGTTAACTTCCATCACCTTCCTGAACATGTCCAGCGTACAGAACTCAAAATCAGCTGCGAAGTTTATTCCGGCATTGTTGATCAGCGCCCACAAACCTAGAGTATATGACAATTTTATCTTAACTATTTGTAAAACTTTTTTTTTTTTCAAAGAAGAAAATTAATTTCAAACAAAGTATTGCTCATAAATTTTCAATCTTTACTAAACATAAATATTACAAGTATGTAAGTACAAGATAACTGACTTACTTTTAAGTAACTTTGACTCTAAACATATTTCAATCAGACTGAACTTTGATGCAGACATTTTTAACTAAGATATTAAAAACCTGAAGTTCTCAGACGAGACTCAACCAACCCTTCTCTTTAGCAAGGCTGCTGACCACCTCTAGACACTTGGCAACGCTCTCATCACTAGTGACGTCTAACTGGATCACATGCATACGTCCTGTCGTGCTTGACTTGAGACGTTCTGCTCCATCGCTCTTCTCTGACAGACAACCTGCAATCACTTGGAACCCCATGGCATCAAGGCGTCGGGCGATAGCATTGCCAAAACCTGGAACACCATAGTGAAATGATATCTTGACCCTCTTCTCTAGAGTGACATTCCCTTAAATCTGGAAACTAGCACAAAACTAACAAAAAATAGAAAAATACCCCAACCCTTTCGAGGAACCCTATCTTACTCAGTGGTAGAATTCAAAACCATCTTCTTCTGAAATCAAATACAATTTTCCTCGTAACTTGCTCAATGGATAGAACTAGAAGTGATGATATTCTAGTCCATTCTTACATATTTTTCATGTAACATGTGCCCAATGAGAATGTTTTTGAGTTGGTTGTTGCTATTGATTCATGGGTTTGAACTCCCAAGGCTTGAAGCATATATCTTCATTCTTAGTATTGCAGCAGCAACTAGATGACACCATGTTATAGTAACAAGGCAAGCAGCTATGAAGAATGTTTCATTGTTATACAATTTTCCAACTTCATGATATCATACATACTTACCAGAATCACAGCCAGTTATTAGAACCACCTGTCCATTGATGTCTATGGTTTTTGTGAGAACCCGCTTAACAAGTGAGTAGACTGCAAACACTGCCGCTACACTGAGGATAAATAGCCCGACCACTTTCTGAACCACGAAGAATGGGAGGAAGGCAAGGACAATCAGGTAGATGAACTCAAACACTTGTAGGCTGACAAACTCCTTTACTGACATGGTGGCAACCTTTGGTAGTCTTCTATTATGAGGATAACTGTAAAGAATATGAAAATAAATCATTCACTATAAAACAATAAATAAGGTATGATTTAATGTTTCACCAAGGATGTGTATAAGAATATATATACACGTCCTTGGTCTCACATAGTCCTTATTTTATCAGTAATATCAATACCATCATAATTTCTTGCATTGGTCGAAATGCTGCCAATCCAATACTCTTTTGTAATTAGATCTACATCAACAACAATAGTGCAACTACAGAAGACTTATTTATACATGATGGGTGAGACAACTCTGTAAAACTTTTAAAAGTTCATTAGAATAGTGTCTTGTGCATATCTCTGGAGAATATTTGTTTTTAAATTCGAAACCTGAGTTGTAGAAATGAGAGATTTATTGCAAGTGCCATCTCTTGTTGGGTGTGTGAGAGTAATCGTCGACCGAATGTGTTGGTACCCAATGTCAAAACACAATAGTGAACAAAGCAAAGGGTTTTCAATTACAAGTTGTCATTTCTTACTAGTCATTTCTTTGCAAACTTACCAAAATAATTAAGGTTGTAAGGAAGACGACTTCTGCTATTGTTGGTTCCTATCTAATTATACGTGACAGCGCGCATCGATACTTTCACTAAATCTAAAGTCTAACAACATTATCGTTGATAAGATAATTATCAAGACTGCTACCGCAAAGTTCTTCTCGCTAAATAATGATAAAACCAGTTTAAAGGAAGGGACGTAACTCCGGATGAATGCCGAAATGAGTATCACTTTTGCAAATTTGCGTACTGCGATTTTGGTTCGAATCCAATTTTTCTTTTTCATGTCACTTTTCTTATATCCATGTTAATGGAATCTGTCATTTCGGCCTCTATATATAAAAAAAGGTTACTCGTATCGATTTTAAAATATTCATGATTTTTTGGGGGTTTATTGTCATTGCTGTGGGGTTTAATATCCTGAAAAAGACTAGCTCCAGACAGCGAGTATCCGCTCCGCGACGTCACTAATATACTGGCTACTACCGTAGAGGTACTCGAAGGGAAGGCGCCCTGACTTGGAGGTTGTGAAAAAGATTCACAATATACTAATTTATTGGTATCGTGTAGTTTCTCTATTTAGATAGATTAATGAAGTACCTCAACGACTACGACATATACACGGGATATACATACATAACTTTTAGCCGCTAAATTAGCTATTTCGCAATTAAAAATTGAAGTAGCACCCAGTTTAAACGGAACTGTGACGATCTACAATACACGGACGTGTATTCGAAATAAGTTTGAAATCGACGTTCAATGTTGAATCATAGTTGAAAGGGCATGAATTTTATTATCGAACCAAAATATCTTATTTTTATAGACATTGCCAAGGAGGAAATGAAAGCAATTACAAAAAAAATATCTAACAATATTTTACATTATTTCAATTTTTAAAATCTTTTCCAGAAATATTTGAGTTTGTAGGAAGATATAACAAGGTCATGGTTCAAACTTAATATCATGTGCACAAAAAGAACGGTTATCTTCAAAGTATATATACAAATATATAATGCTCATCAGTGTCAATAATTCGATATCATTAAGAAAAATAGCAATAGCAAAATTTCCTCTTATCTTCATTTCGTGAAATATTTCCTGTAGTTGAAGTTGTTAAAATTTGGTTCCTTCCTAATACAACATAACTCTCTCAACTGAATGTCCTTATGATGTCATGCGCTTCTTAAAGATGGGTACAACATTGACATTTATGAGGGACTTTTTTTATTTTGTCGATTTCATTTTGTTGCATTTCATTTCTATAAGAGTTGCTCCACGGCATTGCATTTCCTCCAACTTGCAATCGCGAAATTTGATATTTCTAATGAGGCCTACGCCAGAGACTGTTATTTTTTTAAAGCAAAAATAATATTCATTAATTTCTAACAGATGGTTATTGCGAAATATAAATATTGTAATGCTTAGCACGTGTTTTAAGTGAAATATTCATCTTTTATTTGTTCAGAAAATTCTTAAATAACGTAATTTCACGAGTTTTGCAGTCAAGTACTGCATTTAATTGTGTTGACATTTCTCTCTAACCTTATCGAACATTTGAATTCGGAAATAATTAATGTTAAATCATTATTGTGTGATATGAACCCTTATTGCCATATATATACCGTGTGTGATACACGATCAAGCGAAACTCGCTTCCTGATTCGTTGTTCAACAGCCTATGAAAACGAAGCAAGGCAAATGTAGGTTTCTTGGGAGCTCCCTTTGGTTAAAAATAGATTACAAAATGTAAGCAGGGAAGCCATGTGCTATTTATAGAATTATGGACCGAAAACGAGGCTTGGAGACACTTCCTGTTGTGGTGCTTCTTACAAGAGTCAGACCAAAATCCGTGAGTTTGAGCGACCTTTGGCATCGATTATATTAGTTTGTGTATCTTGACATATGTAGAGATAAACTCATGGTATCCTGAGTCAAATTCAGGATACGCTCTAGCGAGAAGTAATGATTAGACACGTTTGAACTGCGTCTCGATTAGTGTGACAAAAATGAAAGATGACTGGGATTGGGACAGGGAGTTGACTTGGATTAGATTCTGGCAAAAGCATGGAGATCATGAGAAGAAAATATTTCAGGAGATATTATCTTATTTTCAGGATAATGTTTTGACTGTTTTCTTTTGTAATTTGATTTGCTGTAATGACGTTTGATATTGCTGTAATGACGTTTGATATTGCTGTAATGATGTCTATTTATTAAAAGGAAAATAGATTTGGAATTATTGAATAACTATTTCCATTTCATGAATATGATTTATCCCCTGTACAAGCTCAAATAACATGAATTATTTTGGAAATATAGATATCATTGTAATTATATTATAAGTCTCAAAGCAGTTGAGACAGTTCAAAATAATGCTTCACCATCAATCTGATGAAAACAGGACAGGCTTGATCCTGAATATATTGATATAAGATAAAAACACTTATCAGTAGTTCTTACCCAAGCGGGCACGAATATGCCGGGTATTAAAGTTTTCATAATGGTCACGGGAATTACAGTTTTTCCAAAAATAACTCGAGATCTGATTGGCTGACAGAACTATTTCTATTATTCTTTCGTTCAGTGAGTCGGGCTTACCCGTGTCACAGAGACTTCAAAACAAACATTGATTTTAATTTTGTATGTCAATGTAAAATGTTTTATATGGTTTGTTTTACTATTTTGTTCATCTCTGATTGTCTTGCTTAATGTATGATCAACAAACATAGTTAATTGCAGAGACGACATTTAACTGCGCCATGACATAACCGTTGTTTGTCGCGCATGAATACAAAGACCGAGTGTACTTGCAACTCGCCTTCACGAAGGTATTTTCCAAAAGTAATGTAAATATTCTTAGTTTTTACTTGGGTAAGAAAAAGAATAAGCAACTCGAAGCTCGGAATTACGGTTTATCTGTCCCTCGTGAATTATTGTGATAAATTCCTCGCTAAAGCTCGGGATTTATAACAATAATCCACTCAGGACAGATAAACCGTAATTCCTCATATCTTGTTGATTATTCTTATATTATGTATCCATATAAGATATAAACAAGGAAAGATGCTGATGGTTTTACTACATATACAGTATTCATGTTGTCATGTTTCCGAAGGGTAATGATGTTGTCATGACAAGAGGACGGGCATGACACAAACTCAGAAGCGCGGCCCATGGGAGGAGATAAAGACACTCGGGTCAGGCGGGTTTGGAACGGTGGTGCTCTGGCAGAACGAGGTACCGCTTTAAGTTTTAGAAAACCAAAGTCAATGCGGTATTCCTATTTGTCCTTTATGTCTATGTAAAAGAAGATCTGTTTGAAACTTGTAGATAATGATGATTGAGTATAGAATGTGTAAATTGTGGGTTCTCATAAGAAATCTGGTTTCTCAAAAAATACTCCGGTGTCCAGATACTGTTGGAGTTCATTTAACCTCAGTCTTGTTTTTTTTTTTTTTTAAATTTAAAAAATCAATTTTCCTGTTAGAGTTATCAATTTCAAATTTTTAAATCTCAATCACTGCCAATGACTTTAAAGGATTGGTAATGTAAAATTTATTTACCATGAACTTGTTTATTTAAGCCGTTATTTTTTCCAACTCCTGTATGTCTGTTGGATTGTTAATTTGTTATCACAAAGATACTTGCTAGTTGTTTTTGTATTCCTTTGACCCCGGTAAAGTTCTATGTAAATTATTCATTTGTTTGTCATGCATCAAGATTTCTCTAAAACTAAATTACAACTAAATTCATAATGTTATAATCTTTTTCAAAGGAAAGCGGAGAACAGATAGCTCTGAAAAGATGTCGGGTGCAGAACGAGATGACGGCAAAACATCGATATCGATGGAAGATGGAGGTGGATATCATGAAAAAGCTGAACCATGAGAACGTTATTGCTGCCCGAGACGTGCCACCAGAGCTTGATGTCTATAGCGAGGAGCTCCCCCTACTGGCCATGGAATACTGCCCTGGAGGTGACTTGAGAAGGGTAGGTAACTCCTGATTCATTTAAGCACTATGTAGCTACACAGCAACGAGAAGCATGATGACAGATAAACAAATAATTTATTTTGTTAATGAATAGTAAGAGGTTTTAATTCTGTGATGACATCTTCTAGCAACATAATTTTTCATATTTATCAGCATGATTAAGCCATAGACTTTTGAAATCTTAGAGATCCATTTGGAAGAGCAGTTAGTTAGTTATATTCTAAACTTTTGAAAGATTTTTGAATGAGTCAAAAGTTACATTTTGTAGGGTTGTTGTTTTAGATAAAAGAGTTTTGCCAATCCCTTACTTTAAAATCTGGCTCATGAAAAGGTCATGAATGTGGTGTTTCCTATATACAGGTTCTCAATCAACCTGGAAACTGCTGTGGAATGAGGGAGTTTGATATTAGGTGTTTGGTGCGGGACATCTCCCAGGCAATAGAATATCTCCATGGAAACCGCATAATCCACAGAGACTTGAAACCTGAAAATATAGTTTTACAGCAGGTTGAGGAAAGAGTGAGTAGATAATTGTATTGTGTATTGTGTAATCTGATTATTTAACAGGCAGCAATTTTTAGCTCATATATGCAATTTTAAGTTGGAGTTTCTTTCATAGATCTCTGCCATGAACATAAATTGCATGAAATTCAGCTGTTTTATTATCATGCGACCTTAAGTAAATGATGAAACAACAAGGCAGTTAAATCATATTCTAACATGACACGAAAACTAGAATGAAAATACTGCTTTCTGTTTGGTCACCACAATCAATTTTGGAGTGATTATTTCACTAATAATCACCTCTAAATATTTACGACCGATTCACATTCATACGCGCACGTTTACAAACTCCATTCGCTGAACTTACTGTTTTCATCGCCTTACAGACAACAGCAAAATGAATTTTAAATCAATTTTATACAGACATTGAGAATACCGTATTTTTTTAATGAAATTTAGAAGATAAATCCATTCTGTGGTATATTTTTTGTCGAAGTAGTTTATTGTTTTATCACTAAATTTAATTTCAAACCGAGCTCGCTTCTTACCGTAACGTGCGGTAGTAATAATATAGCGATTCGTCAAATGAACAGAGGCGACGTACGTTATTCTTCAACTTTCCTTCCTTATCCTCGCTCTCATTCATAAGTGACCACATTTCCAGACAGTGTATTCAACCATGACAAACTATAAAGCTTTCTTGTTCGTTTATTCAATCAGTTCGTAAACATCTTGCGTGAGAAGTTAGCGCTAGCAGTAAACAACTACCTTTAGAGTAATGTCCGTGAAAAACGTAACTCTGACGGGATAAAAAAAAATCTGTCTTTTGTTGATTTTACCCTCAATGAAATAAATACTTAAGGGTTTTATTTAAAACCTGTTGGTATGTTTTGATAATTTTGTTTATTATTAAAGCGTGTTCTTTGAAAATGAGCTGTACCGTAGTTTCGAAAGCAAGTGGAACCGGTCTGTACTGGTTCGACCTAATCACATTGTTGTTGCGCAAGGCAAATTAGTTCCTCATTATTATACCCCCGCCTTACAGCGTAAGCGGGGGTATATAGCGTTCATTCTGTCCGTCCGTCTGTCCGTCTGTCCGTCCGTCTGTCCGTCCGTCACAAATCTTTGTCCAGAGCATATCTCCTAAACTATACATGCTAGCTTCACCAAACTTCATACACTTATCAACCATGATCCTTAGATGTGCCTTTTGAGGGTTAGACCAACAAATGATTTTTATTTTTTGCAGTTTCCATGGAAACATGACTAAAACAGTGACTCTATGACCAAGTCCTTTGTCCGGAGCATATCTCCTAAACTATACATGCTAGCTTCACCAAACTTCATACACTTATCAACCATGATCCCTAGATGTGCCTTTTGAGGGTTAGACTAACAAATGATTTTTATTTTTTGCGGTTTCCATGGAAACATGACTAAAACAGTGACTCTATGACCAAGTCCTTTGTCCGGAGCATATCTCCTAAACTATACATGCTAGCTTCACCAAACTTCATACACTTATCAACCATGATCCCTAGATGTGCCTTTTGAGGGTTAGACTAACAAATGATTTTTATTTTTTGCGATTTCCATGGAAACATGACTAAAACAGTGACTCTATGACCAAGTCCTTTGTCCTGAGCATTTATCCTAAACTATACATGCTATCTTCATCAAACTTCATACACTTATAAAACATGATCCCTAGATGTGATTTTGAGGGTTAGACCAACAAATGATTTTTATTTTTTGCGGTTTCCATGGAAACATGACTTAAACAGTGACAAAGTCCTTTGTACGGAGTATATCTTCATAACTATACATGCTATCTTTACCAAACTTCATACACTTATCAACCATGATCCATTGATGTGCCTTTTGAGGGTTAGACCAACAAGTGATTTTTATTTTTTTTGCGCTTTCCATGGAAACATGACTAAAACAGTGAATTTATGACTAAGTCCTTTGTCCGGAGTATATCTTCTAAACTGTACATGCTATCATCACCAAACTTCATACACTTATCCATATTGGTGCGTCTCTTGAGGGTAAGACCAAAAAATTATTTTTATTTTTTGCGTTTTACATGGAAACGTTACTAAAACAATGACTATCTGACAAAGTGCTTTTTCCTGAGCATATCTTCTAAACTATACATGCTAGCTTCAACAAACTTAATACACTTATCAACCATGATCCCTAAGTGAGCTTTTTGAGGGTAAGACCAACAAAGAAAGCCAGACTATAGTTTGAAGCGGGGGTATGTGAGCTGTGCTCACTTCTTTTCTTGTATTTCTAATTAGTCATGTTAGAATGGAGATAAATCCCTTCTGTTTTTTATGTTGGGGTTGTATGTCGTGCATTTTTCACCCCTAAATTAACATTTCAAACCTCGCAAGCTCGGTTTGAAATTAAATTTAGGGGTGAAAAATGCACGACATACAACCCCAGAATAAAAAACAGAATGCTTGCGAGGTTTGAAATGTTAATTTAGGGGTGAAAAATGCACGACATACAACCCCAAAATATAAAACAGAAGGGATTTATCTCCTAATTATTGTTGTATGTCTCTTTGACAGACGGTGTACAAGCTAATAGACTTGGGCTATGCCAAAGAATTGGACCAGGGAAGTGTATGTACATCATTTGTGGGAACTCTCCAATACTTGGTAAGATACAAATTCTCGCAATATTTAGTCTGACTTTTTTATTATTGTTTTTTATTGTTATTTTTGCTTGTAAATATTCTCTTTTTACTCGAGAAAAATTGGTGTCAATTGAAACAATTTTACTTTTACTCATATCTGAAATCTTTGCATACTATAAACGGTAAATTTGATACTTGGATTATAGACAATTAGCCATTAACAAAAACAAACAACAAGTTGATGAAGATGCATTAAGCACAACATCCGATATCTATAGTCCTGGTATTCACTATTTGTAAAGAACTTGCATTTCCCGGATATTGTTTTAGGCACCAGAGCTGTTTGCGTCCCAGAGGTACTCGTGCACGGTTGACTACTGGTCGTTTGGGACTGTGGTGTTTGAGTGTCTGGTGGGTTACAGACCCTTCCTGCCTAGCGTCAACCCGGTCAGATGGTACGTTATGTATGGCAGTACTCACAACATCACATATTTTTCAATCTCTAATCAAACTTTAATAACACTTAACTGTATCCTTAAAAGTTTATTGTAATACAAATATTGCACCCACTTTCTATTGTGTTTTTGCAGGCATAAGGAGGTGTGTCAGAAGTCCCCAGATGATATATCTGCGGAGATGACAAGTACAGGTGATGTCAAGTTCTACAAAAGACTGCCAACCCCAAACCATCTGACGAGGTGATAGGAGTTATTACATACTCTTATGTTTAATTATTTAACATACACTTGAAAACTGTTCAGAAACATGAGATTCATCATTATCAAGAAATAGCATTAGGTATATTGTAGAAATTACTAAGGGTGTGCGGTATTATTGGTATATTGCAATACAGCAACAACATGAAACGTACTGGTACACTCTTCTGGAAATATCAAATTTATAGGAGGTTTTATAATAACCAATTTCTGTGTAAAATTTTTAAAAAAGTAACAAAAAAAAGGTAATTGTACTGAAAGTTGTAAACAAAGCGTAAACTCGCAAAGTGTACAGACATGTTAAAAATCCGAAAGTAGTCACTGTATTATCTCTCTTTATAAAACGATGACCATTTGAGCATTGATCACTGTTCTAATTTCCTGTTTTTAGTAACGCGAGCATGGAAAAACTAAAATGTGAAAAGTACCAATATATTGCGATATGTATTGCAAAACGCTTTTCTTTATCGCAATATATTGCAATACAGAAAAGAGGAGCGATACCCATCCTTAGAAATTACTCATTTCTTTGATCCCACGATTCTTATGATAATGTGGAATAAAATGACACAAATGTTTTTTTTTGTTTCCATGTCAGGACCATGCGAGGATACTTTGAGCAGTGGTTGAGAAAGATGCTGAGATGGGACCCAAAGGCTCGAGGCGGCGGAATGACCGAATCAAAGAGGCCCAAGTGCTTCAACATGCTGCAACATGCCCTGGACCTAAAGGTAGAAATATCTCATGTTCCAAATATATTTATATATTATTATTTATATTATATATTACTTCTTGGCCAATGGGGATTCTTAATTGTAGATTTTGTGACTCCATGACCCCAAATGAGGTCAGAGGGGTCAAAACATGAAAAACCTATTTTCATCTTCTTCTCCAGTTCCAAAAGGTCCAGAGAGCTGAATAGTTGTGTGTAGACTCCTTGGGCACTGGAGATTCTAAATTGTAGGTTTGGTGACCCCATGACCCCAAATGGGGTCACAGGGGTCAAAACCTAAAAAACCTAATTTCATCTTTTTCCCTAGTTCCAAAAGGTCTAGAGAGCTGAAAAATTGTGTGTAGACTCCTTGGACAATGGGGATTCTAAATTGTAGGTTCGGTGACCACTTGACCCCAAATGGGGTCACAGGGGTCAAAACCTTAAAATCCTACTTTCATCTTCTTCTCCAGTTCCAAAAGGTCCAGAGAGCTGAAAAGTTTTGTGTAGACTTCTTGGCCAATGGGGATTCTAAATTGTAGGTTTTGTGACCCCATGACCCCAAATGAGGTCAGAGGGGTCAAAACATGAAAAACCTATTTTCATCTTCTTCTCCAGTTCCAAAAGGTCCAGAGAGCTGAATAGTTGTGTGTAGACTCCTTGGGCACTGGAGATTCTAAATTGTAGGTTTGGTGACCCCATGACACCAAATGGGGTCACAGGGGTCAAAACCTGAAAAACGTATTTTCATCTTCTTCTCCAGTTCCAAAAGGTCTAGAGAGCTGAAAAGGTGTGTGTAGACTCCTTGGCCAATGGGGATTCTAAATTGTAGGTTTGGTGACCCCATGACACCAAATGGGGTCACAGGGGTCAAAACCTAAAAAACCTAATTTCATCTTTTTCCCTAGTTCCAAAAGGTCTACAGAGCTGAAAAGGTGTGTGTAGACTCCTTGGCCAACGGGGATTCTAAATTGTAGGTTTGGTGACCCCATGACCCCAAATGGGGGCACAGGGGTCAAAACCTAAAAAACATAATTTCATCTTTTTCCCTAGTTCCAAAAGGTCTAGAGAGCTGAATAATTGTGTGAAGACTCCTTGGACACTGGGGATTCTATATTGTAGGTTTGGTGACCACTTGACCCCAAATGGGGTCACAGGGGTCAAAACCTTAAAATCCTACTTTCATCTTCTTCTCCAGTTCCAAAAGGTCTTGATAGCTTAATAGTTGTGTGTAGACTCCTTGGACAATGGGGATTCTGAATTGTAGGTTCGGTGACCCCTTGACCCCAAATGGGCAATGGGCCTTTTTTATTTGATTGTGAATAACTCGGACGTCGGGACAGGCTATCTTTCCTACACTGCCCATGACCCCATGGTCTAAACCCAAACACCTATTTCTATCAAAAGTCTGATGAGCTACAGAGCCCATGGCTCTATTTTCTCTCTAGAAATGATGTTAGATAACAATTAAATCTGAAGAAATATGATTTCCAAGGGAACTGCATTCAACAACATTTGAACTCTTTTCTACATTCTACTACTCATCATGAGGTAAGGAAATTGTTTGTCTTTTTAATTCAAAATTTAATTATATATCTGCCTTGTTTCACTAGTTTGTTATAATTTTAACTTGATAACAATAATCTTCTTTTTGTCATCATTATCAGTTCCCTCATTCTCTCCCGACAGAGGTAGCTCCGTCATAAATTCCTTTACAACCTCTGTCTTAATTCAAAGGTTTCTTGTGCACGAAATGTAGCACGCTGATCGGATGCAATCAAAGTTAGTTGTGCAATCAGCGACGCCGTTTAAAAAGTTATCATTCAAATCACTTAAGTTATTTCCGTAAGGTTTCCAAAAGCTAAACTTTATTTGAATGGGCACCTTGCACTTTGAGTCGTCTTTACAGAACACAAACGCCTCATTTTGTGACTGTTTCATTGCACAGGCCTGTGTGACAGCAAATATGTTATTCATGCATTCGTTGTTTTCATTGGCTGAAATATAGCCAGTTAGTTTAAGTTGCAATTTTGTCCCGCATGGGGAAACTGCCTGAAGCCCGAGAAAACCTTTGTATTAAGACAGAGGTTGAATAGGAATTTATGACGGAGCTACCTCTGTCGGGAGAGAATGAGGGAACTGATAATGATGACAAAAAGAAGATTATTGTTATCAAGATAAAAATTATAACAAACTAGTGAAACAAGGCAGATATATACTTAAATTTTGAATTAAAAAGATAAACAATTTCCTTACCTCATGATGAGTAGTAGAATGTAGAAAAGAGTTCAAATGTTGTCCAAAAAAACAACCCACGCGGCTAACCAGATTTTAAATTGGAATTTATAAGTTGGTAGGTGAAATAACAAATCATCAGTAATAACTTTGGTAGCTGAGTTACAATGCATTGTGATATATAACTAATTTGTATCTATATCAAGTATCGGTACACATGACCCACTAGCTTTGCATATATACATAAATTATGATATCTTCTTGACACATGCTCTTCTGTGTTACAGATCGTACACATCCTGTATGTGGAGGCCAACCAGCTGATCACATACCCAGTCCCGGAGGAGCACTCCATGCAGAACCTCCAGCTCATCATCGAACAGGAGACCAAGATTCCTGTCCCAGAGCAAGACATCCTCCTCGCCTCAGGGATCCCACCAGATCCTAACGGTCCTGCATACCAATGTTGGACGGAACCCGTAAGTGTTGATGAAATCTATTGACTCTTTTCTTCTTGCATTTTCTCTCTTCTATCGCTGTTCAATCTTAGTCTCAGACTTAGTCTCTGTCTTAGGCTCTGTCTCCATCTCTGTCTCTGTCCAAGGTCAGCCTCATCATCAATGTGTCTTAGTCTCAGTCTCAGTCCCTGTCCCTGTCTTAGTCTCAGTCTAGTCTCAGTCTCAGTCTTTGTCCCTGTCCCTGTCTCAGTCCCTGTCCCTGTCCCTGTCCCAGTCTCAGTCTCAGTCCCTGTCCCTGTCCCTGTCCCTGTCTCAGTCTCAGTCTCAGTCTCAGTCTCAGTCCCTGTCCCTGTCCCTGTCCCAGTCCCAGTCTCAGTCTCAGTCCCTGTCCCTGTCCCTGTCTCAGTCTCAGTCCCTGTCTCAGTCTCAGTCTCAGTCCATGTCCATGTCTCAGTCTATTTTTCTGTCTTAGTCTTAGTCTCAGTCTATCCTATACTCTGACTGTCTCATACTCACCCTCTGTCTCAGCCCTGGTGTCTGTCTTTGTTTCAGTCTGTCTCATCCTCCTACTCTGTCTCACTTGTAGTCTCTGTCTCAGTCTCAGTCTGTCTTATCCTGACTGTCTCAGTTTCTGTCTCTGTCTCATCCTCTATAACTGACTCTGCCTCTGTGTCAGTCTCATTCTTTCAGTCTCTCGGCCTCAGTTTGTCTTTCTCTCTTGTGTTAGTTTCAATCATCCCTTTACTTTATGTTTCCTTCTGTTATCTCACTGTTGATACTTGAGTCCTCCTCAGCATGCCATGATGTTAACTGGGTTTAAATTAACACTTGAATTCAAGTTTAGTTTTGAAGACATAACAAGCATTTATGAATTAAGTTTTTTGGACTGGAATCATTGTGGATTAATTCACAAAGAAATTAATTAGTCCGTAGGACTAGTGATTTGATAAGGTTCATTCAGTTCCATAACTCTGTACCTGTTTCATGATGATGTTTGGAGACATAACAGCAAACCCCATCAATGTTATGTGTGTTAACTTTTTGCGTTTATGTACCCTGTTTTTTGGGGGGTTTCTTTCTTAACACCTTGCCATCCTCCCCCTGATGCTAGAATTATGTCTCCCCCCGAAGGGCCGGTGACATATTGGTTTCGGCTGAGTTCCCATCCGCGTCCGTGTTGTTGTTCCCATTCGTTTCCCGAGCATATGTCTGAAATTACTTGGCCAATCTTCACTAAATTTGGTATACATTCTCTTCATATAATGTACATATTCCTTTTGGGGGTTTCAACTTCTTTTTCAATTTTACATTTTCTTATTGAAATTGAATCATAAGTAGTTAATATTTGTCAAGCATGACAAACTACAGAGATGTTGATTAACCAAAGTTTATGTTGTTTTATGGAAAAATGATTAAATTTTATTTGAGTTTTAAAAAACTGTAAGAAATTTTCAAAACAAAATTATGCTTAAATTGTGTATGGGGGAGATATCTGTTTTTACGAGTAAAAACACTTTCTAGTTGTCTCTGTTTCCCCAGAACGAGGAGGAGTGGGTAGTATTCCTCTTCCGGCGAGGTGACTCGTCACCCGGCCCCCGCAAGCCAAAGGGACTGCCCCGCATGGTACAGCTGATCGTCAAGGAGCCCAGCACCCTCCTGCCTCCTCATGTGAGTTGTGGTCGTGCTTGAATTGAAGTATGTTTAAAGTGATGATTACATGAATATAGATTAGTACCCAAAGAAGTGTGTCATATGAATTTTTCAAAACGAGTGTGATTTTTTGTAATGCCAGAGCGAGAACAATCACAATACACACAAATTCACATGAGTTTCATAAAAGTCGTATGACACACTTTCGAGTGTAATAATTTCTGCATATCCCGTTCTATTCCATTAAAATTGCTTAGAAACAGCTAGAAAACAACCAGTGTCTCATGCGATGGACTGCTCCAGTGAGGTCATCAACGATAAATTTATGATGTCACAGAAGATGGACTCGTTGCTAGGCAATAGAGATACGTGCGCATGTGCATATATCAAAATTATGTCACTGCTTATGTGTCATTATATGGATGATGAATATCAATATCATTCTATGATAACAACTTTGTATATCTTCCTTCCAGAGAGAACATTTTTGGTATGTTGCATGATACATTATACTTTCATGGATTGAAATAGCACATGTCATTTCTCTGAAAGTGTAGTAAATCGTTCTGCAACCCATCATCAACTCAAAGTCACCTCTGTTACATGTGTTATAGGAACAGAAGCGAGCTTGGGCACATGCTGTGTTCTTCTGTCAGGAACAGAACCTTGACTTTAAGCGTCTAATTCTCAGTCAACGTGCCGCCATGTAAGTTGCCAAACTTTTTTTTCAACTTCTTTGAAGAACTCTCTTTGAAATTATGATAAATATTGAAACTTCTTTGTGTTGGTATGATTGTGTTCTTTATCATGCATTTATAATTACAGAATATTTATCATCTTGGATTTTTATTGTACCATGTTATAACGTCAGGTTTTATGAAAATTTTAAATGATGGTTTATTTTTCAGGCTCAACCTGTTAAGAACTAATTCCACATTCTTCAAGTTGAAAAAAAAGATGTCCAATGATATAGGACAACTGTTAGCTAGGAAGGACCATTTTAAGGAGAGGTAAGTCGATTGTTGCCTTATTCTAATGACCTTCAATATTAAACAAGGTTTAGAACAGCCATGGTCACTCACATTATATGCTTTTAACGACAAATCATTGTTTGTATGTTGGAAAACAGCTAACAGAGGACTGCATGCAATAACATCACCAAAATATACCTTTCCTTAAGGGGCATTTTAGAAGCTGGATTGATGAAGTTTATAAACAATGTCGTGTAACACGATGCCTTCAAAATATACTTTGTTCCCTTTGCTTACACAGTTGCCATCGTATCTATGATGAGTACCACCTTTAATTACAAAGAGTGTCTATTTTGATTAATGTAAATACTGAACTATTTTGAAATTTGTTTTGCAGTCTTGAGTTTGACCTACAACAGTACAAGGACCAAGCAAATAATGGAGGAATCAGTAAGTGAATAAAAATTTCAGATTTTTCTTGATTTATTTGTATCCTTTCAATTTGATCATATTTCGACAATTTAACAAAGTATGCATTAACTATCCATGAAAAGATAATAAAACCTTAATGATGCAATGTTATTTTTTAATAGATTGATACATTTGTATTTTCTAATTACTACAGTTTTATTTGCAGCATCAGAAAAGTTATTCAATAAATGGCACAAAATGTTGACGGAAATCGAAAAATATTCAGATTTGGTAAGTTTCTTTTTCATATGCTAATTGAGTTTTTAAAATATATATTTTCTTAAATTTTAAAAAAATCAAGGTTATAGATTTTTCTATTGAACATACTTAACATGATAATCAAATGATAAATTATTCATCTATTCAACAGAAGGACCGTGTGAGCCAATTGGATCAGCAGTCCACAGCGCTACAGACAAAGATTGTCGAGTTACAGCGGAGTCCATTTGCTCGCTTCAAACAGAACGATGTCCTTGTTGAGTGGTAAGGGCAAATGAACCTGTCTAACATAAGTTTTCTCTTTTGACAGTCTTAAAAATCTCTAATTAGTAATGTTGCAGTTCAATTTGGCAATCTAACATAACTGCTGTTAACCTTAGAATGTACAATGTAGTGGGATATTCCATTCTGCAGATTTGTATGAAATCATCTATAAATTATTCCTTTTTCCACCTTATTAATGCTTGATATCCTTGTGATTTTCCTTCCCATCTTATGAAAATGAATTAAAATATTAACAGATTAATTGTTTTGGGCTGAAGAGATCAGGATGAAGGAATTTGCATTCCTCATATCAATATTTACCTCAAGAAAATATGAGCAAGAGCTTATGTTTCTTCCTTAGATTGGAAGTAGGATAACATTTGGAAAACATCTCGTTAATTGGAAAGCTTTTAATTGGATTTTTTTCTTCAAGATTCAATTGATTATTTGCAGTGGAGTTTCTTTTAACAACTTGTGTTTACAATTTGATGAGCCCCATTCATTCCATTTCAGTGAAGAAACAGCCAAGAGACTCTACCACGACCTGATGCAGACTCCAAAGGGTGAGCTCAGATTCGTGGTTTAGATGTTATGAATGGAATGAGAAAGAAAAGAGTTGGAAATGACCTTATATAGTGACATCATTATCTGAAAATCTGAAATACCTGCTTGGACAATAAGCACAGGTCTGTTATGTATGACCTGTGTCAAGCTTAAACAAATTAAGGTTTCCTCGAACTGTTTCACGATGTAACCATTTGCTGCAGAGAACCGTGGGAGTCTGATGGATCACACCAAGATGGTGCAGCCAGTGGTCAAGTGTGTCTTACAGAGAGACAAGGCTCTGGTGGACCTGTATACATACCTCGGGTAGGTCCTGGTGATTCTCTTAGTTGTTTCTGTACAGGTCCTTTTTCTCCAGAGGTCTCTATAGGTTTCAACATATTTTGTGGCTACAACAAGAATATTTTTGAATCTTCATTGACTATCAGTAGAGTTCAGCAACAATGGTGACAGATTTTTGCTGGATGGAAGAGAGTAAAAAGGTTAATTCCCTCCTTTGCACAGAGACAGAGTTGATAAATTTGTGTCATTTAGAGCAGGAGACTTTGTTTATTATACTTTGACTCTGTCCACCCATCATTACGATTCAATCTCTGGTTAAGAAGCAAATTCAATGTACAAATTAAGCTTCTAGAATCATCAGTGGCAGATGTTGGTTTTCTATACAAGGAGCAGAGATTAAAATCATGTACATGTTCCATGGTTATATTGAAGATGGCTCATTGACAGACATTATGCATATGATCAGTGATTCTTACACTTTACTTATTACCATTTATGTCTATATAGTATATGGATCATAAAAGAGTTTGTTTAGCTTTTTATTTCAAAATTGTAAATCGGAATTCAAAATTACTACAACTGAAACAATCAAATGTTTAAGTAAGAAAGGATGCATACATGTGAACAAATTCATATTAAAATATCTTCTGATACAATGTCAATGTTGTGTCTTGGTTTGTGAGGTGTCTCATTGACAAAGTTATCAATAATGGTATAGGTGTATCAAGTGTTTTTTGGTTTGTGAGGTGTCTCTTTGACAAAGTTATCAATAATGGTAAAGGTGTATCAAGTGTCTTTTGGTTTGTGAGGTGTCTCTTTGACAAAGTTATCAATAAGGGTATAGGTTTATCAAGTGTCTTTTGGTTTGTGAGGTGTCTCTTTGACAAAGTTATCAATAATGGTACAGGTGTATCAAGTGTCTCTTGGTTTGTGAGATGTCTCTTTGACAAAGTTATCAATAATTGTATAGGTGTATCAAATGTCTTTTGGTTCCATATTTCAGTTTTAACTCAAGGATACTGTTATAACAAAATGTTTGGTTTACACATATCACACAAATTAAGAGCTTCAACAGCCTTCACAAACATTTTCTGTTACATTAAAATGTCTTTGTATATGAAGAACACCTTTGTGGTTATCCAAAAAGACCCTGATGAATAATTGTTTCTGAATTAATCTAACTAATGGTACTACTGTTGCAATGCCTTGTGAGCTACATAGGCAGTGAATCTATTTTCCAACACATGCCAAGGTTACCCTTTCTGAATAATTTGGTTATATGCAAATGACAGGTCCATGGAGCTTCTTTCACAACACTTGTTAAACATAAAACTTAGGTTACTTTTGTGTGTCCCCTGTTTATTTATGTGTCATAGATTAGGCGTTGCAGACACTGGTGCTATTATAGCAAGGCGTCCAAGTTTCAGTGCAAACCAAGTATGTAGGAGCTCTTACTGAGATTAATATCTTTTTGCCTTATGATATCCTTTGTTATTTGAGGAAAACGCTCCAGGGATTGCACAAAACACTAAGGTGACCTTGGAGGTCGGCATCCAAACGTATAAAAAAATCCATGGGTTTCTTATCTTTGCTGTGATTGGTTGATTTCATAAACAGAAGACACCACTAACCACTAAGGGTTTTTTGGGTGTTCAGCTCAGCAGGGTCAAAGGTCACAAATCCTTACTACAACCTGTTGCTGGTGTAGTAGTCTCTTCAGTTACAGTATATAATAATTAGGCAGAAACCCATTTAACCCAGTTAAATACATGAAGTCTGATTTTGTATGATAAGCTGATGTTAATTCAGGATATAAATTCCATTTCCTTCACAATAATTGTTAGCCTTTCCCAATAGTCTCCACAGTGTATTAACACAAGCTTAACTGGATGTTAGGGGAAACATATGGGATGAGGTTTAGATTCCCCAGCCAGCCTTTACTCTGAATTAATCTGTTCACCCAGCAGTACTAATTGGGTACCTGATGTAGATTGTGTTGAAGGTGACCTTTAAGTGTTGTAACCGGCAGCTTGGGTTAGACCAGGGTAATAATGCATGGAGCGCCTTGAGCATGCATTCGGTGTGGATATGTGCGCTATATAAATACCCTAATTATTCTCCACTAGCAGACTTGTTGGGTATGGTACTGACACTCAGGTGACACTTATAATTTAAATTCATATTTAGAATTAAATTCATATTGAGAGACATTCATGAGGTAAATGTAGTCAAAGTACTGTTTTAGTTTTTAATTTCATTCCAATACTTTTATGAATTCCTTTGAAGTGTCAAGATAAATGTGAAAATATGAGAACTTTCCTATAGGAAGATTTTGAATTATACCACTTTGACAACAGGTACCCTAATTTTTTCCCTTCAGTGTGTAGCTATTCAATGTTAACTTGGCCACTACAATTCTGTATATAGTGGTAGATGGCAACATTTAAGTCACTAAGGAAGCATTAGTGAAATGTTAAAGATGTCACTAGGGTTATCACTAGTTTTGATTTAAATAGTGACCCCCCTTATCAATAATGTCCAAAAATATGCTTCTGTAACAGCAAGGTGTCCCAGTGCCGGTATGAGTTGCAGCGCGTGATGCCGAGTCTGGAGAAATGCTGCGAGGAGATCAGCGCGGCCAGTCAGCAGCTGTCTTCTAATCAGAGAAACCGGCAACAGGACATCTGGACCATGCTCAAAATGCTTGTCAGTATAACTTTCAATCTTGCTATCATCTCAGAATAGGATTTCTCAATGGCTTCAATGTATTTTTTAATTTGGATGTTAGGTAAGATGAGTGCTGTTCAACACATTAGCGCAAGACTTTTCATTTTGCCATTGATGATATTGGCACAAATGGTAGACAAGAAAGAAATATGACTTAGATGTTACTTAGTCTGATAAGATCATAGACAGATGTAGCTGCAACACGTAACTTGTGACTTCCTATCTAAAGAATTGTGATACACATCATTTAAAAGCACACAGTGATAAAACGCAACGTATATGAACAAAAAGGTAGTTAATAAAAACAGCAATATCGTCAACAGGTGTGTAACAATTACGATTCAGCAGTGCATGAGGCCAGGACAGAAAATTATTATTCTCAGTGTCAATTCCACCAAACTGCAGCTCACCCAACTAGTCCTTACTTTGAATATCATAAACAAGATCTATCTAATGTGAATTATCTCCTTTATTCAGGTGAAGCAGAGCAAGCAGGGAGGATCACTGGTGAGGTCCAACTCGAGGTCAAGCTCTGGGGGTCCGTCTAGCTTCACGAGTCTCCTGGGTCTCTCCTCCACCCCTATGTCTCTCAACACCAGTCAGCAGAGTCTCCGCGTCATGGAGGAGTCCAAAAACAACACCAGGCAGTGAGTACACACCTTATTACATGAATCTCCATGTTATACTGCTTTTATTCAACTGAAATTTGATGTTCCTGAGGATATGCCTATATAGAGGCAATAATGGTATATATAACATATGATGTAGTGTTTTACCTTTCTTAAGATTTCATATTAAACACGATTTATTGACATCATTTTGTGTGCAGGTTTGAGGAGGTGATGAACAGTCTCTACGAGGAGCACGATGAACACATGTCCATGCTGACTAGTCTGAATGAGGTACTTGAGGCTCCAAACCAGCCCAATCCCAAGTGATGAATACGAGAAAAGATATAGACACATCTGTATATATACATATATAGACAGAGTGATGCCAGTGTACAGTTCCAGACAATGCACATGGAGCTGCGGACTGTGCAGGAAATGTATGAATTGGATGTCAGTTTAATTATATCAACTGATGTGCTCTAATATGAGTGCAAGCTCACATGTGTGCTGTATTATATATAGTGATTACCATAAATTATGAGGTTAATTTTCCATTGTACAGTGTACACACACCAAATTTGAGTTGCCTCCCCTTGAGAGTTCACACGTGGAACTGGTAATGTAGGATGATATATCTTGCTATATTTTTTTCACACTAGCTGAAAGGTTTATGCCTTTATTGCAAAAATGCCAATTGTGATGTTGGTTTTTCTTTGGCCTTTTAATCACGAAGTGAACAATTACTGCCCAATTACATGGTCCAGGCACCATGTATGGAAGCAATGGGGTTAATGTATTAAGAAGTTTGACATTGACATGATTATGGTCGAATGAGAAAGAATGCAGAAAATATCCTTTGTTGTATCTTGGTAAAGATTAACTTCAAAGATTATTAAACAATTTCTGCATTGCCGTTCTAGCGGAGTATTACATAAACAGTTTTAATCTTAGCTTCCATCATCATCCTATCAAAAGGCATCAAAATTTCAGAAAGCAAACTGTCTACACAACTTGCTGACCATTTTATTTAGGCCATGCGATCCTGTAGCAACTTCCAAAAACTTTGCTCATTTTTACCATTTTTATTTCACAATTAAACCTATAAACAAGGCAGATGACACATCGGCAAAAACAAAAGCTCTGCTTTAACTTGTGCAGTTTTATTTGCATTGAGAAAAAATTAAAATGTACAGTTTTACCTGCCATTGAAGAGAATTTGAATGTACAGTTTTTATCTGCGGTTAGAGAAATTGGTTGTACAATTTAGTAATGATGGTGTGTACTGAGTTTGTGAGAATGAAGAGTTTGAAAAAGTGCTGTTGAAAATTATTGAAAATTATTGAAAATGCTTTTTATAACCTTGTAGGTAGATTAAGATAATTTGAAGACGGACATATACAACACTGTCGATCAATTACATCATTTCACATACCAACCTTGATTTAAAACTTGATATATGATTTATTCATACATTGATAGGTACTTAAAATGTTTGAAGGTAAAATGGAGTAGTATCTATTAATAACAGTTTGTTTATATCAAATAGTTCATTCATCGATTGAGAAGTAAAAAAAAGCATTTTCTTATTTCCAACTTTATTTTAGTAGTCATTATGATTTTGTACATATTCTTCATAAAACCTGTGCATAGGACCATTATTGTTATTTATGGACATGATCATTGTTATATCATTGTTTTCTCTTTGTCAAATTATTTGTGTACATATTAGTATGTAATGGCTATTGTTTCATGACAAATAAGGTCTAATGCATGAAACGCATAAGTAAAACATTAGGTTTGTTTTACCCTTAACCTGACCATGCAGGCATATTCTTATAAGTGTGTTTTACTTCATGGGTTTTGACATTAATGAAAATAATAATGATAATTTCAGAAGGGAACGGGTTAAGTTAAGAAGCAAAGAAATGAAAAAATCAGTAAGATTTATCCTTGATCGGGTAAAATGTCTTAAGTGTCATATATAATTTATGACTTATTCCAAAATTAAAGCATGCATGATGTTATTCATGTGAATAAATTGATGTTTTTTGTTTGTATATTTCCCTTTCTTTTGTTTCATCTATCTTTATCTCTACTTGAAATAATTGTCCACGCCAAATAAAACAAACGATGCTATTATCCTGTTTGCTTTGTTTTCTATGCCATAGATGTAGAAGCCTGAAACTAAACCCCATCACCCCATTCTTCAAGGTAAAGCTAAGCATGGTAGAGTCATAATGAGTAGTCTCAAGACTACAAACCTCTTAGATGTTCGGGAAGGTCCTGTGTACAATCATAACTCAAGGAAGCAATAATTGTGTTTCTTATGTATCTTCAAATTCAAAGTAAATATATAAAAATATGAATTTGTATCATATCAGTAACTTTTTGGACTTTATTTTAGATTGGTTCAGAGCATTATTTATAATCTAACCATTGGTAATTATCCAGATTTAATTACAATGCTGCCAAGCACATAAAGGAGACAATTGATGCTGTAGACCCACAAAACAATGAAACTGTATTCCTGAAACATGTTTATTTACGATATCTTAATAAACAACAAACACAATGTGAACCTTTGTATACAGTGAAAAGATATAACTACAGCTGAACTAGTAGGAAATATACAACACACAACACTAAAAATAACTCAGTAATTTGATAAATAGAAGGAACTTATAAGCTTTAGTGGCATGATTAATTATCGTGACTAGATAAAAAGGAAATAAATGGATGACCACTTCTATATTCTGAGAATGTGACGTTTCGACACAGCTTCTTGTGTCATTGAGCAATGATGATAGGACTGAGGGGGTTACATATACATGATAATGAACAATCTAGCCCTCTCAGTCCTACCATCATTGCTTGACAATTACACAAGAAGCTGTGTCAATAGGTTGCGTTCTCAGAATAAAGATATCCATATATTTGCTTTTTATCTGATTTCCAACCGCTAAAATGACACTCAAAGATGTTATCGTGACTAGATTATCAAAACCATGTAGAATCTATTTTAACATTCAATTCATATATATCTAAACCACTTTTGTTGTCTTTTACATATAAACTAATAGTGTGATCAAAATACAGTTGGTTTAAAATGTGTTAGGATGTAATTAAAATATGTTTTTAAGGACATCACAAAACAATTTCTATTGAGTTTCAAGAACAAGATAACTCAGGTATTAGCATTGTTTGATAGGTAAAATTTGTTGTCACACAAAATAATATGCATTACAAGAAATGTACCCGGTAAATGGTATAACTAACAGTGCCCATCATTGTGTATATTAGGCAACTTTGAAGAAATAATGCGTTCTTGGACAAAAAATAAATACATATTGTCTAAACTTAGATACAAACTTGTTGGATGATCTTTTGATGATGCTATTGGCTTTCAGTGTTGCACAGCCAAAACCTAGTCACTGACCAACCAATCACATTAAAGCTTTATAAGAGATTGTCATTGCCATTGATTTGGAATCAGCAGTTGATACTCATTCAGATTGTTATTGACATAGATGAAAGAATGGTTCTTGGGAGTTCCTTGCCTGTACCTTCCCTTCCACAAGCTTTTGTTAAAACTCTTGAGATCTGCAAACTGAACTGTGACAGAACATGCAGAACTAATGGAGAGAAAGTAGCTGAACACGTTTGTATCCCTTTAGAGTAACGGGACTGACGTAATCTGACTGAGTCAAAGTAATACATTATAGAGTATACCATAGGCTAGTATTCATATAAGTTAGTTCATCTACAAAACAACATATACATAAACATCGTACTTGATGATTGACTTGACGTGTATAAAACTTTTTGTAAATGAAAACATGAATGCATAACATGAAAACTAATTCTACACATATATGTTATAATGTATAATAACAGATAATTAAAAAAGGATGGTATTTGTTCGGGCTTCTTGTTATTAACCACAGACGACATTGACAAATGTGATAACATTCTTCTAAAAATTCATTCAAAACGTTTCATACACCGCACTGCTAATATTTAGCAGTTCAATAACATTTGAGCAAAGTTTTGATTTAAAGCAACTTCCAACGAATTAAATCATACAAAGCATTGTCAAAACAGACGAAGGCACAATACTCTGAAACGTGTATCAAATGTTACATCAACATATTATGCGTTAATTACAGACTTGAACACACACGTCACTATCACGTCACTTCATGTAAACAAAACTTTATTTGATAATCTAGCAGACACCCTTTTGTAATTCTTAATTATATCTTGAACTTTCTCTGCAAGAAACCTCACAACTATTTAGATATCATCTTGTTGGTAATTTCTTCCGTTTGTTTCCATCAAATTAAATGTGTCTGATTTGAGCTACAACTCGTCATGTGGTTTGTTGTTTGCTTCACACTCTTTACTAAAGTTGCACTCAATGAGATGCTCATAATGTTTCTTAACATCCTTGTAAAGACATGTAAAGTCATTACAAAATGGTAATTTGACGGGTTTCTCATTAACGAACACGCTTATCATGTACTGAGTTGTCTCCCTTGATTCATCCTCAGCCTCTTTCTCAGTTAGGAGTTCCTCATTTTGATCACACTCATACAGTACCATCATAAGATTAGCAGAAAAAGGCAGAATTTGACTTGTACGGAATAAGCGGTTCTTCTGTTGTTCAAAGTTATCCGCCTTCAACGGAATAGAGTCATTAAATAGTCCCAGAGCAGCATACAAGGGTCCGAGAGTCTCAGCGTGACCAAAGAGGAAGTTTCCCAAGACATAGCTGAAACAAAGAACTTGAATTAAATGACATTTTAATATAATGATGTTACCTGAGACCAAGAATCTAACTTCATCTAATTAGTTGCATGTTACTAGTATCCACAGCCTACCGGTAAGTGATAAATCTACAAATATGACCTGCCAAGTCTAGGGACTCCCTGCCACAAAGTCTCCTGGGTCCGAGCAGATCTAAGTAGGCAAATTGTACCAGGAAAAGAAACTGAGATCAAAGAGTGGAGCACAGTGGTGTACTGATTAGCATTCTGCCTCTCACGCCAGAGACCCGAGTTGGAATCCCGGTTCAGACACCAAAAATTTGTGACTTGGGTCTCATCCTGTGTTGTGTCCCTGGGCAAGACACTTCATCTACTTTGCACTCAGTTCACTCAGCTGTACAAATGGGTACCTGAACAAGGGGGATGTACGACCTATACGGTTAATCGGTGGAACCGAACATACTATCCCTCCAAGGTAATACTACTCATGGCGCTTTGAGCATGCTTTGATATGGATATATGCGCGTTATAAGAATGCTATGATTATTATTATTATTATTATTATTATTATTATAAACTGTTTGCAACAGATTAATTTTGACATTACAGCTTATTTTACAAATACTTGCCCATTCATATCATCTTCATCATCTTCAGTTTCCATGGCGTCAATAGCATCATCCATAGTCACAAAGAGATCAGTAACCAGAGGACAACTTTGTGTTGCAATGATTGGATAGCCATAACCATTCTTGTAATAGTGCTGGAATAAAATGTAAAAATCCACTTAAAACATTTTCATTGGCAAGCGATTACTTCTAGGTTTTTGAAACCTCTCATTGCCTTTCAGCATATAGAAAATCACAAGTAACATAAGATGACAATTTTATGATGAGGAATTAAAAATAAACTTATATTCTTCACTAACAATCAGATAATTTTGACAGATCTAGCTTTAAAAAAGTGAACTCAACTCTTAATTATAAGTCCTGTATTTGAAAAAAATCTTTTTTTTTAGAAATTGTTTTAAAAGTGCATGGTCTGAATTTAGCCATAGAAAGTTAAGCTACTTAGGCCAGTGCGTTTATTTTCTAAAAGAACTAGCCTTAAAAATTAGAGATAACCAGATACATCTTTTCACCTTTAAATCAGAGAGATATTCTAACACCTCAATGTCATCCTTGTCAAAGAGATTACACCAAGGAGAAGTCTTGAACATGGCTGTCTCGTAACCGCAGACCAGGTACATCACTCTGACGTCATCTAAAGGTATAGATACAGATCGACTTGTTATTTCATTATTGATAAAATACTTATTATTGGCAATCTTCATTTAAACTCCTTCAGAATTTTTTAATATGAAATATAGTGGCTGATACTACATTGAATAAATTATTAACTTATCATTTCTAATTCTTTACACATTAATTGTACTTAAAATACAATGTCTTTCAATAATTTTTAATTACGTTATTGACCTTTTAACATCGTCAAGCTAATATTTACTCATAGTGTGAAAAAAAAGAAGTAAAACAATTTTTAACAAGAACAAGACATACTTTCAGAAATGGAATCTTCTGGGACACTTAAAAGTGCAGTGACTTTTTTCTTCACATTTTGCATCTGCTTTCCAGCTTTAAAAGTATGAAATTCT
The DNA here is from genome assembly GCA_921293015.1 of Phorcus lineatus. NCBI lineage: Eukaryota > Metazoa > Mollusca > Gastropoda > Trochida > Trochidae > Phorcus > Phorcus lineatus. The sequence continues at coordinate 5,572,954 of OV121082.1, read as the reverse complement.
TTGATAGCAGTTTTGTTGTTATCAATACTATGCACATATTTCTGACATCTTTCGTGAAATCTCAATGTCTCATCACTGATTTCTGTTTCAACATCTTCATCTGTGTCTACAAGCAATGTTTCCAGAAAGCCTTCGTTGAATGAAGAAGCACTCTCTTGTGTTCGCTGTTTACTAGAAACCAAAAACCTAAAATTGTCAATGTCTTCATCTATGAACAATGTTTTCAATCGTTTTGCGATCCTTTCACCTAAATGAAAGTGCTCTTCTTCACCCATTTCCATAAGAGTTTTATCATTGTTATCTGGAAAGGAAGTGGTCCACGATTTCAATTCCTGAAACTGATCAGACAATTTGTCTTTAATAGTTTCATGAATCCTTGATATTGTTTTGACATCACCAAGGCCCGGATATCTCGCTCCATGACGAAGAATAACACTTGCATGTGCAGCAAGGCACGAATATGTTCCCACTTGCACTGAATTTAAATCATCTTCGATAATGGTCGCGGGTGGAGGGTGTGCAAGCTCGTATGCTGTTTTAGACGAAAAATGTTTATGCTTTGTTCCACATGCCAATACAAATAAAGCAAAAATAACAAGGAAACGTAGAAGGAAAGATTTTAGACTTGCGAAAATTAACATCCCAATGGCAGCGGCCATATTTGTAGTGTCGCAGAAAATAATGTTGATTTCGTGATGTTCTCTATTTTATTATGAAAATAATCCTAATTACTTCCTACTTTGAATTAAAGTACTATCTTAAACTAAGAGCTTTAACTTTTGTGTACGATTACTGTAGCGTGAAAAGTTACATGAAACGTTTAAAGAATCTTCAGATATGCAAATGTTAAACGTGAACATTACGTTCCACTTTGACATTTTTTGGGAATCGGCGTGAGAAACTCGAGAGCATTGAGCGTGCAGACTTTGCAAGTGTCAGACATGAGTGGCGACGGTGATAAATCTCAAACCTCCATCCATGTGAGTTGTTTTGGTGTTTTCAATGATAATACTTGTCGGCAGATAAGATTTCGTACCACGCACGTTTTTTGCACATGACAGAAATCTGCGAGAATGTGCATTCATTTTGTCAGACCTACCGACAGTGACATCTGATTTTTTATGAGATTACTGCACATTCATTGACTTCATTTTGATATTTTTGCCAAATTTTAATACCACCCATAACGTGCGCTGTTGCTAAGTGACAGTCCAACAATAGGAGTTTTTACCAGCTCTTGTTATAACGCTTTTCTGACCACAGAAACATGAATAGTATTTGTTTGAAGTAAATTTCATAAATATATCTCATTTATTTGGTCCAAATTATGAATGATGATTATTAGTAAAACAGGAATCAGTTGACAACCTGTTTCAGTCACTAGTTCATATCAGGTTGGGGAAATCCTGAAATTGACGTATAATACGTCGATCTACGTATAATACGCCGATCTAGGGAGAAAACCATACGTAGAGTTTTGACGTCATGTTTGCATTGAATTTTTCCTTCGAACTTACATGATGACGTCAAACTTGGCAAAATTGATGGCACTACTTTAATTATTGCCAACCTCCATACTTTTCTCGTGCGGCGGACTAATTTTTTAATTGTCATCAAAATACACTAATTTGTCAACTAGTAGAACTTCCGGTTTTGAAAAGACGAGTCAATGAAAAGTCAATGTTGTGGTTCTCGTAAGTTTTTGGAAGTTTAGGGTTGTTTTTATGTTGTTATTTAACGTTTTGATGCTTTTTTTACGGACATTGGTGATATTTATTGCTTTCAAACACAAAAAGTGTAGGTTTTCAAGTTATAAATTACATATAATTGGCAAAGTGATGAATGACATGTTTGATTAGACATTCGCTGAATGCCCGGAAAACGGCGTACACTCATCATCGGACCAAAATTTTCACTATACATCGCTCTACGTATGGTTTTCTACCTAGATCGGTGTATTATACGTAGATTGATGTATTATTCGTCAATTTCCCCAACCTGCCAAGCAGGGTTTTCATTGACAAAACTAGAAGAGGGTAGAACTATTAAACGGATTCAGAGACCCAAAATGTATGATTTGTATATATATTGAATGTCATTCTAGTGCATTTTTCTGTTTGTATTGAAAGAGTACATGTCACAAAGAGCAAAGAAACAACGAGTTTACAGAATGAATGACATTCTATATTTATTACATACCCTTTTTTCATTTAATTTACTTCAAATAAAGCCGAACACGGAAGAGTTAGTTTTTACGTGTTGTCTTGACCTAAAGAAATTACTCCGCCAACCCTTTCACAAAATATAATGTCATCACATTCCTCCACCTATGACGTCCAATGGCAATAGAGTGCACACAAAACTGTGATGAATATTTGAAAAAAATAAGAGGCAAGATATTTATTCACATGTTTAAAATTTCTTAAATGACACGTGCATATCACTTACATCAGTGTTCGAAATACCTGCCTACCTGACCGCCCGGGACAGGTTGTTGTCAACTCGGACTGCTAAATTTTCAATCACCCCTGTCCGACGGTCGGGTAAAAGTCAAGCCTTATGAATTTTATAAAGTTTAGTGGGCAGGCACCTTTCGGTCAGGGCTGGCAAGTTTTTTAGCTAGCCAGCCCTGTGGTCTGGCTTAAATTCTTGGGAGTTTCATACACTGCTTACATGTATACATATCAACATTTCATTTGAATATAATATAAACATTCATAACTTGAAACATTCGTTGACATTCGGCAAAGTTCGTTCACAATATATTCAAACATGAACATGTGAATACGGAGAGATGACGTTACAGAACAGTTCAAAGAGAAGAAGTGACAGTGCTCACTCAGAATCTGAATCACTATCACGTTTGTTTGCATTATTGATATGGGGTTTCCCCTGACCTAAATTCTAGAAGTAGCTGACATGACACCTCTCTCGCTGAGAAAGTAGTTCCATGAGAAATAGATGAAGACATTGCTTGATATATTTTGGAAAGTATGGGCCCAAATCTATATAATCAGGCCGATTGTTAAGCAGAATCGAGTTCACCTTATGTTCCAGATTCACTTTGTCCCTCTGAGTTGTTCCCCCTGATTGAATCACTTTACTTTGACAACATTCTTGATTGGAAGTACATTGGGTTTTAATCCTTACAGGGTAACTAATAACAACAAAATCGCAGCTAAATCAATGATAACATATATATCATTATTCATGATTTGTTATAACCCCATTCTAACAATCTTTTTGAGCCCACTCAGGAATTGGGAAAGACACCTTTGACAGTTGGCCATTTATATGCCTTTTAGTCATTTTCACCGTTTTTAATGGGCAATTCCCCAACGTAGCAATGTTAAAATTTCTAATTGGAATGGGCCATTTTTCATCCAATGTGCAAAATGGCCAATGGCCCCTACCTTTCCCAATACCTGCCACTGTTACTGTTGATGCCACACCTTTTTCCTCAAAGCCTAAAAAATACTTCTTAAGAAGTTGTAGAATATCCATGGTTACATTGCTCTAATTCCATGTCTTAGCTACAAATGCTAACAAGGTTGAACATTTTCGGTGGGCAGGCATGTGAAGTCGACTCACTTTAGTCTTGTGACTATCATTCCTTTGTTTTAGATTTATCAAAATCATCAAAAGGTTCACATAGCTATATGTTCCCTTTCATATCATAGTTGATGCTCTCAAGGAAATTGTATGAATGCTTCATTATGTTTTTAGCTCCATTTCTATTTTTTATGTGACATGCAAAATGAGTGGACCATTTTTCTTTGCCTACTGAAAAGCTTGGCTAAATAAGTTATAAGTCTTAAAACACAAAACACTATCTGAATAGATGGTTTGAGTGTCGAAGGATATTTGAATAGCTAAAAACAGTTGGTATTTCTTAAATGCACCAGTCTGAATGGCTTTTGCTGAAAAAAAATATTTTTTTGATCACCACAATGATATGTTTCCCATTTACATCTGACATTTTTCCATTGTTTCATTGACTTATTGGTTTTGTTAAATTAATCTTTGTATCATCATCAGGCATGGAACAACAGTCCGCATGCATGCCAAAAGCTATTTTGTGGATCAAACGATGATTTGAAGAGTTCTAGAAAAACTGCAAGTATTCAAACTCCACATGCTACAGTTCTAGCTGATTAAACCCCCATTTTCTGTATTTGATTTAACTAACTTCCGTTTAGCCTTTCTAAGCCTATATATCTGACACTCTCTACATTCAAATGTTACTGGCTTATATATATTGCCTTAATAAACTCCGTCCATTCAAAGAATGAGATATCATGTGTATTAGATCAGGAACCTTTAATTCAAGTCAATACATTTGAAAATATCGCAGTTAGAAAATTGTGAAACATTTTTAGGATGGGTGGACTGGTTACGACGTCCTTCTTTACACCTGATCGCAATTGTCACTTTGAATCTAATTTCTTTTACAATGTAGGTAGTATAGGATATGTTCTTTCATTTTACAGTTTTGACAATTTCAGATTTTGATTTTTGCAATTAAAATAGAAATTTAACTCTCAAAAGTTGTTACACAAGTAATCTCTTCTGTGTTACCTCATTTCTTGTATATTCAAAAAAACCTGAGCAGTGAAAATTCACAATAAAGACGCTGTTTCTATTTCTATTTCTATTTCTATTTCTATCTAATCGAATAACACCGTATAGGTAAGAAATCTGTGCACATTCATATATATTTTTTAATCATGAATAGCTGTATATATTTCACTCTTACAGGTTATTATTCATTGCCGTTTGACTGATTGTTGTCAGTGTTATTGTCTATTGTCTACAGCATACCTTTGTCTCCATAAATGTTAAAATGAAGCTCTCATAAAATGTAGCTAAAGTAGGAATTAGTTCCATAATTGCAGAAAAATAGTAAAATGTCCAGGTAAGAAACATCTTCAGTAGATTTCCAATTTAACTGGTATAGTCAGAAACAACTTTAGTAGGTATCCAATATAACTGATATAGTCAGAAACATTTTCAGTAGATATCCAATATAACTTTTATGGTTAGAAATAACTTTAGTAGATATCCAATTTAACTGGTATACTTCAAGTTGTCACATTCGTTATTTCTTGATAGTTTCTAACGAATTCTTGTTCCTGTTCTTGTTCAGCTTAGACTTACATTCTAACAAAATAATTTACTGTCATAATAGGAGGAAAATAAATGATTTTAAAAATCTCTACTGAAGAATATTAGTACAATATTATCCTTTTATCCAGTAACACATTAAAACTTTTACTTATATCACTTTTGTACTTATCCTATCATTATGTTTTCTAGAATGTTCCATAACCAAAACAAAACGTAGTATAGAAACAATGCTCAACTAAAAGATTTGAAAACAATATTTATGCTTTTACCTCACCAACAACTCCTCACTCCCCTGTTACAGTTACAGCAGAGACCATAGTAAGCTGATATTACACTTATAGAATTATATGCATTTTATGTGATGAAAATGTAGTGAGATTAAAAAATGCTGAAATCAAAAATAAAATTTATGATAAATGAAGATATTACTTTAATGATGAAATAATTCATTAATCAAAAACTTGAACTATCAGTTTAGATAAGCCACATTGCATTTTAAGTCTTTTAATCTTGTCTTTCTTTTGTAGCATTTCTATTTATTGCTCTTTTTTAGATGAGTACCATCAGGACACTAACATTTCAACATCCTTACTTATTTAACTTCTCAAACTTCCTAACCTCTTATTTAGATATAGATAGCAAGGAAAATGATGATATTTTGAGTAGATGGAAATCTTCTAACCAGCAACACTATCTATTGTTATTTAAATACAGAAGCATATAATTTGTGGCCTGAATCTGAGGAAAGACTTATGTTATATATAGAGGATACTAAACGACCTTCCATTTAATACTATTTTTATTAAACGAGTTAATGATTAGTATAAAACGAGCGAAAGCGAGTTTGATACCAAATCATTAACGAGTTTAATAAAAATAGTATTAAATGGAAGGAAGTTTAGTATTCTGTTTATTACTTGACCTCAGTAATCAAGCATTATTACCAAAAGTGTACTGAACGAAGCATTTCCGCGACTAAGCCGCTATTGAGACGTCAGTGCCAAGATTGTGACGTCACAACCACACAATATTATGACGTCATACGGGGAGCGGTATTACACTAGTTTAATATCGCGGTATAAATATTACACTGTGGTATCTTACACGGGCGAGTAATAATATGTTCTATATACAGGTCCTTGATCTGAGTTATGAAAATTTACTTCAATTGTTGGTTGAGATCATTATGCTTCCTATGACACATCATAACGAAGGGAAAAATAAGTTTGTAGTTTAATAAATAAAACATTTTTAACCCTTCACACTTTAAAGCTCCAGCATCCTTTCCCATGACTTTCCCAAACTCCCGCTTTGCCCCTTTCATGTCCATTTCTATAAATATGCTTGTAGCAGTAATCAAGATAAACTATTACACAGAAAATAATGATTTAAAAATTATACTTTTTCAATAATTAGTTTTTGCTTTAAAAATGTTTCATATTGCAACAAAAATGAAAGAATATTTCCAAAAGTATTTCTAACAGTTATTGCATCAAATGTGATATATTGAACAAATATATTCAACAATGAATGTATAATGTTCTAGTTCATAAGAATAACCGTCACATATTCCTTTTGTTAGCTGAACAGGAATTGAAAGAACGATTGGTTAAATGAATGGACAAACATGAACTATTGTGTCTACTAGCTTAGATCACTTGACGAAGCAGTTTGTCCAGTGCACCATGGGATGGATGAGTTATTGATGGTGCGTAGACATGTGGCATACGTGCGAGGTCCTGTTTGTATCTTCCTCTTCTTCACAACAGCTTATATTGATCTCGCTATTGTTATGTAGGCCCTTTAAATATACACATTGATTGAATTCTTACCCTTGTTTCAAGATAGCAAACATCTGTGCTTTATGCTTACAATTAATTTCAACTGCATGTGTTTTACCTTGCTTTATGTGAAATATTGAACAACTGGGCTTTAGATTTTGCCAATGATATGCATCAAATGCTTTAGAAAATCTATAAAAAAACAATAGTAATTGATATTGACTTTTTGAAATCCAAATAGCAAAGGTTTATGTTTTCTGCATTTCAGTGTGGTTAAGCCAAATTGATTATTGATGTTTTTGGTTAATGAACTATTCTATTTATTAATCTTAATAACTATCTTAATATTTACAAATCTTATGTTTGAGTTCATCATTTATTATCTAAAATGTATCCATATATATTGTATGTGTAGGATCATTGGGATACGTCATCTTCTAGTAACACTTGCAGTATGTACAAATTATTTGTTTTGAGGAATAGCACATTTGACTTTGGATCAAGAGGTCAGGGTTCATATGCTGCGAAAGGCTCGGCAACTTTGTCTGCAGTAGAAATGTTCTACATGTAAGTGAGGTTTGGTTGCAATGCTTCACTGAATTCCAGCGCAATTATACCCATTGTTCGCTAGTTCCAGCCAATGCTTGCAGGTTTCACCACAATGCATAACCATGTTATAAGTTATATAATAATACTCTTGAAAGCAGGAATGGCCTCACCTCACCTACAACTTATTTTTATTTTGTCAAGAGTTATTGATTGGACATGATTATCAATTAGCACACACATGTGTTTGTTCTTATAGCCTTATCTACAGTTTAGTGAATGATTTATAACATTGAATACATCAATTGTTTTATACCCTTACCCTGATCTTTATAACCCAACCTTGTAGCATAAGTGGGGTCCATAGCTGTCTCTCCGTCTCTCCGTCAGCCCCAGAACTTTGTCCGGAGCATATCTCCCAAACATTACATATATCTACACCAAACTTGGTTCACATCAAACATTGTCCCTTGCCGTGACTTTTGAGGCTGAAAACAATTAATTAAATATATTGTATGGGTTCCATGAATACATGACTAACACAGTGACAGAGAAAGTTATTTTATCTTGAACCCACTGTTAAACAGTTCACATCGATGTGTCTACTTCTGTTTTGAAATTCTCTGACCTAAGTGGGAAGGGGTTATATGTGAGCTCTGCTCGCTTCTACACTTGTCGTGTTCGTTGTGCATACAGTAATATCTTTTCTATTTACATATTGACTGATAGTTTCATACAAATATTAAATAGAATATTGGAAAGAAACACATGATGCATAATGATATGAAAACAATAACTCTTTTATAGTATCACATATCTGCATAATCTTAATCAAAACCAAAATGATACAGGTTTTTTTTTATTATGAATACATCATCTTTTCAATTAGATTATGTTGATAACATCGCGCATTCGTTTAGGTACATTTTCAGCAGCATTGAAAATAGAATTTTGTATGAATGATTTAAAGGCATGAAGATTCATAGTGGCATTATGTTCATAAATTCTTATCAACAAAATCCAGTCATTTATCTATCATTTTGATTGGACAGGTTCAACTAAAAGTATAAACGTACAAGCTTCAAATTACATGCATGCCATTATGATAGTAACAAAGGTTTGTATTTGAGACTCGCACTGTTTAAATCACAGTTTTAACACAGTTGAAGTTTACACAATGCTCTGGTATCGTCAACGAAATGCTGTAAAAAAGCAATGACATCATTGGACTGGAAGTTTGATGGCAGTGGAATGTTCAGAGATTTCTATGAAAACTATTTAGAAAATTATTTTGTAATAAATGGAACCTCTCCTTACCTGAACACTCTTCGATAGAATTAAGATATAAAGCTTTGATATTTATCCGTCCGTTAAGAACCTCTATTGACATTGAAGATTCTCAGCGTGCAGAATAGTAACTGTCCTCAGTTGCATTTTATCAAGCTTTTTTTATTGCTAATCCATTCTGAATGATTCATTCTTGTGTTTATCATCATACATATATGTATAACAGAATCATAAAAGGATGAAATTCAAGAGCTGAAATTGAGAATTCAGATCGTTTTTCTACTTTGGACCTTGCGAAGGCTAACATGGTATGATTCTAACCTTATTATATGCAAAATGAAAATTGATAATTTTAATGGATTTTTATCTGCACATGTGTTAAAGCTATCATTTCATTTCATTTAGTATCAACTGAAAGATGATTTGCATTTCTGGTCTCAATTTACATTTAGATAAAGTTATAAATGTAGATGATATTGAATTTATTTTACATAACAGTTCAATTGTAATGTCTGATTAAAGAAATTAAATGGAGGCTGATGAGAAACCTCTTATTCAGAAACAACTTCTCAGCAAGTTGGGGGCGGGATAGTGCAGTAGTTAGCGCATTCGGCTTCGGATCAAGAGGTCCGTGGTTCAAATCCCAGTAGAGAACTGTTGTACATACTTCACGAGATGAGATATTCATGGTATTCGACGAGAAATGTCAAATGTTCTATTTATGATGTTTCTAAAAACCTCTAACCCCTAAATGACCCTAACTACATTTGTATATGAATGGAGAAGCTGAACTGCTTTGCTAGCGCGGCTGTTGCATGACGTCATTCAATTGTTTCATGACGTCACAGACGATGTCATATGATTGTTGCATCATTTTACAGAGTAGAATACCATTTTTATTTCACTCAGTGAAAATACAGGTTTTATTTTCACCGATAAATGGCATATTTCACCATTCGAAATATAATAAATCAGTATATTGCAATACAGAAACACCCCGATTCGTACCGGTACAGTGTTCTGAAAATATCCAATATATCGGAGGTTTTAGAATTAACAATTTCCGTGTAAAATTGTCGACAAAAATAAGAAAACACCCTATGATTTTACTGAAAGTCGTAGACAAAGTGTGAACTTGCAAAATGAAAATAGCATAGACATGTTAAATGTAAGAAACCAGTCACTCAATGGTCACTCTTTACAAAAAGACGTCCAGTTGAGCATTGATAACTGTTCTAATTGCTGTTATTTAGTCAAGAGAACATGGAAAAACTAAAGTATTAAAAGTTCCAATATATTGCAATACGTCTTTTTGTATCGAAATATATTGCGATATGGAAATGAGAACCGATACCCATCCTTACTTCTTATCACTTTGTATGTTATTCATAGAACATGATACCTATATATAAACATAAATATCCTCATGTTTATCTTTTTCATAATGTGATATTATTCAGCAGGCCCTAGATTTTTAAAGCTACTTTAGCACTAAGATAGTCATAAGCCAGTGTCAATGTTTGGTACTTATGACTCTCTTAGTGCTAAGAGAGCTTCGGCCCAGATGAAGAGTTAAAGTGAACGATCAACATATTTCCGAATGATTAAGCAGGGTAATGTTGTGTAACAAGTGACATGTCAGCGACAGGCATGTCCCAATTAACAATCCTGTAGAAGAGCCCTCGGACACTCAGCCATAACAGCTGGGGCGGGCGTGAAGTAGTCTGTATTGATAGCACGGATTAGATCAATGTTTCTTGAGATAACAAGAGTACATTGTTTCTCAACTGTATCAATTTAGTAACACTGTTTGTATTTGTATAAGAAATGATTTTGAGCATGTCAGTACAGTGGATGATCCATTTGGTATTCATATACCAATAATTGAAACTGTACAATATTTTAAATTTTCTATCAATATTTCCCACAATTTTTCATATGGTTTCCAAAAAATATGCATGGTCAACAATAATTGAAAAATTAGAAAACAGTAATGTTTGCAGGGACAGGTGTGATTTCATGCATAGATCTTAACTGTAACAGATATGTTTTGTTTACCAATGATTGATTCTGCTTTATTGTATATGGTGAAACAATATCTAAATGATGAACATTTGTCGCCTGTGGCATGAGAAATTTTTTTTCTTTTTTTTCTTTTTTCTTTGTTCCTATAGGGTACAGAGTTTGAGCATAATGTCAGAACAAAGAGAAACATAAATAAGAAACATATTGAAAATGACAACACCAATCTGCATATACAGATTGTTTTACATTATCATTGAATACTGGGATCAGTGATCGTTGAATTTTTCCAATTCATTATTTTTGTTGAAGATGTATCTTTCCACAAGAAAAATTTCCTTCAGGATCTTCAGGTAGTTGTTCAATTTTAGTATCATTTCTTTCATATTACATAGATAGATGTACTTCTTTGCAGAAATGGGGCGGGATGGCGCAGTGGTAAGCGCGTTCAGCTTCGGATCAAGAGGTCCGTAGTTTGAATCCCGCCAGGGGCTTGGCAACTTTGTCTGCAGTAGAGAACTGTTCTACACGCAGTCAGGTTTGGGTGCAATGCTACACTGACTTTCAGGGCAGTACCACCCATTGTTCGCTAGTTCCAGCCGAAGCTCGCAGGTTTCACCGCAATGCATAGCCACAATGGTGTTGCGGGCTTTCTCCCTGCACTAATACTAGCAGCCGGGATATAAGTGAAATAATCTTGAAAGCGGCTACAACTCCCAACTCACTCACTCTTTGCAGAATTATGATTTAGTTTATCAGAACATTGTTATATAGTGTAACAGTATGAGTTTATTAAGTAAAGAGGCCACCGGCCCATTATACATTTCAAAGTACATGTTATACATTGTCAAGATTGAGGACATTGAAGTTGTTTACATCTTTTCTTCATTGCGAGTAAGACAAATTTTGCTAAAGAGTTAACTACATCATGGTCAATAGATGAGAGCAGTTGAATAAACTTGTCATAACACGGACATTCAATATAATAATTTGGAAGATTGGTTCTTAAGTCATTATAAAATGGACAAGTCATGATAAAATGGTATTCTGATTCAATGCATGGTATGATACAGAATGGGCAAAGGCTATCTACTCTTGCAATGCCAAGTTTTCTACCTTCTTCAATCATTAAATTATGGGCAAAGGCTATCTACTCTTGCAATGCCAAGTTTTCTACCTTCTTCAATCATTAAATTATGGTTTGAACATATAAATTTTGTTAGAGCAACTCTGTATACACGAATTTGAACAATTGACAAATAGTGTTCATAGCCAAAAATAGCTTTCACATGTCTATACAATTGGAGTTTGGAATTTTTAGAAATAGCTTCTAACCACCTTTGGCTATCAATACATATACATCTCCTTAAAGTGTGTCATATAGGAGCTAATACAGGCAACATCTTGATTTTGCCACACATATCCAAAACCATATTCATAGAGTAGATTCTTGACCTGAAGGGCCCAGCATTGGATGCCTTTTTCTGCTAAATTAAATTGAAAAGTATATGCATGTACCAGAATTTCATTATTGTGATTCCTGTAAAGTTTTACTTTCAATTTTAAAAATTTTAGCAGTGAAATTAGGAAAAAATGTTCTTAAAAATGGTACTGATTGAACAAATTTTGAGGATGTGAAATCACCTCTGTAGAAAATTTCAAAGTTAATCTGTAGGTATACTTTTATACATTTTTCATTGCTGCTGATGTTAAAAACTAAATTGGCATGGCATCTATTTGACTTTCACAGATGAAACTATTATTTTAGCTGTTGTTCAAATAGCACCTGGTATGTATTTAAATGGAAACTTTGAGAGTGTAATTATGAGAGATAAGTGTGGTGTGTCCGTAGCTTACACTGTAAATGCCAGGGCATACATGATTGTGGTTCGCTGACCCTAGCTAACGTGAACCCAGAGACTGCCAGCATGAACTTATACCTCACATACTCAGCTTTCTGCAGTATCATCACATAGAGAACTGAGCTGAATATTTCCTCCATCATTATGAATACCTTACTGTGTGAGGATGTGGACTTTTGAATCACTTTCTGCAAGTCACAAATCTGACAGATGGTATTCACCGGGATATGGATTGATCAGAGAGTATCGAGGGAGGAGCCTAGTCCTGCCACATCACCGCCGACTTCTGTGACAATAAATACGCAGCTAGTCTGTTAGTGCTAACTGTCAATACGACATACAGCTTCACACAACTGGTTGGAATAACTATCCCAGCATGTCTGCCTCTATTAACCCTGGCTATTACATCAAGGTAAATTTTTCACCTTGGTGTCTTTCTCATTTACAGGTGTAAATAAACTTTATTAATCAAATTGTAAACTTTTCTGGTACTTTTTATTCAGAGAATGATTTGAATCTTGTCAAAGTAAAACTGTCACTTCGCTGTGTTCATCAAAAAGTTTTAATTTCCTTTTTAATTGAAGATGTCAGTACAATTCCAATGGCCAAGGTTTTCGGGGCTCTCTAGGCTATTGCAATTGCATGAACTGGAACAAAAATTATTTACACTACAAGAAACTTTTATTTATTTACCTTCAAAATTACTCAAAGGTTGGTCAAGCACGGTGTTAAAATTTGGATGCAAGAGAGTGATTCTTACAGTCCAATATGTTTGTCACAAACTTATTTACCTTATGAATAAGTTCGGTTCTTTATGAGGAAATGAATAACTTAAGTCAGAGTAAATAGATTCATTTCTGGTTTTATTGCCAATATTCACCTTGAAGCTCATGCCATTTACATTATACGTGTCCATGCGTAGCAACATTGGACTGAAGTTGATTTTTTTGCCAAGATAATTTCACACAATATTTGAAGAAAATTTTGGATTTTCCATGAAACTAAGTTTAAAAGTGATTAAGTTTTACACTTAATTGTTAAATGAATTTTGTTTTTACGCAGATAAGAAGCTAGTAAATGATTTTCACAATTTGAAAAAGCTCTAAGTAAAGATTTTGTATAAAATGTTCAAAGATTTAGCTATGGATCTAAATGGTGAAGTCAAACCATCACTTTGATGATAAAGAAATTAACACAAGAATATTAACAAACTCATCATACAAACTGAAAAGTCTGTGATATTGCGGTGAATAAAATAGCTATAAAACTAATAAAATAGTCTCAATTAGCTATTGGGCTTATCGTGTTGACAAACAACTACCGGTATCTCAAAGTCATTTGCTCTCTCAAAGATCTGACAGGTTTCCTGGCTCTTTCTCTACTGGCCCTATCGAAAGGCAAGTTGCAATTGTCTGGTGGGCCCCTTTCTCAATATTCATGTTGCAATTGTCTGGTGGACCCCTTTCTCAAAATTCATGTTGCAATTGTCTGGTGGACCCCTTTCTCAATATTCATGTTGCAATTGTCTGGTGGACCCCTTTCTCAATATTCATGTTGCAATTGTCTGGTGGGCCACTTTCTCAATATTCATGTTGCAATTGTCTGGTGGGCCCTTTTATCAATATTCATGTTGCATTTGTTCTTTCTCTATAAAACCTTATTGATGAATTAACTGGATTCATAAACAAAAATGCCACTCAAACAAAAATGCCTTTCAAAGAGAAAAAAAATTCATAATGAAGTCAATATATTCCTTTGGCTTAAGGACTTTTTAAAGGGGGTTCAACTTTTTTAAAGGGGGATTCGCCCTCAAAGGTCACCCATTTTGCAGTCCAAATTATGTAGCCTTGATGTAAATGTGTAAATCAAAATGAAATGATTTATCAAAGGTAGATGATAGAAATTTGTAATATCGTATTTTAGCGAAGATAATTGTAATTTCCAAAGTTTGTTGAAATGCCAGATTTAAGCAAGTTTGAACTCTGAATGATATCCTTTGACATAAGCCAACGTTCTAAGAGATAGTAGTTACTTCCGCATTTAAGTCAAGATAACATTCACTGAGGATGGGTAATCTCCCTTCTTTGTCTTAACTGAATGGTAACATCTTAAAGTATTTTAATACTATGCCCAAAGTGGTGTGCTCTTGAAAAAAATTATTAAATCGGTGATCACCTCACCTTTTCCGAATACGACCAGGATTGTTTTTATAGAGGGCATCATTTGATACATTCTTACTGTTCCATGTTAATATTTCCATTGTCAATAGACATTTGTGTTCATTACAATTTATGAGATCTGAGGTATTCTATAGATACAACATAAAACAATAGAAACATATCCATCTAGAATAACAGTATATATATTGTGATATACTTAATATATGATTAATATAATATACAGAGAATAGATTCTGATATATATCAACGAGAACTAATTGTGATATATTACAATGAGTGTGCATTGATATATTTGTAGATAAAACAATATATATGTGAGCCTGTTGGTGTAGGATGACAAAGGCTGAGAGGGCTGGTGCTGGTGTAGTTCATCAGATTCATTAGTTACACAGCATGTACTTTCATCAGTTATTCAAAACATGACAGCAGTTCCCTATTTCAAACTTCAGTAAATGCTTCTAACTATAATTGTGCATATTTTATTTTCTCATAATAGAGAAAGTGTTTTATTATGCTCCTTGTATGAACTTCTGATAATGTTTATAATGTTTGCATATTTATCATATTTATCATGAATGGATCTCCAAAAGTAATCTCTTTTAGAAATTTCCTTAAGAAATAGTCGATTGAGAAATAGCATAACTTTTGGGACTCTTTGAATGAACTTCAGATAATGTTTATTATGTTATGGATGTTCTCAGCAGGAGGAAGCTGGTGTAATGCAAAATGATAGTGTCAAAAGTAATCTTTTTGAGAAATTTCCTATAGAAATAGTGTAAGCATTCAGATATATTGTAACCTGCCCAGTAGTTTTTCTTTGATATGTATGTATCGTAATATGTATTTCTAATTTTCCCTAAAACATCAAGGTGCTTGCCAAAAGTTAATCTTTTATTTTATAATAAATCTCTGAAAATAGTTTATTGTGGCTTTATAATATCAAATTGTATTATATTGTACATATATCATAAAGTGAAATGTCTCAACATACTCATGACAAACTTGTAGACACCGACATGTAAAGCATGTCTGGTTGACCTCTGCCTCAGCAATATAATGTTTTCTCTCAATATCTGTTCTTGACATGAAAATGGTGTATCACTGTTTTTTGGTAAATACTTGGCCAGGGAAGCTAAAAGAATTTTGAAATTTGGTGTAGGAAAATACTATTGTCACGTCACACTACTCATCCAAAGTAACCCCATAAAGCCTCAAATTTCTTTAGTTATTAGTTTGTAGAGGAGTACACTAGACCTGCAACATGTTTTCATTACAGTATACCATGGAGCTTCATATATGCAAGTATACTTACAGCCATTCAGTGGCTCATGTTTGTCTAAATAATCATTCAAAAATTATTTTTCATTACTCATATGGTAAACTTGCACATTTAAAAATCGGAAGAAAAAACCTCAAATTTGAAATTTCCTTAGTTCAGATAACAAAACTACAAACCCGATAGGGTATTTATACTTTGTACAGAAATCTGATGGACTGTTCATATTGTGTCTTTGGCACTAGTTTCTTTTCATGCCAATCATCAAAATGCTTCATGAGAGCTCCAAAAACTCCAAGGAAACATTCGCCATTTTATGAAGCCTGTGGGACCAACACTGAGACCATGAGCAATTTCAGGGGTTACCTCATTTCTCATTTTACGAAATTAATCTTGAGTATTTTAAACTTATTTTTTCACAATTGAAATTGAAAACTTATCACTGTAATTGATATCTGATTTTATTTAAGCAGTCTTGTCATTGTTAATTTTTATCCACATTAGTAAATGAAATAATGTCTCTGTAATTGATCTGAAGAAATTGTTGCAATTAGTCAATGGGAGTCTGTGCAAGTCTAGGGCACCTGTTGCTGTTTGTATAGTAGACCGTTTGTTGAGGATATATGAATATTACTGATAGATGGGTACGTGTTATTGTTCCTCCAACAGATGCTTCTAACTAATGTCTTGCTTCAGTGCTGGAGAAAGATTTGTGTGCATTATGATGGATAGTTTAATCTATTCACACAAATGCCATTGAGACAAGTTCTTTTCCCTAAGTACAATCCCTCATTCATTTCAGTAAGCAAAGTCTTCACATTAATAGAAGTAAATGGTTAGTACTTTGTTTTCTTGGCAGCCTGTGTAACCTTCCAGCCAAACAAATTTTATGATAACCATTGGTTTCTGGACTGGAGTTAATTACTATCACTGATCATGTTTGTATTGTCACCCTCCTCAACTTCTTTAACTAATGTTTAACCGCATTAGCAGTGTTTGCCCTCTTTAGTGGATCCATGTAATTTACAGTAAATCACTCCCTTCATAACCCTCCATTGATAAGCACTGCCCCAGTTAGTGCCATGTGCATATTTGGTTTTACATATATGTATTTCCATGCATATTTATGACAGTATGATATGTGTTTATAATATATATATATTCTACCTTTTGGTTTTCAATAAAAGGACCAGGAATCCTAAATAATTTGTCACAAGGATTTAGCAAATAAATACTTGATAAGTAATCCTCATCTTGTACCATTTGAATTTGATTATTTTTTACAAAGTATCTGAATTGTGGCTATCCTCTAGATTCTTAACTTCATAGCAACATATTGCTCTTTGAATGATATTGATGAAGAAATATTACCTAAAACATGTTCCGCCTCTTAATGGTGCAGTGTCTTTGTCTCTGTACATGCATTAGCCAAACTGCCTGATAAGTAATGAAAGCCAAGATGAAGCGTATGTGTTACTTTAGGGCAATGTTTCCAATGCTCTTTAGTTACACCTTCATCAAATATGGGTTGCAGACAGGCAAACTAACAGCCTGTGATTTGAATAGCTCACATAATATAAATAAATGTAAATTTGTGACTTGCATTAAAATGCATAGCTTTAAATGTAATGTGTGTACAGTAGAACCTGCAGTATCCACTGAAAATGATGTCTTTGATTGCCGTTTTAAAAATCGATTTTATGAAGAATGACAACTTTATGCAAGGTCAGCATGTTCCATTAAAAATAACACTCTGCCATGTGTTTTTATGTAGGATGTAGTGGATTAAAGATCGATAATAACACTGTTTTCCCCAGTACAAATGCATTATGGGAATTTGAAGTGTGAAAGTGGACGTAGATTATTTTGGAAAGTGAGAAAATAGCATTCTATCCTTTTCATTCTTAACTCCATGCAAGGAAACAACTCCCAACTACAAATTGGTGATTGGCTTAATTAACTTTGCTCTTTGTGATGGATCTCCCTCTTCTGACTACATCCCACAATAATAGCACATTTGCCTCATACAGTTCCCTCTGCATCAGAAAATAACAATTCCTTATAGTTGATCATTTTTTGTATGAACCTACTTTAAAACATCACTCTTCAGACTTCTTTGAAGAATCTTCCCTTTTTGGAACATCAGTAGTTTTCAACTGTTATAAAATCACTACAGGTAAACATTGTTGAAATAAATTAAGCTTACTCTTAGTAAAACTATGTGAAATTTCAGCAACTTATTTTTTTAATCCTATGGTATTGAAAATATTTTTCCTCAATCAATAATTCTTATGTACAGGAATATGTGTAGACCAAAGATAATCAGCAAGGGATAACTGCCTGTATAAATGTGTATGTATTGAATTTCATTGTGCACAGTTCCCAGAGAAGTACTGTGTGCCCCCTTCAATTCCAATCAAACTGCAGATTTGTCTGAGAGTTCATGAGCTTGCACATTTAATTTTGCAGAATAAGGAGTTTTTTCTTTACATCGTATTTCAAGCATGGAAATCTTCTTTCTTGATAAGAATTGGATTTGGACTCATTCTTGAATCCAAGATAGTAAATTTGATATGGAAAAGTTTTTCCAACTTGGAAGGCTTTGAATGCATATGAAGAGATCGCCCCACAATGAGATGGGTGTCCAGATTAACGTTATCTTTACAAGTGGGTCATAGGAAAGATTGGATGAGACCTGTAGGAAAGTAGATAGACGGTCAACACGTGTAGGTATATAAGTATAGGTGTCTCCACTCGCTTCCCAGTGTCACTCTACGATCAACCTCTCATCGACATGGATCTCAAAAGAGTAAGTTGAGAATTTCTTGACTTTCAGATTATTGATCTTGACTTTTGTGAAGGCCTTATAGTTAATGTAGCAAAAATGTTAATTAACTTAACCTTATGATCTAAAATTGATTTTCTTTCACCCAACAATTATGATTTCATTTTGAATCATATTTATGTTTTCTTATAAATGTTTTAATTAAGGAAGCATTTTCATATTATTCTTATGAAAATTATGTTTTAATGCCAAAGATTTGTATGAGAAATGTAAATTCCAAGAATTCAAAAGAATTCATACCAAAACTAAGTAATTGTTCTGAGCATCTTTGAGAGAAATATTGGACCCTCACAACTGACTATTAACCACCTTTCTGCCACAGAACCTTTCCAACTCATATCTGAGCAGTTTGGTAAGTTTCCATTTTACCTGCAACCCATGGAATACGGGAACTTTCCACCTTAATGAGGGCATGGTTTTGTCTTTATCTCATGACCTTTTTTTGACCTTCTGTTTTTTCGTGAGGGGATAACATGTGTAACTCCACTTGTTACATATTTTCAACGTTATCTGTTCTAAGGGGGTGAATATTGAATTGTTGATTTGTATTAAATGAAATACCTTTTAATGTGTACTTTTAATATGTCATTAAAAGGTTGTTAGAGGTATTTAACATAGTTATTGTGGTTATTAGGTTCAAAAGGTTGCTAATCATGTAGCCAATTAAGCAGAATTAGCTCCCAACTATTTCACTGAAGAAAACATTCATTTAATCTTTTCACAAAATGAAAGAGAAGGACTGAGCTCTTTTGTTGCCCCATTTCAATAAAGTGGCTAATTTCTTCAATGCTGACTCGTTAGAAAATGAACTATGGTAACAAAAGCATGTATAAATCAGATTTCTCCTAATTAAAATGTCCTTGTTTAAATAAGGACTTTACAATGATTAACATTTATTAATAATTCTTATGAGAAATATGATAAATTTTAGTGATATATTGTTTCGTTTTTGGTGCATCATAAACTCCACCATGTGAAAATTCACCACAAACAGTTTAATTCAATTACATAAGCCAAGAGGTTATCTTCAAAGATAGTAATTAAAAAGTGAAAAATTTCCACAAGGGTTATCTATAATGCCTACCATAAGATAGGGAACAGGTGGATTAGCCACTAGTCTTATCATAGTGTGCTATACACAGATATGAGGATTAAACATAAGACAACAGGTGTACAATAAGCTGACCTATACTCAATAGGCTATTATTTGTCAAGTTGGTAATCTATCAGCAAATTAATGTTATTGGTGGTATTTTATTTTTAAGTCATACAATTTTAAGGTGGATTATTTCATTTCAGTTAATTGTATTATTTTCATGATGTTATGAGCTATGCAGTGCATGTCATTAGTAAAAGAAGTGTCCACAATATTTGCCTGGAGCCTTCCACCCCAGTCACAACAGTCCACAGGCTTCTAGTGTGTAACCAGTGTAAACAGTAGCACATGGGCATATGTGAAGCGCTTGTAAAATGTGAATGAGTGGGGGTGGGGCTAGACACGGCTGGCTGAGCACTGATTGGCTGATAGAGTGTGATTGACAGGAGGGGGCCACATCAGCAGCTAGCTTGACGTAGATGTAGTGAGCTGCTACTGTGACAGTTGGGTAGTTGTAAGAGGGACCAAGGGACAGCTACAGTAGCCTAGTTTCTTCATTTGCACACTGACTCTAACATCATGAGCAAGTCTGATTATAAGGTAAGACACTTCACATAGAGAGGCATTTGCTTGTTAACTGGGTCACACACTCAGACTGGGGGATGGTAGTGAGGGTGGGGAAGGGAGGGGAGATTTTTACTTAGGGGAGATGTTTTATACCAAGAAGGGGGTAGTTATTCGAAGGGGAGATGATTTGCTCAAGAGAGCCATTGTAAGGATATTTCAAACACATAAGTTCTCTTTGAAGAGTTGTTACAGTCTGTGTATTCTCCATGGTACCTATGTGTTTGTTTTGAAGTAAGTCTTGAAGTGTGTTTCTTTATAGAATTTCCTTTATGGCTGAGTAGGTATGTTTTGAAGTTATCTTAGTATCAGGAATGGGTGTGTCAGTTTGATTCAATGGTTATACATGTCCTAGCATGAATACAGAGCTGTCTTTTGAGGAGGCAGTTTCCAGTGTAATTTCCTTGCTGTGAAAAAATATGTCTAAATTTTAAAACTGGGCATTTTTCAGTAAAAGTATGTACTTCAGTGTTAATTATTCTTAATAGCTATTCCTGACTTTCAGTACATCTATAATTGGAATGGTATAAGACATGGAAAGCAAGTTTTGATATTTATCAACTTGGATTTTTTGGTGTTATCTAAATAGTTGACTTGAATATGTGAATTTAAGAGGGCACCATATATCAGGGCAAAAGAACATGGAATTCTAAGAGCTGAAATATTTGCCAGGTCATTGAAACCTGCAAGTTATTTCAACCCAAATCAGCCAGAAACGATCTTCAAATTCCTTGTGAACCTGTTGAACTTTCATCTGTGGAGTCTATAGCAGATGTATCAAATTTCTTCTCTATCTGACCCGAAGAGTTGTTTCTATTTTCATTAATATACATTTTGCAATTTGAAGTACTTATTTTGTAGGGTCAACCATGAACCGTACATACAAACACTTACCTCTGCTTGGATTAACCTTTACCCTGCTGCCATTGCATTATTTTAGTATTCAGTATTGTTTATAGAGCCAATGAGCTAACTGAGATTGTTCCCTTTCATAACAAGTTGTCATTTTTTGGCTTCTCAAGATGGTCCCTCAAGACTTTCTATCTTCGACTCCAAACACCACCTCTTAAGAAGTGTATGAATGATAATATTTGACAGTCATCAATCAATAATTTTCACGGTGGTAATGTATAAAACACTGTAATTGATCATTATGCCTAAAATTGTGGTTAATTACTCTGTTTTTAGAATTTATATGTATGTTTATTTTGTTTTCAATTTTGTGGGAATTCAGATGGTTAGACATTCTTAACAAGATTTCTAGACTGTATATACGGCTCCTAGATAGTCATTGTGCAGTTAATTCTTTAACCAAAACTGAGAATAACTTATTGCTTAAATTTACCAAAAGCAGAGTCTAGCTTGGTATTTTGTTACATTTATTTTCAACCAATCAAAAGTCTTCTTGTAGCCTGTCTGTACACAACTGTAGTGATATTTTTGTGATATTCTTAATCAGGATTCAAGACTGATTGTGAAATATTAAGTATTGCCAAAAGTCATATCTTGATTAGCGTCTTACGTTTATCTATAATTGAAGGTGTTAAAAAAATGTCCAACTTTTCTTCTCTGATTTACTCTTGAGAAGTCAGTAGAAATCCAGTAATATCAAAGCGTGAAGCTGAAGACTAACAGGTACTTTGTGTTGAAATCAATGTAAGACCTGTTGCCACATACCACCAACCTTTACGTGGTATATATATGTGAAAGGATAATCAATTTTCATTTGCGTGCCTGATTCAAGCCATCTTTGTATAACATTTGTTACCAACCACATATACATATATCTGTAAGCAATATAAGATTTTATTTGAGTGCCTGATTTTAGCTGGTCTTGTCGCAAGTTATTCTTGATTTATTTTTCATAAAGGACTTATTCTGTTTACATATGAAGTTATTTCATATTTGTTAC
Source organism: Phorcus lineatus (assembly GCA_921293015.1). NCBI lineage: Eukaryota > Metazoa > Mollusca > Gastropoda > Trochida > Trochidae > Phorcus > Phorcus lineatus. The sequence continues at coordinate 5,550,396 of OV121082.1, read as the reverse complement.
GTCAAGTAATTCTTTTATGTAATTAATATATCTATTTTACCAATCATGCAAACTAGAAGAAAGACCTCCAATTTTCTACAAAATCTTTGATAAGATTTGAGCCTTTGATCTTAAGATTATTTAATCTAAATCTCTAATCCAGAATGAATTGTATAATAAGTGTGATTACCAATATATAGCTAACCTATTGTTAGTTTGTTTGTTATATGAGTTTGGTAGCAATTAGGATGGATTTAAAATAAGTATGTTAAATAGCAATTGTTTTCACTTATCCTTACACTATTAGCTGTAAACTTGTCCGAACCTGTCAAAATTTTGCCTTTTATCTTGAAAATTTATGTATTTTGATTTCTGTATTCTACAATTATGTTATTATAGTTAATTTTTCTTTTAAATTGTTCTGAGGTATGATCCTCTTGGCTCTAATTCTCAGTGTTTGTGAAAACTTTGCTATCTTTTTCATTGTAGGTACTTGTTCGAAAGCAAAATATTGAATTCTTTCAGCAATCAAAAGCAAGTAAAAATTAAGCTTGCTTTTAAAATTTCTTAATCGATGAGGAGCAATGAAAAGATTATTGACGAGAAAGATTGTTATCACTAGAAATACGTCTAAACTTTCCTACAGCTTTCCATTATGTTGTGGTGTTAATTTGGGTGACTTGTGTACTGCCGGCATGAAACAAGTTAATGTCCTGTATTCATATTATATAGGCCAACTCCTATAGGAGATTCATTCAATCTTTACAGAGTCTTTGTATACCTACATACTAAACTAACCTTCTATGGACGTGAACTGAATTGTTTCCTTACGCTGTCCTTTTGGTTAATTTTACTGCCTTTTCTTAGTCTCCCTCTGATGTTGCACACCTTTTATGTGCACTTTCACCTTACTATAATAACTCATTTTCACCTTTTGAACAATATTGTTCAGAAAACCTTACATGTTTCAGTGGTGTGTCAGTACTGTTCTCTTTTGATACAAAATTTAATGTTGACGTTTGAAATTGTATAGATATTTGGGGTGTGACAATACAGACCTTTCACAATATGTTACGTACCATGATATCTGATAACAACACGATTCAATACAATCCATTTCAGAAAGAAAGATTAACTTTTCAATTGATTAGAGACAAAATAAACCATTTTAAAGTCAATGATGTGTATTCCGAAGAGACCATATCGTAAGATAAAGAATGGCGATTCTCAAAACTAACACTATATCATCACAGCTCTAATAGACACCTCAGTTACCTCCCCATGTTGAAATTTTCTTCGAGCGTTGACGTTGTTTTGGGGCTTTTGACATAAGGTTCCAATGAATTTTCAATATGATATACTATATTCGCAAATACAGGGATGATAAAGTAGGTCAACAATTTTATTGAGCAAACATTCACACAATTACTTCCACTTTATGACCTTTATTGAAGGTCAGATTTTTGTAGCACAGAGTAACTTAATTCCTTCATTATCTATTTAGTTCATTTTCTTCACCACAAAACAACTCTCTTCCTGTGCAGTGTATCCCCTCTTTTAATGACAGTTGGAACACTTCAACAGTAGTAGTTGAGCTTTTTCATTGTGTTTGACCAGTTAACTAGATGATTTTTCATTTGATATCAGAAAAAATTTAAATGAATGTTAGCTCTGGAATACATAAATGACCCAATCCATTAGTAATGTATGTAATGGCAGTCTCCAAAATATCAGGGAGGGGAATATTGTAATCAGTAAATTTCTTTCATTTTTTTTGTTGAAGATATGGATGGTCTCATAATGTCTCATATAGTCTCATAATTATCTTTACAATGAATCATTAGTTATTTGATTATCAAATATACTTATATACTGATAAGGATTCTTTCATAAGGTTTTGCTTGATTTAGTTTTTGCAGGCAAGAATGCAGTAATTATTTCTTGAAATGCTAAGAATTAGTAGTCAGCTTACTTGGGAAATATTAAATGAAATTTCACACTTTTATATAGATAATTCTTGTCAGACTCAGAAAGTTTTGCAAATTCAAAGATGGTACAATTTTAAAATGTAGTCTGGATTTAGAATCTAGATGCTGTCAAAGACAAGAATTAATCTAAATATTAAAAAGTCTTCTGATAACCAAATTTCTGAAGATGAAAACCTCCTCAGAAAGTCATTATAGTGGTTCAGGTATTCTTAAACAGAATGTTTGAGGTAAAAGTCTAGTGGGATGTTGCGTCAGTGTGGTGGTATAATAATGTCCAGGTGTCTCTGAGTCAGTCTACTGGAGCTCTGCCCTACTAGATGCCTGTACACTTGCTCCACTGTTTGTCAGGCCCCACAATAAACGTGATCTTTACTATGTTTACTCTGGGCTGTATGTTAAAGTTTTGCAAATGACGTGGCAATTCTTATTCATTTTTTGTAATTACTTGGTTAGTGTTCGAACAAATTAAATGACTTATTTAATTACTCAGAATTTGAAAATATTTCAATGTTACTCAGAAACATTTTACCCCCCTTTTGGATATCTTTTTTCACATTGACATGGAAATTTCTCAATATGTATTTCAAAATCGGCTTACCTAGTGAAATGTAGTCATGTGTGGGGATTCAGATAATTGTCACCATATGTTGTTGAGCGTTCGATAAGTTTGTTTGATAATTGATAGCAGCTGATATTGTTTTACAGTTGGAATAATCTGGCAACAATATATTTTTAAATATTTTCATCATTCTTAATGCTGGTCCTTTCAGATTTTGTCCAACAAGTTACAGAAAGGGTTCACAGAAAAGTTAAGAAATCACCTTTTGTATTCCCTGCACAGAAGAAATTGAGGAGAAAGAGATCTCTTCTTGGTTATATTGCAGGAGAAATGAAAGAGGAGAAATGTGATTATCTCGTTTTGGTAAAGATAAGTTATCAACTATGCCTACTTTGATGTCTCAACAAGCACCTGTTTTAGTATTGCACTCAATCTGATGATGCTTAGAATTGTTATGCCTAATATGAGTTAGTGACTTACTAGGTTGTTAACTTCTTTTGTCAGGGTCACAGCTAGCTTGTCGAGCCAGTAGGTTCCCCCAAACCACACCCAGCCTTTTGTATGGCACTGATCTGTGTCACATTAACCTACTCGGTAAACAAACATGGAGAATATATATATATACAGATGTTTGTGAATTCATATAATAAGTTAAACTGCATTTTGGCGTACAGTACTGAGTAGACTTATGCCCCTTGTCATTTCTGTATTTAGGCTTGACAGTTGGCGGGCCTTGGCAAATTTGTCAAACTTTTCCCTTGGTGTCCCATAAAATTTAGAGACGTAGAAAACTTTACCAATGCAAAGGGACCCATCTGGCTAAAATGAGCCCATTTACTGATCACCCGGGAACAACACTGTGTAACAATCTATTGAGGCAGATTGTAATACAGTTCTACCCACATTTCTCTACAGGTTTAATCTCAGCCTCGGTTCATGAACGACATTCATGAACGGACATTTCCCTCCTATATCTTGAAATCTTTTTACCATACAAAGTCAATGGGCTGAGTCCCTCTGTGAATATACTGCAAGTGGTTCAGTCCTGTTCTGTTGCACCAGAACAGGAACATGATACCCTTCCCGTCCCCAAGAACATTTTAAACTTTGTACATGTCCATCCCCTAGTCAAGCAAGCAAGCAAGCTTCAGTCAATTTGAGTGTTGTTCTATGTCACCAGATCAACATGTGTTGGTGACTGGTGAGGAAAGGAAATAGGAAACTATCAAACCCAGCTCCTTTCCTATACAGCTTGTATATATTAATCATATATACACACTGCCTTCATTCATTGTAGACCTTCTGTCATTCAAACAACTACCTCCTTCCTGTGAGACATGGGCATGTGCCTCTTGTCTTTATTCATAAGCTCTTGTTCTAACGGCACTGACCTGATCTGAGACATGAAGGTGAAGGTTTCCTCACTATTTCAAACTGCTGACTGTTCTTGAAAGCCAAGTTTTTTCATTTTGTCTCAATGATTTTGCTTTTGTTTCTTCTTTAAAATCATAAGAATAAAACTCACCTTGACATATTTGGGCTGTTATTGACATTAATCGGTTATGTAAAAAATATCAAAGTTGATAAGTGATATCACAATAATAAGAAACAACTTTTCACTTGACAAAAGTGTCCTTTCATTCTTGTTTTATCCAGAGGTAATGTTAAGCTTCTTGCAAATCCAGAGTAATTTATTAACAATTTGGGATTATTTTAAGTTTGCCACATCGGAGAAATTTGAAAGGATTCTTTTTGCAGTGTTCCCTTTTTCCAGCTCTTATTAAGAGCATTGTTGTTTGAATTGAAAGGCTTCAGTAGGTATGAGGGTATAGGTTGCCCACAACAATTAGCTCCGGGTCATGCACACCTCCAGTTATCTGTTCAGCTGTTACATGGAGTAATATTGTGATGTTGTTCTATTAGCTGTAGTCTGATATCTATTGCTGTAATGAAAATGTTGCTCTAGGGGCTTTTCATTGTCATATGGTGAGAACACTTATAAAGGGAACATATTTAGTTAAAAACAATAATTAACGTTTTATTTTCTGTGTTATCTCATTCTTCTGGATAAATCTTTAGTGCAGTGGTTTATTCATCCAATGATAATTGTTTCTGAAGTACTATTTCTGGAAAATAATCGCCGTTTAGTCAAATCAAACTTATCAATATCACCAAACATACAGACCAGCCAATTTTACACTAATCACAACTTGTCAAAAGACAACCATGACATGACCACAGAGTATATGGCTACCCTGAAATATGTTCTGCTAACAGATAAGCAAGTAAATTATCAGGAAACTGAACACAGATATTGTAAATATTTTCCATTGACCATGTGAAGAAATAGGAAAACCTATCATCATGTAAATTCAGCTCTTGCAACCATGCAAACACCTTACTCGATATTTCCATGATTGAGAATACTCCATGTATTGATATCATAAGCTGTACCCCTTTGTAACACAGTCATTAATTCAGAAAGTCATACTATCATGTACATTAAGAACTACTGTTGCAACTGTTTAACAAAAATGCCGAAGGATCCTTTTGAATTATTTCTTATCTAAAATTTGATTATTCAACGTCAATGCTTTAGTGTTACTTTTAGGGTTTTTTACTTTTCCATTTAATGAGTTGGACTAAAAATCTTAAAATTGCCTGATAAAAGTATGACCTGTTTCAAATAACTTTTCTATGCTAACACATCCAGAAGACATCTTTGATCATACATGCGTTACAAGCATGTTTAATGTTTACAACACATGCTTACAACAGTGTTATCAGCTCTGCATCAAGTGTTTGTGAGACCAGGTTGCAGGTAGATATAGGATCATATTGACCTGGGGTCTGTCTCATGATCTGTTATGGTCTGTGGGCAGATAGCATCAGGATGTTATCACCCGTATATCCCAGGCTGTGGTGTGTTATGAACCTATCAGCGTGTGCTTGATCAGCAAACAACCATAGATATTGCGACTGATTGCTTTTGTATGAAAATAACTTGTCTTGATAACTTGCATATTCAAATTTCAAATGATCACAATCACAGTTTCATTTGCTTGTGAATAGAATAAGTTGATTTTAAAATAAACAGGATAAACAATAAATTGCTATGAAACCATGCTTTGTTATTAAACCAATAACACTGATGATTGTTGTCATTGTATATGTAATTGCAAAATAGCTCTGAATTATTTAGTTTTAAGCTGATGTTTTAATAGCTCATATCACACACATATGGCCCATGAATTATGATGAACTCTTATAAGCTCCAATTTGCTCCATTATTTTACATACTTCCAACTCCAAGCTACATAGATATACATGTATAAGCTAACAGTGAGTAAAGGACAGCAGTGTCAGCTGTAAAGTGACCTCACACTGTCTGGTCAGGTTGTTAAACTCTATCCTTCATAGCATGTGTGCATGTGTTAAGTGCCCTTATAAACCAGTCATTATCCTTGATCTCCTATAATGACTGCTCCACTGCTGGAGCTAAACCAGATAAATCACCGCAGTCAGATACATCATTGTGACTTATTATTCAGATATATCATTATAGTCTATATTGTGATTTACACATTGGTTTATAATGTGTATATCATTATAATCTATATATTTAGATTAATTCTGGCAATGGGCTGCAGATATTAATGGTTCTTAGTGACATAAATTTCGAAGAATTATATTTGATTTGATTTAGATGCCATGCAAAAATAGATTTCCATTATTTAAATTTTTTTAATCTTATTATCAAAAATAAGATCATTCCTAATTTTCATCATTGTCATAAAAAAAATTATCAGTAAAAATTTTAATTTGACAATATTCCATAATAATCATAGAAAATGATTTATTTCTTATAAATATAGAAACAAAATAAATCTTGAAGATATGTCATGTTTTTATGTCTTATAAGAAAGTGCTTTCAGTAATAACCCGATGTCCTCAGCATCCTATTCAGTAAGAACCCAAACTGTATGCATTTGCATCACTTCTTTCTAGCTGCCTGACCTTCTGGAGACCCTAATCTACAGTCCATCTGCAAACAAGCATTGTGCTCATGACTTGAGTATTCATAGAAGTCATCTCCTTCAATCTATGGATTCAGCTCAGATTGATTTGCCATTTCTGTGATCGCCCGTTACAAGCCACGTTCATGAATGTGTGTTGTGACCTCAGCTTGCTTGTGGTTGATGTTGATGACTTTTGTAATTCATGGAAATTAGATTTATTGTTGGTCGTACGCTGGCATTTTGCAGTTGTTTTTTTATGTTATGGGTATTTTCTGATAATCATGAAAATGCTTAAGACGTTAAAAGAAAGAGAAAAAAAAAAGAATTGCCTTTACCAATCAGTTTCTTGTAATGTGAGTAGACATTCAATGTGAGTTCATTGTGCATATCAATGGAATATTTTTACAAAGGATTGCTATCAAGATCGATTTAAAAAATAAAACATGTGTTTAGAATAATCCATTTTTGCTATTTAAGGCGTGTCATATTTCAAGGTCACCAAATGAAAACAGCCATTTAACAATTGAAAATACAAGTTAAATGATTCAGTTAAAGTTCTTATGTGATGCTTGATTGTGAAACACCCGGTTCTTAACTCACGATTAAGTATAAAACATGTCTCAAACCCCAACCCTATTTCTTTGGACTATAGTCAGTCACCGTATCAGGTTTTGTTCTTCACAGTAAATCTGAAAGTTTTCATTGTTGCCTCCATCATCCTGTTTAAATAATTAGGGAAAATAAAAAGTAGAACTGGATTGATGAGTTTGGTTAATTTCGGAAATTGTTGATTTTATTCAGTCCGCAGTAATTATACCCAGTGCAGTTTTCATGAGGGAGTGTTCATATGAATTTAATATTACATTCAAACCTTGACCCTGATTGAACGAGACAAGATCGTGACTGTTTGTAGATGCATAGTCATTGTGACTTGGTGCATATAGTTGTTATTCTCCATGCAGTAGATAACAGGTTAAGAGTCTGTATGTTGATATTGTTTGAATAGTAGTGGGTTTAGTGTAGACTAACCAGCCAAAGGTAAATAACTTGGTTTCATATTCTGCAATATCATAACCATGGAGGCGGTCTCATCTTAATGCATGCACAAGATTTTGAAGTAATATTACATATAAAAACTGCAAGTCAGTTGTTTGTGTAAGCTTTTTAAAGCCTTCCAATTTTAAAGCCACCATTCCTAGGCTTACGAATTGACATAGAAGAGACATCAAAACATGGTTTTTCAAACATTTGCATGGAATTAGACATAATAAAATCTTTGGACTATGATTACCTTTACAAATTAACAAAGTATTTTTTTTACTTTTTAGTTAAAGTTGATCCACCTGAAGTATTTTCAGACATTCACTAACAGACATTGACTAACAGAGTTGCTTCCCTTGCAGGCAGTGCAGAAGGCCACAAACGTGGTATTCCAAGCAGGTCACGTGTCCCGAGACAAGAGAGGACAGGCAGTTGGCAGCAAGGGCGGTTTCCGAGGCTGTACAATATGGCTGACTGGTCTCTCTGGTGCTGGAAAGACAACAATCTCCTTTGCCCTTGAAGAATACCTTGTCGGACAGGGCATTCCCTCGTACAGTTTGGACGGAGATAACATCCGTACTGGGCTCAACAAGAATCTGGGTTTCAGTAAGGAGGATCGTGAAGAGAACATTCGTCGTATCTCTGAAGTTGCTAAACTATTTGCTGATGGTGGCATCGTCTGTATCACTAGTTTCATCTCACCATTCAGGAAGGTTTGTACACTTTTTTCTCAATTATTTCATTTTAAGTAATACATTAAGAAATGCAATTCTGAAAATCATGGCGAAAGGTGTTTTGTAAATAATTTTATTGAAAATCTTTCTATTTAGAAATACCTTTTACGATCCAACCGATTTGTTTTTGGCTAGCTGCAAGTCTTGCTTAAATACACTGTCCTACCAATATCATTTATTTACATGAAATTCTTGCAAGTTACCAAAATGTCTTTGACCTGATGAAAACTTGTTGACTCTTTGACTATTGAACACAATATATTACTTGTTTTATTGTTTAGTTATGCATATAACGAGTCAGGCATAATTAACAATTAATCTCATGCATTTCTGTTCTCTACACCAGGACCGAGACCAGGCCCGAAAGCTACATGAGGCATCAGGCCTTCCCTTCATTGAGTGCTACGTTAACACACCTATCAACATCTGTGAATCTCGAGATGTTAAAGGGCTGTACAAGAAGGCTCGTGCCGGACAGATCAAAGGTACAAGAAGTTACCGATCTAATGTCATCACATTTTAACATTTGTTTGGATTGATAAGAGGACAGAAGTTCTGTAGGTGAAAACCTTGTGAGGTTGTAATAGTCAGGTTTATCATAAGATATTCACTGTCCATCCTATATTGCTATGCTGAATGTCGGGATTTTCAAAGGGTGGAGGTTCACTTACCTAATAAAGGGCGCGCTCTTCTTACCGCAATTTATCTATCTCCTTGAAACCAAAATCTTATCAGATTTGCCACATAAACATCTTTGAGATATTATCAAATTTCTTGTCTACCCTGGGAAGTTAGTTATGCTAATGAAGTCAGGTATGAAATCTTTATCCATTGGTGACTCCAACTTTATGACCTCATACCATTAATTGTTATGATTCATCTTGCATCACAATTGCTGGTAAACTCCATCCCCAAGTAACTACCACGTTTTTCTTCCAAATAGGTTTCACTGGTGTGGACCAGGCTTACGAATCACCAGAAGCTCCAGAGGTGACCCTAAAGGCCGGGGAACTCACCGTGGACGAGTGTGTACAGGAGATCATTCACTCACTGCTAGAAAGGGTACGCTTAGATCTTTACTTCTCACTTCTTATTACCTAGCATGTTTGTTGGTGTGGCGTGTCCAGGATTTACTAAAGGATTGTTACTCTGCTCATTGACATATTAATAATAAGAATAACAGTTTATTTGTTTTTTAGGCCATTGGCCCATGTACAAAGCATTTGAAACACAAACATTATTACAAAGTGACAAATACTACGTCTTGCGAAGAGACACGCAATGTTTAACATATTTTGCTACATTTAGAATATGTCCATATACTCCTTACTGGTTACAAGTACATTGTAGGAATAAAATGTAGGGTTATCAGAAAATCTGAGTGGTATATATTTACTTCCCATTAAATCATAACAAGGGCAGACAAATAAAAAATGTAAAACATCTTCTACTACATTCTGATTACAATTCTTACATATACACAGATGTTTATCTTTTCCCTGCCGTCGACCAAGAGTTGTTTGAATAGGCAATTGATCTAGTCTTAGTAGACAAAAACATCTCCTTAATTCCCTGTTCCTAATATTCGTAATATAAAATTCTGTATCAAAAATTTATTTTAACTGAAGATAATCCCCTGAACTACTAGATAAAGATATTTTACTGAAAATTGCTTGTATATTACCATCACATAGGCGCTGTTTCAACAGCTCTAAGAACATATCCATATTGCCAATATCCTGAGAAAGCCATACATTTCCAAATCCAAAATTAAATAGTAATTGCCTCGCATAACTTGCCCACGTTGTTCTGTCAGATTCATTAAGTCGTTTTTGTATTGACATATTAACTAGACAGGGAGGGGGAAACAGTTTTAATTGCACATTACATAAGTGGTAATAGCATGATCGTTTGGTGTGGAAAAGAATTCAAGGATTCAGAGAGAATTTAACTCAGGGCCAATTTGCACAGTTGACGTTTCAAACAGCCAGCCTTGTTTTCTTGTAGGACCTAAAAGCTGTTTCCAACACTGGTATGGGTTATTGCTCTTATTGGTATCTTTGAATCTCCTTGATATCATGTAATTTTGATGATGCAAAACACCTCCTACATTGAATAATGATCCAGTTCTTGTCTACTATAGTAATGATCTATTCTTTCAGGACATTGTACCAACCCATGCTCTGAACACCGTGAATGAACTCTTTGTCCCGGAGAACCAGGTATCGGCAGCCAAGAGTGAGGCGGAATCTCTTCCCTCTGTCAACATCAACAAGGTAGGATGTTATGAACTAAAGTCTATTTGTATGTGATGCAAAGATGTTTCATGAAGGCCAAGTGAAGACACCCAAATCGAGTTCTTGTTTTATATCCACTTTAAGTCTGTCAATTTCATTTATTTTCCCCCTGACTCTCTCAGTTCTTGTTAGGATTTTTAAGATAACTCAACTCAATTTTACTGGTATAGATACCCTTTAAGCTCTGAAGCCTGTATTCATTATGCCCTTTTGACTTAAACCATTGCAGCATTAAAGTGTTGACAAATATTAGAGCACATTCATTCAAACCAGAACTAGTGATAAGTGAAGCCATTCATTTGCATTGTTGGTAAAAACCTTGCTACTGCATTACATGATGATTTTTCTAATGATTAGTTATCTATAATGTTCTGATAGATTTAAATAGAGAAAACTTTGTAATTATAAATAGTATGTTTTGAAAGAACATTCACATGTATATAATTACAAAGTTATTCCCATTTATATCTACGATTGTATTAAAGCGTGCTTGGCATTGAACTGAGTTGGCGCCATCCCTTGTTAATCATAGATTACCTATTTGGGCACCCTGTTATCATACCACCATGATTTTTTTCCTTCCAATTCAACAACATTTTGTCTCTGTACTAACATATTGACCACTGGTATTGCAGCTTGACCTGCAGTGGACGCAGGTCCTGTCGGAAGGTTGGGCCAGTCCACTGAAGGGCTTCATGAGGGAAAAAGAGTACCTCCAGTGTCAGCACTTTGGATGTCTCTTTGATGGTGAGATTTGTTCTGTCCCTGTCAAACTCTGTATTGGTCTGAAAACGAAACTGATGTTCCCTTAGCTATGCTTCTTTTGGTCATTCTATTTAGGAAAAACTTCTAACTAAAATCTGTATCCTGGACTGTATGTTTCATTATGTAAATACTTTATATGATAATCTTAAACTTGTTAGCCAATGTACAAACAATAATATTCTGTTAATATAAAATAATATCTGATATATCAATGATTCACATATACAACTTGTAAAGCATTCATCTAGAAGCATGAAAGATTACCCATTCATGACATCAGTTGTCAGGGCTCAACTAGTTCAAGTTAATATATCAACAATGATTGTCATCTTTCCAGGTGGATTGACAAACCAGTCGATCCCAATCGTGTTGCCCGTGTCAACAGAGGACAAGACAAAGCTTGAGGGTCTGACAGCATTTGCTCTCAGGTATGAAGGCAAACCAGTGGCCATCCTGCGAGACCCAGAGTTCTACCCTCACAACAAGGAGGAACGGTGCTGTCGTCAGTTTGGTACCAGCAACAAGGGACAGCCCTATGTCAAGGTGGGACATACTTGTGCTTCTGGTACCTAGTATAGGAGTAGTGTTAAGGCAGAGTTATTAACGTGGAACAAAGTGTAACTGTTTACTAATGTTTCTGATAAGTTTACACTGTGAACATCAATATGTAGGTGAAGTTGATGTGTGGGGTGTGCAGCACTGTTAGATTATGTTTTTCTAGATATTTCTTTATAAAGGTAGGTACAACATTGTAATTCATACTCTTACTTTGTGCAATTCTGTTACAACTTAGATAAGTAGTATTACAGTATGTCGTATTTTGTAACACTTCACTACTATGTATACTTGATACATCATGTATAACAATCTATGTAATTTATTCCAACAATGTTCAAACAAGTTAATCCTCTAACAATAATGTAGAACATTATGTAACAATTTACAACAAAATGAACGAGTGATAATCACCATGCTTCTTGACTTGCTGGACTACACAACAGAGTTCAACTATCCATATCTCTAACATTCTACAACTCTCCTTCTGTACCCAGATGATATTTGACAGTGGGGACTGGCTGGTGGGAGGAGAACTGGAGGTCCTCGAACGTATCCGCTGGAATGACGGTCTGGATGAGTTCCGACTCACTCCCAAAGAACTCAGACTGAGGTTCAGAGATATAGGGGTAGGTGTTTCACTGTGGGCCTAGATAAGGTCACACATATCCAACAGTTCTAAAATTACCATTGTATAGATTATTTTGAAATCGGCCATACTTTCAAACAATTGCTCTTATATATCAGTTTTTATCTTCATAGGTCTAGTTTTGCCAGAGATTATTCCAAACAATGCAAAAACTAACAATATCTGTCTCCTAATGTAGTCTAATAACATTTTGAAACCTTCATTAAAAGATTTTGAAAGAATGTGATTTAGCATTGCATTAAGTCATAAAGATAAATATATGCACTGAAAAGTATTTGATTTAAAATGTTTCTCACATGTACATTTTGCTATCAGGCTGATGCTGTGTTTGCTTTCCAACTGCGTAACCCGGTACATAACGGCCACGCACTGCTGATGAATGACACCAAGAAGAAGATGCTGGAGCGAGGCTACAGGAAGCCAGTACTGCTCCTCCATCCCCTTGGTGAGATCCTCAAACCATAGTTTATACAATTCTTCCATTACCCCTGAGATGCCCTCATTCACAGATTGATAAATAACACGTATACATCTTAAAAATAGGGCTATATTCTATTTCAGTTGTATTGAATTGACAATGTAGTCGTTCATGTTGTGAGAGCAGTTGCTGTTCCTAAAAGTGAAATATGAATATTTAATACATTAAACTCAGTTGATGTTGCCCTTTGTCAGCTGTAAATCAAGAGTATTAATAAGAATAAACCTTATGCTTTATATGTCAATTCAAAGCACTCATTACCATGCTCCTGTCCCCAGGTGGCTGGACGAAGGATGATGATGTGCCCCTCCCAGTACGTATGAAGCAACACGCAGCTATCCTACAGGAGGGAGTCCTGGACCCAGAGACCACTGTCCTCGCCATCTTCCCCTCACCGATGATGTACGCGGGGCCCACAGAGGTACGAACATCTTGTCTTACATTCTTGTTGTAAATTGTTATATCGTCATCTTTCTCTGTGAATGCTGAACAGAACCTGATTACAACTCAAAGCATGTATCAGCACCTAATTTTAAGTTGAACTATATATAGAAAAGAATATTCTAAATAATGATGAAGTACACTTGGCTGACAGGTTGTCTTCTCAGTCTGCTATATCAGGTTCATTATTGTCGGTGTGGTGTGGTTTTGTAGAAAACCTCATGCCTCTAGTAGTAGCCTTATATTGGTAGTTATTAACATATAATAGTTGAAACAATGGAAAAACACTGAATTCAATCGATATAATAAATACTTTGTTTTGTGTAATCATTGTGTGATGTTCCTCAAGGATATGTGTGACTGTTTTAAAAAAAACGGGTTTTTGTCTCAATTCCAGGTTCAGTGGCACGCCAAGGCGAGAATGGCAACAGGCGCCAACTTCTACATCGTTGGTCGTGACCCTGCTGGCATGCCCCACCCAGATGGCACACGTGATATGTTCGATGCTACACACGGAGCCAAGGTACAGTTCACAGGGTGTCCTACTAATGTTCAACTGGAAAGCTATCTTGTCTGTCTTGATATATGAAGCAGTGTGAAAAATAAGTTTAATACTTTACAACCAAACAGGGCTTGTGGTTCGAAAAATTAACCAGCCCTGCTTACAAGTTGACAAACTCTGCACTGTGTAGACACTTAGTTCATATAAAATCACAGAAGCAAGATGGGCTTGCTAAACTCTTTCCCAACAAGTCCCATCTGAAATTAACCACTAACTGGGGCGGCGCTTATCCACAGAGGGTATGAAGGAAGTGATTTACAGTAAGTTACATGGATCCTATAAAGGATGCGGGTAAACATTAGTTATAACAGGGTAAGGGAGGATCGCCAAACAAATAAAGAACAAAAATCACCCTGAAATGAAATTAACCAGCAATTAGGCAGCTATTTCAAACTCTGATAAGAGTAACAAGTAATGTTGACAATCTAGATGGAAAAGCTATTACTACAATGTACAGAAATTGATTATTTGACAATTTTACTATGACCTTCCTTGAGCTAGAGTTCGAGTTTTGTGCAAGTTTATGAAATAATCAAAAGCTTAAGACAATTGGAAGTCAGAATATAGTATTTAAATAACATGAGGAATACGACTTCAGTAACCTTTCAAACTTGCAATTTCAATATCTCTCTTTTTGATTTTGTATTGTTTACATATAGAATTTAACAAATAGTTTAGAGGGACTGCATCAAAGTGAAAAAGTAGTCAGAAGGAAACTTTTTAGCAGTTATTGTCCTGATTTTTCAAACACATACATCATATCTGGAACTTTGAGAGAAGAGCTTTGATCTAATGACCTCCATTCCCTTGAGAACACACCATATGGTAGATGACCTAAATCTTATTTGAACCTCTATTCATCGTAGTCTGTAACTTTCCCACCTGACAGTGGCTTATTATCTGTGGAAGATTTCATCAGATGTGTGTCGTGTGATCTAGATTTTGACACTCGGTACTTTCAATTATGAAGGGTTAGGGTGAATCTCCTGACGTGGTATGTATAGAAGCTTTCCGCTCAGTGTAGGTACAACTAGGTTGATAGTAGTTTTGATAAATAGTTGACCGTTATACAAAGTGTCCGAAATATAGAGCTTCACTCTATTACATGCATGATCTGATGAATAAATTCTTTCTGTAAATCAGACCTACTAACAAGCATGCTGAGAAATGTAATTAGATTAAGACACATCCGAACTGAAATCTCTCCAGTGTCAAGTTGAAGAACTTGCTAGAATTCTGGCAGTTGATATGATTGGACAAATGTATTAATTTAGGAAAGATTTAGAATATTGAAATATAACTCTTATCTTTCATGCTGGCCTTGTAATGTTCTGAGGTATACCATGCCTTTATCAATTCTTGATGAAACATTTGTTTAATGTGAGCTGTTTCCTCTTTAATTAGCAACTTGAATGGTAATCAGTACTAAAATTTATAGTTGAAATAATATCGATCCTCTTCTATGAAATTTTTTGAATAACTTTAAACTTGTCTTATATAAAATCATAATACATTTATTCTCTTTGCGCATTCTTATATGATTGATAAAACATTTTGTTTTGATTTCTTAAATATGCTCTTCTGATAATGCAGATAATCTGACTATTTCTTTGTCAACAATGTTTCGAGCCTTAGATAATATATGATAATAATGATGATAGTTCTACATCATGTTCTTAGCACTATACATTATTTTCTGTAGAAATTGAGTGCTAGAATGGATGGTACATATCACTAAATCACATGTTGTCTCTCCAGGTCTTGACGATGGCGCCAGGTCTGCAGCAGCTTGAGATTGTTCCATTCCGTGTCGCTGCTTACAACACCAAGCTAAAGGCAATGGATTTCTTTGACCCCGCCCACAAGGAGGATTACGATTTCATCTCGGGGACACGCATGAGGAAACTTGCTCGTGAGGGGCAGGATCCTCCGGTCGGGTTCATGGCTCCCTCTGCCTGGAAGATCATGGTTGACTTCTACCAGAGTTTAGCCAAGTAGAAACTTCTTGTAGACGTTTAGGGTTTTCATATTGTGGTAATGTTGGCATAATCATCGAACATCTATACTTATGCCACTTTCACTTGTTTATTAATCATAAAACATTGGCATTTCATGATCTGGACCAATGTCACGTGTTTGACAATAATAACCACATTTCAAAATATTTTTGGGTATGCTACTTTACATCAATTTGTTATAGGATTTGACTCGCTGTTTGAAATCCCTGACCAGAATCTCAATCATATCAAGTAATTTGAGATTATTTATACTCAAGCAATAAGATGCATTTCCTGATTAAATACCTACCATAAACAGATTAATTCCTACCTACACTCATTTGATACTTTGTGCAAAGAAGTTTATTCAAAGATAGGCGTGACAGCATCTGAAGTTTTCATCTTTTGTTTGGCACTGCATGTTTAGCAATTGTGGGAACATTATACCTTTTTGGGTATCTGTGCAGTAGTACGGAAAAAAATTGGGTGACTGATTTGTATGAGAGAACTCAACTGTTAAAATTCATCTCATTTGTTATTTCTTTCATTGTTATCCGTAGAGCCATCAACATCAGTTCACACCTATACATTAACATAAGCTTACAACTATGCTAGGGAAATGGGAAAACTTTCAGAAAATATAATTCTTTGAAATATTATAGTACTTTTAATTAGAAATTCGGATTGATTTAATTCTTTAGTGCAACCAAAGATTTCTATATTTCCAGTTGGTATAAATAGTTTGACAATCTTTTTGTTAATAGTATATTTATTTAGAAATATGTTTAGAAAAAAATTGTTATTCCTGTTTTTTTTACTTACTTTTTGTTTCAGTTCCTTTATTAGTTTTGTGTTTGTTTTGTTGTCATGAAATTTAGCAATTATGACTACCTAATGAAACCTGTAGCTTATTACAAACCAAAACTGTACTGGAATTTTCCTTTCAACTTGTTAATTGTTTATTCCTCGTCTTTGGATGTATTACATTGTTATGGAACAGATGAATTGTTTTTTTGTGAAACATTGTTAATCAGTTTTGATAACAGTATTAAAAGTATTCAAAATAACTGCTCATTGCAAATATGAAAATTTTGATTCATAAATATTGGTATTCAGTTATCATCAAATGAATTTATTTTTGTGTATTCCCTAAATTGAATACTCTGACACTTATTTCTGGTCATATTTTACAAAGATATGTTTATATCATTCCTCGTTCAACTGAAGACCAAGTTTTTGTATTTAGGACCATGTATAGTCATGTGGTAGAATTTGTGTAGCTGAGAACTGGGGTTTATTGAAGCTAATGATTTGATTATTTGTTCACAAATACGGTACATTGTTTCTTATACTTGACAGAAGTCTAACACAACAAGCCATTTTGGGGTCAAACATTTCTTGATTGTTAGTTCATAAATAGATAATATTTTCTTAATAAAAGCATTGTGATATCTTTTCCTTCAACTGAAATACTAGAAATGTTGTACAAAGTAACTAGGTGTGTTGGTGTAGAACGTACAAGTCTGTCATCAGGGGGAAGCTTGTTTGCATGGATTGTAGTATGCATGAATATAAGTATTGTTTATTTGTTTGCCAGTAGTATGTGCACATAGCATTATAAATATTGATATAAACATGTCCATACAAAGAGGGAGTAGAGGGCAATTTCATTTATATCAACTAGGCACGCCATGTTGTATAACAGCCTTAAACCACCAAAGACGCACCTTGTACAGTCCCTTTGAGAACCAGTGGAGCCACACTTCTTTGTACTCTGGGAGGTTCACAGCATTTGTTAGTAAAATGCTCCATTCTTGTGTGTATGTTAGTGAGAGAATGAAACATGAACTGTATACTACCAATCTAATGTTTATTATGGACTATTTTCATGTCAGTTGTCCTGAAATCCAGTCTTTAGCTTTTAGCTATTAACCAGAGCTGACTTAGACACTGCTGCTATGGTTACTGTTGCCGGGGGATCCATGAGGGCCATGCCCAATAAAATGGTGGAACTGTTTACCTTGTTGTGTTTTCACTCATGAAATTTGATGGTGCTTTTGACAGCCATGGAAATGCAATGTTCATGTAGCTGCATTCATATTGAAAACGGTTACCTTGGTTTATGTACTCTTTCACATCTTCAAAATAACACATCAGCTTACGAATGATTTGGTCAAATGGGTAACAAATTTCCACTAACAAGTGTGACTTACCACTGACAGACCATGTTCACCCTTCTTTATTGTTGATATCTCAGACATTGTCTTGAACACACCATTCTAAAATATATTAAAATATATCGATAACATTTATTTCATTTACTTTGAAGAGGGCTATCTTAAAGTCATAAATGTCTTAAATCCTTATTTAGAATGAACAGTTTGAAGTCACCTTATTTTATTATGTCAACTAGACCTGCATGTGTATCGTGACCTTAGTGCCAAGACAATATATCCCGATTCAAGTTTTATTAGGCGAGACAATATATCATGGAAGTATTGCCAAGGAACCTGCGAGAGGATTATCATCACGATAAAGTAGTTGTGATACACTTCGATCCCGATTCTCTACAGGTTTCGAAAGACTAATACAGAGAACGCAGAAAAGTAATGTTACTTCTTAGCTACCAAACCTTGATAAAAATCACATAAAGGGAAATCGCAAAATTAGAGAGACTGTGAAATTGCAGATAATTTATCAGGAATATCACATAATTTCTGATTAGTCTAATAACTGTAATCTCTGAAACAGAACACAAACTTTTTTAGATTTTATAGTTATTTGTTTAAGACAAATGATGTATTGGGATATATTGTCTATATGGCGATACATCGATGTATCATGGATCCTCACGATATAAATATCCTGATATATTGTCTAAACATGTTTTAAATCGATGCACTCGTATCGTGTAGTAGACGATGCAAACATCGATACTATCGATGAATCATTACACCACTAATGTCAACTATTAACCTGTAATTATCCGATAATCTTCTATGTTAAAATAACCCTTTTCTTTTTATAATATTCTCTCTTTTGAAATATCTTTGAAGATCAGGCACATTATATAATATTTTAATGGTTGACTGTAAGTTACGGTTTGAACACAACTCTAACAAGAGGATAGTTACTGCTTGAATGGGAAGATGTGTGTGATAGTTACTGCATGAATAGGAGGATGTGTGTGATAGTTACTGCTTGAATAGAAGGTTGTGTGTGATAGTTACTGCTTGAACAGGAGGATGTGTGTGATAGTTACTGCATGAACAGGAGGTTGTGTGATAGTTACTGTATGAACAGGAGGATGTGTGTGATAGTTACTGCATGAACAGGAGGATGTGTGTGATAGTTACTGCATGAACAGGAGGTTGTGTGTGATAGTTACTGCATGAACAGGAGGTTGTGTGATAGTTACTGTATGAACAGGAGGTTGTATGATAGTTACTGTATGAACAGGAGGATGTGTGTGATAGTTACTGCATGAACAGGAGGCTGTATGTGATAGTTACTGCTTGAACAGGAGGATGGGTGTGATAGTTACTGTATGAACAGGAGGTTGTGTGATAGTTACTGTATGAACAGGAGGATGTGTGTGATAGTTACTGCTTGAATGGGAGGATGTGTGTGATAGTTACTGTATGAACAGGAGGATGTGTGTGATAGTTACTGTATGAACAGGAGGTTGTGTGATAGTTACTGCATGAACAGGAGGATGTGTGTGATAGTTACTGCATGAACAGGAGGATGTGTGTGATAGTTACTGCATGAACAGGAGGTTGTGTGTGATAGTTACTGCATGAACAGGAGGTTGTGTGATAGTTACTGTATGAACAGGAGGTTGTATGATAGTTACTGTTTGAACAGGAGGATGTGTGTGATAGTTACTGCATGAACAGGAGGCTGTATGTGATAGTTACTGCTTGAACAGGAGGATGGGTGTGATAGTTACTGTATGAACAGGAGGTTGTGTGATAGTTACTGTATGAACAGGAGGATGTGTGTGATAGTTACTGCTTGAATGGGAGGATGTGTGTGATAGTTACTGTATGAACAGGAGGATGTGTGTGATAGTTACTGTATGAACAGGAGGATGTGTGTGATAGTTACTGCTTGAATGGGAGGATATGTGTGATAGTTACTGTATGAACAGGAGGATGTGTGTGATAGTTACTGCTTGAATTGGAAGATGTGTGTGATAGTTACTGATTGAATAGAAGGTTGGGTGTAATAGTTACTGCATGAACAGGAGGATGTGTGTGATAGTTACTGTATGAACAGGAGGATGTGTGTGATAGTTACTGCATGAACAGGAGGATGTGTGTGATAGTTACTGTATTAACGGGAGGATGTGTGTGATAGTTATTGCTATACATGAATGTGAGTGTTGGATTGTTATCACTTAGATTTGAGTATGTGTATAACCCTCAAACGTCATTGCAGATAATAACTGTAACAGTAGGAACAACAGGTGCAAACCTACATATGATTCATCTTACAAGAATTGCAATTTAAAGACGTTAAACTTCTACCAATGTATCTATGTTCGACGATAGGTTGAGAAAGACGTTGGCTTACTCTCCAGGCTTCATGTAACACATGTTACTCCTAGGTTTGTACAAATGAATATACGAGTTTAAATGAACTTATCGTGAAAGGAAAGTTACGAAGTAATCAAGAAGCTTTGACCCAGGAGGCTGCAGGGAAATATTCGGTGTTTGTCGCTTGTTTTTCAAATCGTTTATATAATTGTCATGTCATCGTGTTTGTTAATAACCGTGCATTATGCACCGTCGTCTGGGAGGATGTTTATACCTTTTAAGGTATTTTTTAAAAATCCATAAAAGTTCCCGGTCTGACAATGTGGATTTGCAGTAAAAACATTAGGCAAGTTCACACTTAAGAGTAAAATTAAACAAAGGCTGAAGTAGAGGGTAAAATGTGACTGGTAACACATTGAAGGTTGGAATGTACGATTAGAATTGCATTACAAATTAGAAGAAATTGAGGGTGGGCTTATTGGATTTTTTGAGAAAGCTTATACAAGAAATTCAGTTGAGCTGAGCTGAGTAGAAAAGTTAAATTGAGAAGTTCCCTTAAATTGTGTTCACGTTCACTTATATTGCACAAAAAAGTTTTTAACTTTCTTGAACATTATTTTAGGAAACAATTAAACCACAGTCTGGCCAATGGTTCAAAACCCCTAAAACGAAACTCTAAGAATGTGAAACGGAGTCACGTCGATGAATAAACTCTGCACATGTTCAGAAGGTGATCCTTCGCCATTATGGCTGCTGTCCACTAATTGAACTTTCTAATAGGAAATACTCGCCAGACTGCCCGCGAAAGCATTTAATCATTATTCAATGGAAATCACATCGATTCAGGCCAGATCCTAGCAACGGCTTTGAGAATCAAAAGAATATTCTACGTTCTGCTGGAGAAGTGATTTAGCGGAAGTCAACTGATTGGCAAATGTCGTCTGCTCGACAGAAGAGACTTTTGGTCATGAAATGAATGTGATCGTCTGCTCCCTGCGAGTCTTCTCCTTATACTTCTCAATCAGCATACTTTATTCTTGAACACCAACTTGGAAAATCGCTCAAAAAGTGATTTTTGAAATCGATGGCGAATAATGGTAGAAGAGACGATTAATTATGGCTTCTTCTGAATCCGTATATATTCTTGGAATTGTTCAGGCCTACCGCGAAATTGTCATCGTAGAGAGTTCTCTAAGCCTTATACGACCTCAACACACATTTGGGTTTTAGGAATTCACAGCAAATGGGATCGTCTGTTTACATAACCAATTTTAGTTTAGACTTTTCGTCTTAAGTTATGAATCTAAGACCTCTAAATATGTCTCTGAAAAAAAGCGCTTACATCACATTCATATCATAGCATTGTTTAAAATAAAAATTCTTTAATTATCTATAAGGCCTATAAGAATACTTTCTCATGTCATATCTCGATATGAAATTGCCTTTTTCATGATAAAAAAAAAACCCTCTGCAGTTTCAAAGTTTCAGTTTCTGACCTTGCATGAACCGACCTTGATAACATTGACAGTTCAGATTACATGAAATATTATGACAGAATTGTTTCTTAAAACTCATTGTCATTCATATCCCAACGTTTGCGGCATCCTCGTCATTTTAATTTACCTCATTTGCTATCAAAGATTTTTATGACTATTTATATAAAACACATCGATTCTTTTCCTTCATAATTATTCTTCTTTCTATGTAAATGGAGTGATAATTTGTGAATGAGTGCGGTGTCTGATGTTTCCATTCAAAAGTTCATACTCAGAAATCTTTCTCTGTTCAAAATCAATTAATTGTTTCATGCTACCCTGGTAATGTGATTCCATTTGTTACAAAGGTTTCGTTAATTAAACAAAAGATTACACATATGTTTTTGGTTAAAGGGATTTACCTCGATTGGTATTAAATTGGGCAAAATTGAACAGAATGGATTAATGGTCAAGATATGTACAACTGCTACAAATCATGTGTACAACTGCTACAAATCATACGCACAACTGTTACAAATCATATGTATAACTGTTACAAAGATAATACAAATCATAAGTACAACTGTTACTAAACATATGTAAAGCTGTTACTAATGATATGTACAACTGTTGTAAGTCATACGTACAGCTGTTACAAACCAAATGCACAACTGTTACAAATCGTATGTACAACTGTTACAAATCGTATGTACAACTGTTACAAATCATATAAATCATAGCCTATACGTGCAAATGTTACAGACCATATGTACAACATATGTAAAGCTGTTACTAATGATTTGTACAACTGTTGTAAATCATACGTACAGCTGTTACAAACCAAATGCACAACTGTTACAAATCGTATGTACAACTGTTACAAATCGTATGTACAACTGTTACAAATCATATAAATCATAGCCTATACGTGCAAATGTTACAGACCATATGTACAACATATGTAAAGCTGTTACTAATGATTTGTACAACTGTTGTAAATCATACGTACAGCTGTTACAAACCAAATGCACAACTGTTACAAATCGTATGTACAACTGTTACAAATCGTATGTACAACTGTTACAAATCATATAAATCATAGCCTATACGTGCAAATGTTACAGACCATATGTACAACATATGTAAAGCTGTTACTAATGATTTGTACAACTGTTGTAAGTCATACGTACAGCTGTTACAAACCAAATGCACAACTGTTACAAATCGTATGTAGAACTGTTACAAATCATACGTACAACTGTTACTAATGATATGTACAACTGTTGTAAATCATACAAATCATACCTACAACTGTTACAAATCATATGTACAACTGTTACAAATCATACAAATCATATGTACAACTGTTACAACTCATATGTACAACTGTTACAAATCATACAAATCATATGTACAACTATTACAAATCAAATGTACAACTGTTACAGACCATATGTAAAACTGTTACAAATCATACGTACAAGTGTTACTAACCATGCAAATCATTGTACAACTGTTACAAATCATACATACAACTGTTACAAATCATACGTATAATTGTTACTAACCATGTACAACTGTTACAAATCATATGTACAACTGTTACAAATCATAAGTACAATTGTTACTAACCAGACAAATCATATGTACAAATTGTTACAAATCATTTGTACAACTGTTACAAATCATACGTACAAATGTTACCAATCATACGTACAACTGTTACAAATCATACGTACAACTGTTACAAATCATACGTACAACTGTTACAAATCATATGTACAACTGTTACAAATCATTTGTACAACTGTTACAAATCATTTGTACAACTGTTACAAATCATACGTACAAATGTTACAAATCATACGTACAACTGTTTCAAATCATATGTACAACTGTTACAAATCATACGTACAATTGTTACTAATGATGTGTACAACTGTTGTAAATCATACAAATCATATGTACAACTTTGTGGTCAGGAATCAAGATGATTCACCAAATATGGCGAATACTTAGGTAGTACTGCTCGATGAAAGGAAGATGAATGTTCATTTACCTTGGTGAGACAGTTCTTCACATTGATCTTGTGCATATCATTGAATCTAAAATAAAGTTTGTCTGAGTGGTGTTACAGTGGAAGGTCACTACCAATTCTCTCGACATATCCAAAGCAAATAGCTAGGATGCATGACAATTTGAATCCTAAACTACAGCGTACAGCAAACAAAGCTGAAATGAATTACAAATGAAAGTAGTTTAAATCATCACATCTACGTGTTAAGCGTTGCTGAAAACTTCACTTCTTAACCCCCCCCCCCCCCCCCCCCCCCCCCAAAATAGATTAGACTTAATGTGTTACCTTCAAATGGTCATTTCAAACATTTCATTTAGACAAGCTTTTTTCGATGGTTTCCAATTTTTTCTCATTATACAAGCTTTAAATATTATATTGACATCAACGTGATATTCTAGCCTATTCTTCTTCGCCTACCTAATTGTAAAATGGTTTCTAATTTCTTTTTTTCGGTGGTTTCCAATTTTTGTCATTATACACGTCCAACAGTGCAACAGAGCACTACTGCACAGCTGCTTGTTCCCATTCTACATCGACAGCTTTCTTCTCAAACTCCATATCATGTGTACAAATTTATACGGAATGAAAAAAGGTTATTTCACTCATGTAACAAAGAATCGATAACGAGGAATGCAAATTGTGACCAAAGCCTGTAAACATACCACGAAGCCCGTGACATCTTGTTCTCTGAACCAGTGTCATGTATTGACGACGAAAGTAACTTGAGATTTGAGTTTTTCTCATGCTTTGTAATTGCTGAATAGTATTCATATGATAATAATGGAAACAAGATCTCTTTTTCCACCAGATTATCGATTGCGTTTTAAATGAAATAAGGTAACTGGACAATTTTTTTAAAAATTTAAAATTTTAATTCCGAAACGTATAGTTTGAGTGAAAGAAGAGTGGGGCATTTGTGTTGTATTTGGATCTGAAAAGGCAATACTGTTGACGTTGTGTATATAATATAAATGTTGACGAGTGAAACGGAGTCTTGCTAATAGACGAAATCTCAGCTACCATAGATATCCGAATGGTGGATCTGGTTTAACCTCAGGATCTTTGTTCTTTGACGGAAACAATACATCAACATTAACCATGCATGAAACACACATACATGAAGTCATTAAGGATTCTAAGAATACTAAGTAACATGGAACGCCAATCAAAGATCATGAAAAATGAAAGTCATCACTCTCATTTTCAGGTGCAAGTGTATCACACACCGGTAAGCAAATGGCTCGAAGCCTGAATTTTGACAACGTCGAAGTCATGGTCCTACCTTCACGGTAAATTAGTAACGTCACGGAGAGGATACTCGCTGTCTGGAGCTAGGAACTTTGAAAGTGTAATAACCACTTTCCTCAGTACTGTCATAGTCCTTTTACCATTTATGGTGAAGCTGTCTTCACATCTGACATTGACTTTTCTTGGCTAGTGATGTGAAGAAAAAAACGTAACGTACGATTGAGGTATGTTTAAACTGCCCTCTAATTTCCTACAGTGCACAAGCGAAATTTAGATATTAGTTATTATTGTCTTTTTGATTAATGGACGCCTCGCTAACCTCAACAGAAAAGAAGGAGGTTTTTGTTCCGTTGTCCGCGATATTTCCTCTGTTAATTTGCGACTTACATGACAAACAGTCTAATACTAATGTTCTTTTCTGTGTGATGGTATAAACAGAAAACTCGACATCAGACAAAACCATGACATCATCACAGCACAGAATGTTCAGGTCAGCTATTCCTTCACATGCCTTTCAGCATGGTTGAAGATGTAAAGTCTGATGGAAGGATTGTCACCATTTCACAGAGGTTTCATTGCTCTTCAAACGATATAACGAGCTTTCTACCGGTTACCTACTTATTGATAGTGTACGCTACACTGAAGTATTCTCCTTAGGAAGGGAATATAGACAATGTCAATTAACTAAAAGGCAATCATATATGTTTTGTGGATGGTATTGATTTTTAAGTAAACTAATAAGTTCAATTACGTAATGGAGGATGCAAATAACGTGTCGAAAATGGATATAAGTAAGCGATAAGTGTATCAGCTCCCTCGTGTTTGTATAACTTACGAGGGGATATCAAAAAGTTTCAATTTTCACAAACACATATCAAAGGTACAAACTTTATTTTGTATATGTTTATTTGGTTATTAAGACTTCTCTACATAGTCACCATCCAGAGATACACATTTTCCTTATCGCTTCTTGACCTTGCGCAGACCGTCTGAATAGAAGACCCCTGATTTCATGGAAAACCAAGCCTCCACCTCTCGAATGATGTCATTGGTGTCCTCAAAACGACGTCCACGAAGTGGATTTTTCATCTCGGGGAACAAGAAGTCGCTTGGTGCAAGATCGGTTATGCAACTGGTTATGGAGTATGTTCCATGAACTGCCATAACTCAGACCTGCTTCATGCATTATCATTTGTAGAGTTACGCGGCGATCTTCTTGAACCAGCGTCTCAACCTTCTTGATGACATCCATATCATCAGTAAGTGAGGGTGTCCCACTTCTTTGCTCATCTGCGAGGGACATGTGGCCTGTTTGGAAATTCCTTTTCCATCTCACAACAGTGTCATAGGATGGGCTGTCATTGTCATAAACAGATTTCATCTCATCATGAATTTGACGTGCAGTATTGCCCTTCAAATGTAAAAGCTTAATTACACTGCGCGCCTCAATTTTCTCCATAATAGGGGGTACTGTGTTATTTGGTCAACATACGTAAAACTGGCTGTCGAGAATAAGACTATTGTTGACCCAGGAACTAGACAAGGATCAATTATGCTACAGTGACCATTTGGTCCGTATTCACCGGTACATTCTTTGTGATAATTGAAACTTTTTGATATCCCCTCGTATTGTGAAGAATAAAAGCAACTGAGTTTATCGATAAACAAATTCTTTAGTTTTCGCATAATTATCAATTGCTTGACAAATACATTTGAATCTATGTCCACATATCGTCTATTCGTAATTGATAAATTTTGAACAGCAATTATCAAGTTTTTGGTTTGATAAATATAACATACGTTGATTGAGTAAGGAATTACGGAAGGAAATGAATTTTTACTGAACAAGTGATGGCAGGTACAATGTATTTCTAAAAGGAATTTTTTTTTAATTAATTCTTAAATTTTCCAAAATGATGCCACATGCATTATCTTCAGAGGGTCAAGCACTCCATTACTAAACCCGATTATCCGAAGTCCTAGAAGAAAGTATCAATTATCAATAAAAAAACATTTGCGGCCATTTTTGAGCTAATACCTTTTAATCATTTGAGGAAGGGAAATGGATTTTCATAGTTTAGCCGATCGAACTTTAACCGAAAACTGCTTCTTTTGCATTAAAAACATGTCTTGCGATAAAAAAAAATATGAATTCATTTTAATTTTCAATTAATTTCAGATAAATTTATTTCTCTTAAACAGTGTGCCATTGCCCCTTTAATGTAGTGTTCCTGACTTCTGTTTTGAGCAGGACTAACCTTTTGATGTGGACTGCTTCGAGATATTTGCGCCCAGTTTGTCGTCAGAAGACACACAGTTCCTGCTCAATATCAGGACAAATACTGTCCGTCTGTCTTTTGATGTAATAAAATACATGAAGTTACAAATGGATGTCAAAATCTGAAGTGTCGTTTAAGCACGTTTCGGAAATATTTATTATTGAAAAGGGCTGAAGTGGAAACAGTTGCCGCTGATGACAGAGGCTGAAATACTAATACTATGTTCATCTGTAACCATTACTTATCATCCTTACACAGTATAAGCATTGCAAACGTATTCACCACGGCGGCTACCGTTTTGGATTTTCAGGCAATATGCCAAACCTGAATAATGCCGATATCGTAGTTCATGCGTATATAATATATAACGTTGCAATAAACACTTCTTGTATTTTAGAATAAATTGCAAGTCTTCGATCTAAAACATTAAAATCGTGAAAGACTGATAAGCTACAAAGCCAATGGCTCTATTTTGTTTTTATGTCAAGTTTGTTGTCAGAATAGAGACTCATACACTAATCTTGTTCTTCATCATGTCGACAACCAGACTGGCACTCGGCAATTTTTCATATGAATTTCTCTTTTGATCTCTACCTTGGACAACAAAATCTAAAAATTGTATCTAAGTAGCGTATGCTCATTTTCATCAGATGAAGGGACATACGAGTTGTTTACAGTGAAATGTCGACACTATCTCTCGTGGCTTTTTATAACTTATTTCAAAAAATGTTGTGTCCATTACGCAAGTCTCTTATTGGCTATGAATAGCATAATGTAATCATAAACTTACGAACACTGTCATATTTTTTCTCTTTAAGTTAAATTCAACCTCCGCTTCTAACTTTCTGTTAGCGTCCAAGCGTCTATATTTGTCGATATCGTTCATTTCATTATGTAAGTCTTCAAGACCTCTATCTATTTCCTGATATAAGATTATCATTTTAAAATGAACTTGAACACTGCCATGATCCGCATACACCTTTTTGTCAGCTATCCTGATATCACCTAACTGCCATTAGAAATTACTTTGGATGTCCTTAGCGCGAGAGTCCTTACAAGGACAGTCCTATCGGGTATTTTTGTGAAAGCAAATTCAAGGGGACATTCCAGTTTATACATGTATGTTACCAGTACGTGATCATAACATTACCAAGTTGAAACGTGTTACTGACGGTAACATTATGGTTGGCATAGATTGCACAACTGAATGATAGTGCAAACTCAGTAAAATAAAACAAGAATGAGAAGTGAAGTCATTCATGGCCGCTACGAGTGTGATTACACGGCATTGTTGATTACCCTTATATTAAATAATTGTAAATTTGTGGATATTCTATTCATATATATAGTTTGTTTTTATAGTGTTTTAAAATCACTAAATTAGAGCGCCTCTTCAAGGATACATAAATCAACGAACACTGTCGTTTGGGTGGCGGATCAGTTACGATCTTGTGAGGAATAACCAGCATAAGATGGAACAAACCTTCATGTTATGGGGATAGGCACGGTGACATGGGTACATAACATTCAAATTTGGATTTCTAAATAATTTAATTCTTCAACTTATTTCATCATTCATCACATCCCATACTGCATAACTTGGGGCCATTTCCAGGCCAAAGGGTACAAGGACATTAGCTTGAAGGCACTATGGACTTACGCATTCACTTAAGCTTTCTATCGATGTAATGAAATACTTAAAATTCTTTACAAATGACCTGCAATCAACAATGAAAAGTTTTAGACAGCCGCTGTCGGCTTGGACATATAAACAATCTATGGTTAGCTGTGCACCAAACGGATAAATTATAGACTCTTGAACGCGGCTGAAATAGTATTATATGCTTCTGTTGAATTTACCTGAGAACAAAGAATGAACTATGTTTTATGAAAGCAATGTTGTAAATAAACCGATTTAATAACACAGCGTCAGTATTGCTATTAGATTGACCAAAGCGGCTGCCTTTCCGCTTTTGTGGTTATAAGCAAAATTTTAATATTTCCGATATCGTAGTTCATGCGGATTTAAAGTTACGATGCATTAAATACTTCCGGTCTTTAAAAATCAACTTTACTACTTGAATACGTAAATATTTGTTAAATAATTTACGAGGTAGATTACTTGAGTGAGGATCTAGCATAATATCGAGAGATATGCAGCATGTGTGCATTCGTTGTTTTTACGAAATACTGTTGTGCACTAGTGCGTTTAAAGCTAAATGACTTAGATCTTAGACAAGTGATCACGCAGGATTTATAAAAAAAATAGAGACAACAGTTCTTTAGCTCATCCCCCTTTGTGTTGTTGATTAGATTTCAAGGTGAAACACAACACCAAAATTGTGAGTATCAGTGCTTTAGAGAAGATGTTTAATATTGAATACCTCAGCAAACTCTTAACCGATTACGTCAAGATCACTCCGGTCACAGAATCACTTCTTACTGAAAGTCCCAAGATATCAACTGACGTCTTTTGGAGAAAGATATTTCTCACATGCAGCACCAACTCTTTGGAACTCTTTGCCTCTTGAAATAAAACTCTCTGAATTTCTTGCTTCAAAACCTACCTGTTCCTTTGTGCATATGACTAACTTTCTACCTTTTCTTTTAAGCGCATTGAGCATGCACGAGTGTGTGGATATTTGCGCTCTACAAGTGACATTATTATTATTATTATTATTAATTGGTAGAAAATCAATAAAACCATATCATAATCCTTCAATTGTGATACAAAATAGAAAAACTTTGCTTAAGACATGAACTGTTGCTCATTCATTTTGAATCATCATTACCACATCAATATGATTAAATTGACTATTTTGAAAATGGTTAGCTTTTGCAACCCTGCCACACCAAATGAACCCAAGCATTTTCCTTAATTTTGGGGTAGAACAATGAAATTTAAACATATTTGTCTCAATTCTGCAAATATTACATTCTTAAAATTCTAGATCCCTAGCATGACTGGTCTCTGAAAAAAGAGGACAGAAGACTTCAGGATGGGTACCCTACCACGCCAATATTTAAAGGGTGGTCAAGACCAAATCTACAAACTTTAATCCTCATGGAACAAAGATGTTATTCTGAAAATTTTACGTTCCTACCCAACAAGTTTTAGTTTTGGTGAATCACATTAACTATGCACCGTTGCCACGCCCATATTATCAAAGGTAGGCCAATGAAATTTATAAATCTTAATTTCCATCCCACGAAGATGATAAATTAAAAATTTGAGACATTTAGCATTTTTGGTTTCTTGAAAATTGATGGATTAAGATTTGAGGGTGGACAGCTTGTCATGTCCATATTTGGGGTCAACAACAAAGTTACAAATTGGAATCTTAATGTAAAAAAAATGTTACTCTTAGAATTTCAGTTCCTGGTGACATCAGTTTTGCCAGGATCTTTATTTAGGTGCTTTGGATTTTGAAGAAATATTCTTGGAACGGAGAGAATTGTCATCAATTTGAACACAATATTTAGTTTCTCTTCTGTTTCCTACCTTCCCTGGTGCTCTTTCCAAAGTATACATTCTATGAAATTCTTCTTGTAAGATGTCCCACATTCTTTTTGTTATTTCTTTATGAACTCTCTTCCACATGATATTAGACTGTCACCAACCCTTGATAACTTCAAATCCCACTGAAAGACATTCCTTTTCAAAAGATACTATGATTGCTAGATTCTAGTTTCCCTGCTTGTTGTAAATACTGTATATATATATATTTCCTCATAGCGCTCAGAGCAGACACTTAGTGCCTGGAGCATTTCAGTACTTTATTAATATACTCATTATTATTATTATTCCTTCGGCTGATTTGTCCAAAGTTGTGATGTTATTTTGACACAAATATCTTCTTACTGATCTTTGGAGATATCTTGTATATCTACCATGTTACTGAAAGCCAGCCATTATGCATTAATCATGATACAAACACATAAAGAAAAGAGTTACTCTAAAAATTTATTCTTCATAAAATTTACATTTTTCTATAAAACAGACACTTGAAATATGACATTTGCACTTGACAGATGGCCAAACCAAGCATGTTTCAATGTATTAAAAGAGAAAATCGCTTCGGTTGGTGAATGTACACGAAAATATCTAGAAGAAATACAATAAATAAAGACATTTTGATTTCTCACTCTCTCTCTCTCTCGCTCTGAATGCTACAACACATCAATATTCTAATGATTCTGACTTGCCTCTCAAGGTGACAACTATCCCTCTTCAAATGATATGTGTCCCCTGGAGAATCTCCATTTTTATCTAGAAACTATTTTACGGCTCGAACTCCTCAAAATGTTTCCTTAGAACTACGCTGATGATAAACCATGTCTATACCAGTTCATTCTTGGTCAACCAGGGCTCAATGTTCCAGAACTCTAGACTATATCACACCTTAAACTCTCATCAGAATAATCTTAATTGCAGTGCCTACATTAGACTGGACCAAACCTGTGTCAAGTGACATCTCACCACCAACTACCGGTATGTTCTTCAATCGTTGAAACTCGCTTGCAAATCCAGCCCTTTACTCAATCAAGTTTCTGTATACCGGTAGACAAGTTTCAATTTAAATGTTCAAAATATAGTCATACTAAATACCATGGTTTTGGACATCCCCATTATTGCTTGTCAAGTCGTTTTATTTGTTAACTTTTTCACAAGATTCAAGGCAGTTAACTTGAGTACAGATGTTCTTGATGAGATGTCCAAGGAGTGATATTTGAATAGTGTATATCAAGCATATCAAGCCCTGGGTGACGGACAATGATATCATGTCTACAACATATACTGACGGTCACACCCCAAAATGGTCTAAGATTATCTAACATATCTGACAATTAAAAGGTGAAAATTTATATGGACAGAAGTTTTATCACATGGCTCAAGAAAGAAGAGAACAACCTTATTCAAACATAATCTGACAGAAAGGTCCACAAACCTTTGGCTGTTTGTATGTCTTTTTATATAAGTTCAATCACAAAACTATTACAACCAAATTTTACATAAAAAATATCATTCTGCCATACATTACTTCTTATTGCCACTTGAAATGGTACTGTGCTCATAAAAATAATAAAATACTTTTTTTAAGTAACATTATAAGCAAAGATTGGTTACACAGTAGTCATCTCCTGAAGTTTTATCTTTGCTAAAAAAAAGTAAATCATTAAATTGAAAATCAAATGCAATCTGTGTAACACTTTGTTTTTTAGGTACTTCAAAGTACCCACTTCTTTCAAGGATGCTGATAAAGCAGTTGCTAAATTTAAAAGACTAATTCCCAATGTTGGTCTGGGTTTGAAAAGATCATCTCATATTTTTACAATACTTAAATATATTTATTATGTTCAACTATGTTCAATAACTGCAGATTAATTTTCATAAATTGTGTTTTTAATAATAAAAAAACAAATTAAAAGATTTTGGATAATGTACATAAAAATAATTGCTTTTTCTAGTAAGTACAATGCTAAGTCTTGGATGGAAAATCATTTACAACAGCAAGATTCCTGCACCTCCACAGCTTACCTTCATAAGAAATGGAATAAGCAATGGCAGTATAGGTAATTGTCAACACCTTAAATAAAAGCTTTTTATACAAAAATTAATCTACTTCACTTGTTGTTTTTATAAACAGAAGTACAATGATAATTCACCATAAAATTTATATCTATAAAAGAGATAAATATTTAACATATAGACAGAAATCTTTGAAAAAGAGTAATATCAACAATTTACATATTACTTTTATACATTATTATAATAAATAACAACACTTGAAACACGCTGTAAGAGACCGCACTCAAGCTACAGCAAACTAGCAGGCATTGTCTAAAGCAAAGACCTGCAGCGACACCACGCAGCAAGATTACGCAGAGACCACGCAGACCCTTTCAGTAGAGTTGTGACGACACACCTATTTCATGCTCGTATCAAACGTTCTCACACTGATTAGAGTTGATACATGTCACGTTATTTTATCTTTCAGTTTTGTCTTTTTCTTCTTTTGACAAAAACCTTAAAAAAGTCAATGATACATTTCATGATACATAAAACGCTCCATGAGATGTATACTGTTAGAGTATCGTCACAACTCCAAAATTTAGTTGTAGATTTTTTCTTGTAGTATATGTATGTGTAAAATTGAAACAAGTTTGGCACTTTATGTAATTCATGTGTGAATGCCATGTTGACTCAAGACACTGAAACTGCTTCTGTTAAATTCCTCATCATTAAATGATCTGAACCAATGATAAATGCAAGTGCACGTTACAATGTACATAAGACTAGTACTGAGAATACTTGTTATACCATAATATATTGCCTTATGATCTAAATGCTTCCAATCTGTTACCAGATGTCCTACTACAAACTTCATCATGATCAATTTAAATGTTTTAATCCCAAAATGAAACAAATGTGATGGTTACCTGTAATGAAAAGAGCACCATTTCTACAAGTGACTGTTTACTAATCAAACTTTGTTTTTACAATTTATACTTAATTTAGTGTTTCTACATACATTGTCATTTCCTAAAAACTTTAATGGTATCCTTAATGTCTTTGTGAGAAAGTTAATGACTAATACCCTTTGAATATTAATTGGATGTGAGCACATAAAACTATCTTTCAAGTAAAAGTGCCATTCTTTTGCGATTGCAAGAAAATTATTTTGAATATTAAATAAATGATGTAATATCACTTCACATAATAATGAATGAATAATTAGTTAAAGTTTATGTCTCAATTGATTGTTAATGAAGTGAAGAGCTGCATGTTACAAAGCCTCAAGAAATGTTATTCCTGAGAAACAACGCCCTGACAAACCTCAGCTGGTTGGTGTACAATGTTGTGAGTGTGATGTTCATAATATATATAAAGTGTATGCTTCAAACACAGGCGCCTAGCTGGAGCTGAAATAAATGCTCTGCAATGTTCACGAATGTAATGGGTTAGCTTATGCAAACGCATTGTGAAAATCAGATTTGTACACATGATGAAATCAGATGATGATTCGATTGCTCCAATAGATGCGTCTATGATTGCACTGGTGTTGCAACAAATGTTAAGGGTACAGCACTATACAGACATTATGGCAAACTGATCACGCGACAAGTTTGACTACAATCATTTAGCACAGCCTTGCAAGGAACAAAGACAGACATAGTCACATTACACATTAGCACAACACTGTCAGAGAAACAGACATTTCTGCAGATAAATCTCTATCAAAGTTTCAGTATCTCCTCAAAAAGAATCCCCCTGAAAGCATTAGCAGTCTATAGAAACTCCTTCAAGCGATTTATAGGGGGATAATACTACATGTAATGACATACAGTGAACATTGGATAGTAAGTGACTGAGTGGTTCACAAACACGATGAGTAGATCAAGCGACGAGATCTGCCGACTATACAAGTCCAAGAATCACAGTGTATTGCATCTTGAGACAGCTGTAGATGAATACTTTGTGGTTGATCGTAGACTCGTGTAGTCCGGAGCTCTTATGACTGAGAGTCAATGATTCACACTTCTTCAAGTCTTCTTGAACATTGGTAAGATTTTCACATACAACATATAGAGCGAGTCTAGCAGACTGGAACAGTTACTTTCTGATGCATGCCTCAAAAATGATGGAATTAGTCACATTCTTGAGCCTTTCTGCTGCAAAACCTGTAAAATAATGAAATTTTTCACAAAGAAGGAATCATGAAAAAAGAAATTCTCATTATAAAATTGCAGCATTGTTATTCTAAAGATCATCAGCAATACCAACATAATAGAAAATAAACAATTAGAACTGTTATCTCATAGTTGATTGAATCTTTGAAAGAAAGGGTACCTTCTTTATGAAAACACATACAGTCATTATTTTAAGAAATATGGCCTGGATATTGTTTAAATTTATCGTTAAGATTATTTAAATGATGAGAATACACAATATACACAATGGATCATTCCTTGATTCTCTACATACCTTAGCCCTGTCAGTGGATTCACTCTCATGTCCGTTGACGATATTTGGACATTCTTTGGAGACCACACAGAGAAACTCGGCATGATCCTCTGACCCGTAGTTGTACTGCGACCCAATGTTGATCAGCTTCAAAGTAATGAATAAAAATTTAATAAAACAAAAACGAAAGGTAATCCTTAAGCAAAAAGGCTTTTTCGATTCATGCCTAAAATTACCAAATTTCCAAAATCAATCTCCCAAATCTCACAAGATTTGAGATTTTGAACGGTGATAATAAACAAATGAATCATAGCAAAAAATAGATGGTCCTAGAAAGGGATAGGGTATCTCATAGTTAATTCAGGTTGGGCAATATATCAAATAATTATCCTTATATGTCGTAATGTGAAAATTGAAAGGATTGAGTGTTTAAAAAAATTTTTTTATGATTTAACATATATTTTTTAATAGCATTGCTTCAGGTGAAGTATTCTTTTCATTGATTTAGTAGCATTCTAGAAGTTGCTAGTATAAGGAAGACAATGATATTCTGAAGATGTACAACTTCTTCATTTTTGCAATGGCGACATTTAGGTATAAATCCTTATCTGTTATCAAGGTTGATAATTTAAGAATTCTTTTGTTAACAAATAGAACCTGTTCAAATTTCCAGCCATCTGACATCGTGGACACCATTTGTGTTAACTCCTCCTCTGAACACTGTAGCACTCTATACACATTCTTCATATATGTCTGAAACAAGCAAAGGCTCAAATTAGTGCATTTTGAATTTTCATAATATAAAAGATTATTATCTTTAATAAACTAAGTATATATAATGAATACATAACGTTAATTATGTGTGTTTAATGTCATACCTGATTTTGTTTCGCATCTCTTTCTCTTATTTTGTCTTTAGTAAGCTTTATCAACTCTGTAATGTTGTAAAATTCTGCTTCCTCCAAGATTCCTACAAAGTAAGAAGTTCATATATGATTAACTTAAAAAATATTCACAACACAAAAAATAAATATGTTAAGGGGATTTTGAAATTTACAATCAGTAAGATCTGTCAACACATGGAACAAAAACCCTTGAAGTTGGAACAGAATGCCTCATACAAGACATCCTCTAATTAACTACTGCTTATTTCTTTTAAAATTAAATCAAAATCTTTGGATACCTCAACTAAACTTTTGTTGGGGTATTAATTACCTTCTTCAGCTAAATCTTTATTTATAACAAGTTTTCCATGTCGAAGGTAGTTGAGAACTGGACCAAAATATGTGGGATCCCTGTCAATGAGGTAGGCGCCATCATCATCCTGAAATACATGAAATACAATACTTATGTTTTACTTTGAGTGGCGAACTCATTTATTGAACACAAATTGACCGACTCAAAAACTATGCAGTTTCATGTTGTCTTTACTATGAAAGTCACTACTCATCAATGGAAATGAATAGTTCAATCATCAAAACAAATTGCTACTGATGATCTTATTTGTGTTATCAACTAAAACAGATACAAATTCATGTTTGATATTCTCAAATTCACAATTGTAACACAAAACAAAAGTGTCTTAATTTACTTATAGCAATCAAAATTCACTAAAAATCACATGCCACAAGTCAAGGTTATGAACCTCACCTTATCTGTGTTCAAGCCAAGGTCTGGATCTTCCTGGACTAATCTATAAAGGAATGATTTGGGATCCCTACAAAGCGTTGTTCTTGTCGTCATGAACGTTGTGCCACCAACATTCAGTTTCAGCCACTCGCTCTTCCTTGTGTTGCTGTCTTGTCTGGAAATCGAGTTGACAGCGGAGTGGTTCGTCTCCATATTTTCTGTCGACATAGTATATTTGCCTATTTCTCCCCGTTCGGCAATGACTCCCGAAGAATAAAAGGCCCAAATCGCCCTCTACAACTACTTAACTATTAATCTTAGCGGTTTCCTAATCAAAATAACAACATGATGCTTTCTTATTTCCATTATGTGGACGCCATGTTTTACAAGAATGAACTCTCACATTGAAACGAGAAAACGCGTTATGTCATGACCTTACTTGAGGGCAAGGTCGTTCTCTCCGCCGTCGCCATTACACAGCAAACATGGCAGCACGCCGGGTTGCGAAAACTGCTGTAGACTGGGTAGCTTTTGCTGAAAGAGTTCCAGCCAATCAGAAGGAACTCTACAGAGCTTTCAGAGCAAAATCGGAAGCATTTGTCAATAGGTGTTGTTTATATCCCCCTTTCTGTAAAGTTATTTTATTCTGTAAAATGAATGTCATACAAAGTCAAATTTTATCAAATGTTTTGTAATCTTGTTTTGCCTGGTTTCCTTACAGTAGAAAACATGTTGTAATGTCATATTCTAGAGTATGCTAGAAGTTACGAATGACAAAATGATTCCCTAAATTTATAGATCTGTCTTTGATGTTGACACGTACTAGTGAGAAGTGTGAGTTCAGTCCAAGAGTATATATTTGTGGTATTTAGTCAGTAATGTTGATCAAATTGTAGCCTCAAGATCTTCCTATATTTTAAAACTATTATTCTTACTATTAGTTTCAATTGTCAAAACATTCACAGAATCAAGTGTCATGACAAAACCTATTCAAAATACAATGTAAGAAGGTGACGATGACATTCCAATGTCTGTCTTTCAAATATTAAATTGCAGTATTGGACATGGCACTTATTATTTCACACTGGTTAAAATTCTTCATCTAAAACTCTCGATAACAGCCAATCTCATTAAAATGAAATCTACATGTTCCACTACATAACGCGTGTAGATCTCACCAGGCTCCGTTATGTGAGCCGTCAGGTTTGCCTCTGACATAATTCAAATCATCCTATCAGCGAGGTCGCCCCGTAATCTATGGAACTGGCAAATTGTATTTCGCTTGTACGCTTTTCAGAACTTGGAAACCAAACATTTCTGACTCTTTTCCGAATGTCGAACTGCCTAAATATCCGAATTAATGTATTTCATGTACTTTCAATTTACCCTAGCTTGGTTTGTTGGACAAAAAAGTCAATCGAAGCTATGGAGTTATCTGCCGTAGAGCAAAATCTGCATACCTCAATGTTATCCTTTAGTAGACGGTACTAATCAAAAATACTTCTTCTGGAAACAGATATGGTGAATGAACGTTTCGAAATTTTTAATTTCGTGAAACAAATTAACGATAAACATGTTGAGAAAAGAAAACCGCCAAAACATGTACAAATACCATTAAGAGGTTTCTTGATAATTATATTTTAGTCAAATGCGACGTTCGTATGCTAATGAGATTGACGCTAGTTTCGTCAAAGACTGACATGTTATAAGTAATGCTGCTGGGTTATCATGCGATTGAAGGACATATGCAAATTACTTCAACTTGTTTTCTGTAAAATCGTTTCAACTACAAAATGAGAATTCACTTGCAATCTCATACATAGGCCATCAAGAGATGCGCTTTGTGATTGCTTGAAGGCATTTGCGGCAAGCCAATGAGATTAAGAGGTCAAACTTTGGCAAAGGTTAACCTGACGGCTTGAGTAAAGGAGCCTAGTGACATCTATAATCTGCGTAGGGCAGCAATATTAGATTTCATTTTAATGTGATTGGGTAACAGCCAATTAATGAACACCAAGCTTTACATGATACATGTACAATACATACAAGAAACACTTACTTTCTTTATAAATAAATAATATTTGAAATTGCAAATTTTCAATGAATTCTTTTGCACTATATTTATTTGATATGGATGTTATTATTTTCTATATAAAACACTTTCTTCCTCTTTGTTTTAGAGTGCACCAAAATCCTGAGACCTTGCCTAAGATTGATTTTGCTGTGTACAAGAGCAGACTGGCCAACCCAGCTCTTGCAGACCAGTTTGAGAAACAAGTTAGTCTTAATAATATGTTCTCTGCACCAGTTACTCTTTTTAACCTTATTTATATTCAGCAAGATTGGATTGGTTATATATTGATTCAATATTGATGGCAAAGATACGAGCGGATGTCAAAAAGTTTCAATCATCACAAGGAATGTACTGGTGAAGATGGACCAAATGGTCGCAATAGGTTAAGTGATCCTTGTCTAGTTCCTGGGTCAACAATAGTCTTTTTTCGCGACAGCCTGTTTTACGTCTGTTGACCAAATAGCACAGTACCCCCTATTGAGGCGCGCAGTGTAATTAAGTTTTTAGCTCATCAGGTCTGAAAGACCCGATGGGCTTATGGTATGGCATGGCGTCCGGCGTCCGTCTGTCCGTCCGTCCATCCGTAAACTTTTCACTTTTTCGACTTCTTCTCCAGAACCAATGACTCTAGAGAGCTGAAATTTTATGTGCATACTCCTTGGCAAATGGGGATTCTAAATTGTAGATTTTGTGACCCCATGACCCCAAATGAGGTCAGAGGGGTCAAAACATGAAAAACCTATTTTCATCTTCTTCTCCAGTTCCAAAAGGTCCAGAGAGCTGAATAGTTGTGTGTAGACTCCTTGGGCACTGGAGATTCTAAATTGTAGGTTTGGTGACCCCATGACCCCAAATGGGGTCACAGGGGTCAAAACCTTAAAATCCTACTTTCATCTTCTTCTCCAGTTCCAAAAGGTCTTGATAGCTTAATAGTTGTGTGTAGACTCCTTGGACAATGGGGATTCTGAATTGTAGGTTCGGTGACCCCTTGACCCCAAATTGGCAATGGGCCTTTTTTATTTGATTGTGAATAACTCGGACGTTGGGACAGGCTATCTTTCCTACACTGCCCATGACCCCATGGTCTAAACCCAAACACCTATTTCTATCAAAAGTCTGATGAGCTACAGAGCCCATGGCTCTATTTTTACATTTGAAGGGCTATAGTGCACGTCAAATTCATGATGAGGTGAAATCTGTTTATGACAATGACATTCCATCCTATGACACTGTTGTGAGATGGAATTTCCAAACAGGCCACATGTCCCTCGCAGATGAGCAAAGAAGTGGACGCCCCGCACTTACTGATGATATGAATGTCATCAAGAAGGTTGAGATGCTGGTTCAAGAAGATCGCCGCGTAACTCTACAAATGATAATGCATGAAACAGGTCTGAGTTATGGCAGTGCATGGAACATACTCCATAGCCAGTTGCATATGTCCAAAGTGTCAGCACGCTGGGTTCCTCGCTTACTGACTCCATTGCAAAAACAGAATTGAAGGGACATGTCACGGCAGGCATTGGAGCATCTGGAACAAGACGAAGAGGATATCTTCAAACGTCTTGTTACCATGGATGAATGCTGGGTCTACCAATATGATCCTGAGACAAAAGAGATGAACAAAGAGTGGAAGCATGCTACGTCACCACCTCCCATAAAGGCCAAGGTGCAAAAGTCTGCAGGAAAGGTCATGGTGTCTGTTTTTTTTGATTGTCGTGGAGTGATCTTGACGGATTATCTAGCTAAGGGTCAGACCATTACTGGATCTTATTACTGCAACCTGCTGAGCAAGTTACGAGATGCCATTAAACAGAAGCGCCGCGGTATGATTACCAAAGGAGCGCGCCTGTTAGCTGACACTTGTTAAGCAGCTGCTGTGGAGGCACGGCAATGTGGCTTTGAAATCTTACCGCATTCCCCCTATTCACCGGATCTTGCACCAAGTGACTTCTTCTTGTTCCCCGAGATGAAAAATCCACTTTGTGGACGTCGTTTTGAGGACACCAATGACATCATTCTAGAG
Organism: Phorcus lineatus; assembly: GCA_921293015.1. Taxonomy (NCBI): domain Eukaryota; kingdom Metazoa; phylum Mollusca; class Gastropoda; order Trochida; family Trochidae; genus Phorcus; species Phorcus lineatus. The sequence goes on along the minus strand of OV121082.1, from coordinate 5,509,017 downwards.
GTGGAGGCCTGGTTTTCCATGAAATCAGGGGTCCTCTATTCAGACGGTCTGCGCAAGGTCAAGAAGCAATGGGAAAAATGTGTATGTCTGGATGGTGACTATGTAGAGTCTTAAAAACATGCAAACAAAATAAAGTTTGTACCTTTGAAATGTGTCTGTGATAATTGAAACTTTTTGATATTCCCTTTCACTATGATACTATAATGTGTGTAATAACAAACATTTAACTTAAAATCTTTGTCATACTCTTTTTGAAAAAAAATTAGAATTGACTAAATACACCCCTTAATCTTTTCAACTTGGAGCAATATTTCAGGGGTTAAAATCTTGAAGTCAAAGGTAATGGAGTTACTATTTTCACTTTAAACTTTAATAATCTATATTTCTCTCAAAACAATCCACTACCTAAGTGGCAGGACTTCAAGACTGAGGTTTATATCTGTTATAATCCAAATATTTTTAATATGTTCAGTTGTCAATTTAAATTTAATGTAGCGATTGATATATTTGAATATCTTCTGTTGTGGTAATTCTTGATTTCTTATTCCTGCTATTGATATGTTTGTTGTCAGTATGGAGCTGTGAATGTACCCTACCCGAAGGACAAGAACCAACTGATGAAGGCTGTTGAAGAGGAGCAGAAAAAGGCGGTAAGTTATAGAAACATTCAAGAGTTGAAATGGAGGGGATATTCAAGAAGTCTACAACTTGTGGATGCTAGTACTGTTGCTAATTCAATGTTTAATGGTTGCTTGAAAATTACTCTTGAGTTGATTGAATTTGAATTAGATTTAGAAGTTATGGAGGGCAAGCACTTGTAGCATCTCAGGAATTAATTTAACAATTGTATTGTTTGTATGCAGTTGAAGACTAAATGCTTTTTCAAAATTTTAAAAATCAAATCTTCATGATCTAAAATATCATTGACACTAGCATATCTAGGGGGGTGGGTGTGTTGGTTACCATAAATTACAAAGGATGCGTTTTCTTTTTTGATATTTGATAGTAAAGATTCTGAAATTGAATTGAAGTAAGAGGTTCTCTAATGATCCTGATTAATGCATCTCGTTACTGGATCTTATCTTGTGTTTTATTTTCATTTCAGGAGGCCTCAAGTAAAGCTTTTGTCAGTGGGCTGGAGCAGGAAATCAAGGAAGCCAAGGCTGTGGTAAGATCTATTGACTAAACTTAAGTGTCATGGATAAAATTGTATACAGTTTACATGCATGTACAAATGTTCTGTATTCTATGACTTCACTAGCTATGGCCCTTATCAAGGATTTTTTAGTCATGGCCAAATTCGATTCATTTCATTATGAACTACACAAATGAAATTCTACATACTAGAAAAGAAATAGGGTAGCCTCAGCCATCATGTTTAGCGATAAAGTGAAGTTTTCCCTGAACAATCGTTAGTGTAAAACAACTTGGCCTTTGGCTTCGTGCTTCAACCAGAGATGCCAACCCTTATGATTTTTGCATAATTGTTATGATTATTAGATGATTCTATCACAAAAGCAGTACAGTTACAGTACTGTCACCGTCTATTGATTGAATTTCCTTTTAAACATTGCATAATCTTATGCAATTTCAAGCTTGTGTTATCATTATAGGTCGCCGCTAATGGCTGAACTAATGCCCAAGCGTTAAATAATAACTAACTCACTATTGTTATGGGCTTGAAATTTTACATTTGTGTAAGTAGCCTTGTAATCCAAAATAAAGTTTTTTAAAAAACATAACAATCAACGTGTTTCAATCCTAAATTTATTATTTGAAAACAAGACCCTGTAACAAATTAAAATCATCAAGTCTCCGTATTATTTATTTTTTGAAAAAACATACCATGATGGTTTGATTTCATTTGTTAGGCAACAGTTATGCCGGCAGTAGGGTCAAATAATTTCTTGCGCCTTGTATGACTTATGTTGGCTGTTCAGGTTATTTTTTCATTGTCCCAATCTAAGGCAAATTCGAATAAATTCTCTTGAAGTAAAGTTCATTGCATGAAAAAATCTGGTTTTGTGGTCCATGACATGGCAGGTTCTACTCATACCTTATCTCTACATATCAAAGTTAAGTCTATTTACACTTTGTCCCCATCTCCTATTCAGCTTGGCAAACTGAGCAGCATCCCTCCCCCAGAAGAGATGACGCTGGAAATGTATGCTTACTACTTCCCTGACAAGGCTCTCGACCCTGTCAACCGGCCGACCTTCTGGCCCCATCAACCCCAGTACCAGCCAGGCAACAAGGAATGCCAGTACATCAGCAAGTAACAGCAGAGATCCTAGCTATCTCAGACTTTCGTGTGTCCGTTTACTCCGAATCAGTATGCCTGGATAATGTCACTAGATGAATCAATACAAGGTTGTTGTTCAAACTTTGTACAGATGTACGGATTTAGAATAAATATTCTTGTTAGACCTTTAATGTTTTTGGTCTTGTATATTGTCACATGGTTTATTTATGATAACATCCACTTAAAATGAGCCGACAGCAATTAATATGTTCAATTCCTTCTCTAACTGAAAAAAACCCTTTCGTGTATTCTAGGCCGCAAAACTGTTTCGAGACAGTACACGTGATCAAGGCTAGAAAAAAAAGAAGCATTTGCGAGTCATACTAATTCCAATGAAAACAAAACAAGAGCATCATTTAATATTTTATTTCCCTCATGTTTTTAAGTGATTGCCCACTCTTTTGATAAAAACATTCAACAATTCTCGTACAAACCATTTACATTCTTCTGCTTTCATATGCAATTAGCAACAGCTCATAACTGTGGCCTTGCTAGTTGTTGAGATATCTACATGTTCCAGCAAAGCTTAGTGGGTTGATACATATATGTATATGAAAGACATTTTGGATATACGGAGGAGTTTGTGCCTTAGTAGTTTGCTTTGATGAAATTTCGAACACAGGCTAAAAAATCATATCCTTATACACTTATCCCAAATAGACGAGATTTTACCTTTTAGGAAAGACATGTACATTCGATTATCAATAATAGTTATTCCCATTCTTCAACATGGCTATGCTTGATTGGTAACCCGGCGAAATATCGGGAGTACGTTGCCGGAAATGATAAAATCGGCAAGTCACTTTATTGACAACCGGCGCAAGCCGGATTCGCCAGTTTTAAATGACAGGCTAACTCGGCATATAATGGCGGACAAATATTTTCGTTGCGACTATTCCACAACTATTTCCCAGTCATCATTATTTTTTTGAATAACAACTCAAAATGATTTAATTGGCAATATGTATTATTATTAAAAACCATCCATAACTTGATAGTGACATTAAAAGGTGAGGTGAGTTGGTGTTTAATGCCGCTTTCAAGAGTATTTCACTTATATCGCGGCTGCTAGTATTGTTGCAGGGAGAAAGCCAGCAACACCATTGTGGCTATGCATTGCTGTGAAACCTGCGAGCATCGGCTGGAACTAGCAAACCACGGGTGGCACTGAGATGAATTTCAGTGTAGCATTGCACCCAAACCTGACTGCGTGTAGAACAGTTCTGTACTGCAGACAAAGTTGCTGTTTGACATTTAAAGTCATATTTCAAAATGTTTGAAAAATATTTATATCATATACAGTCGGACCCCGATAATCCGAATCTCGCAGTATCCGAACGGTAGCAAACTGTAACCAAACTAATCTCTATATAAACCCATTAGATGTTGATTCATTAATCCGTTGATTCAGTCTCCGTATCCGAAACGGATTAGTTAATTACAGCTATTTCTGCTTCATTAATCCGACTGTTTATCAAAGCGTTCGGTAATCCACTAGTCAAGCGAGCACCACACTGATTGAATCGGTAAACATCAATGACAGTTGATTGACACGGGAGTTGAGCGTGTCAGCAGTTATCTGGAGTTTGTGATTTGGGTGATAGTTATAAATATCATGTCAGAATGAGGTCAGTTGCATTTGACACTTGTCACGATGGCAAGTCCCGCCCCTAAGCGTAAACGATTTGAAATTACTGCCGCACAAAAAAGAGAAACTTGTAGAGAAATTTGTAGATATATATGTATCCCAGTTGTTATGTGTATATGAAATAAAACTCATTAGATATTCGTAATACGTTGTCGTCTGTCTGTAGATTTGGTTCGTTTCAGTAGTCTGAACATTCACTATCCAAACATTTTTGATGAAAAACGGAAGTGTTCGGATTATCGAGGTCTGACTGTAGATGAAACGTATTTTGAAACTAGTCTGAGGTATGATGATTGCTTCCTGCGTGTACGCCAACATACTTGATTCAACTTGAACCTGTTACTGACCCGGCGTACGCCGTATCCATGTCCTGGGTATACGCCGCTTAAACGAATCAAGCATTGCCCATGATAGAAATATACATTCTCTCCCAAAAAGTCAATCTTCCAACACAAACTGTTAAAATAAATCTGACCGATTAAGAATCTCTTTTTGCAATTGGTGATGTTTTGATCATTTTTCACTTACCAGATGGCTGTGCTATGCTTACATGCCACGGCTAAAATGTTAGATGATTTGATGGATATAACATAAGGAGAGTAATCTGTGTTGAAATTTACCAATAAAAGTGTTCTATGGTTGGAAGTTGAGAGTCGTGTACATATTTACCCACAAAAACAAAATACAAGACTTAAGAATATTATTGGCCATAGTTTGGAGAGATTACTACAAGTTCCTCCCACTATGAAAACTTTTAATATAAAAAAACCAACATTTTGATATCCTTGAGACTAAAAAACAATAATGGAAAAAAATTGATGAGGCAAATATTGCTTATACCTTAAACTGAAACTTACCAAAGCAAGGGTTTTGCTGTAAAAACCACACATGATCATGCCACAATGGATACCCTTTTTTAAAACACTATACCCAAAATCAAACTCTGAAACCGAGGGAGGGATACTCCCCTTAAAAAAAGGGGAGAATAGGCTTTACAATCACAAGATCTTTGCTATTGACTTGACTAAAAAGAGATCTTGACTATGATTTAATGTGGTCAAATTTATGCTGTTTAAATTTTGGGTGCATCATTAATATTGTGATATAGGTAAAAGTCAAGGACATCTACATATAAGGGAATTCTACAATCATTCAGCAAGGATGGTTTATGATTACTAAAGAGGGCGAAAATGTTATAAGGTTGATTGATAATGAAACACTATACAATAGGTAATCAGGTTGGTCTAATCTTATTGTCAGAATAATAATAATATAATTTTGGCCTGCAAAATATCTTCAGATGAACAAAAATATAACAAACCTTTTATAATAAATAACATTTTAGCGAAAACATAAATAATCTCATCACAAAAACAAATTGCTGTCACAACTGTAAAATCGTCCAACTCATCTGAATATTTCAAAGAACAATTTTCATTTCTGCAAATAAGCATCTCAAAGAATTTGTACAATTGAATTTTTTTAAAAATATTTACAGGTAACAAAATCTAAGAAACGAATTTGAATTAGGTTTTATATGTTAGTTTAAAGTTTCATTATTTTTAGATGTTACTTTAGAAAAACATCATACATCATTTAACCCTGCTTTCATGAAATATTTCATACCACAAAAGATGTCATTCTGTTCCACATAATCACAATCCATTATTAGATATTTGTATATACATATCACACGAGAATGATATATTATCACAATTTAATAGCTGGATGATTATATTACAGCCCAGATATTATATACAGCTAAGCCACAATATTTCAAACAAGTTTGTTATTACGTACACTACAATATCTAACCACTAATCATTCTACATTCTTAATTGTAATCCATTAGTCAACACGAGATGTCTTCTTGCATCCACTACTGTCAAATTAACTCTCATCGCTACAGGATGAAAAGTTTCATTTGGTGTGTCAAATTAAAAAATCTATAGTTCAATAAACATTCAATCGACTTGTAAAGTACAATTCCATGGGAGCATTAGTCATCCAACATTAAATATGTTACAAAAGTAATGATGGTACTGGAAAAGAGGCTTTACTTATCCAGGTTTTTTACCTGAACATGTTTTGACTGTACGATAAGAGGTAAACCTTTATAAAAGAGAATAACTACTCTGTTCAATTAGCATTCAAGATTTAAGTTCCTGTTCTAAACTCTCTCACAAAATGAATGAACGAGGTTAACTTACTCGGATTAAAACCAGCCTCTATGAAGAAAAGAATATAATAAACATTAGAAATGAAAAGCCTACAAAGAAGAGCAGTATAAATTAATCTTCAATTTTAAGATTTACTTACTCCATTACGTCCCTGATCTCATATCTCGTGGATCTAAAGAGGCGCAGACAGATGTTCTATTGTACTTTGATTAAAATGAAATCGAGAATTATGTTCCACCTGTTCAGGTTTATTAGTCAATCATCTTATGGAGCTTGTTGAATTGTAGCTAGATAAGCATAGATGATTGCATCCATATCAACATGTTAACATTTCAAATACATTTTGCACCACTATTGCACACATCCTAGTCAAAAAGTCGTCTACTTCGTCAGGAGCTGATTGATCTGAAATTGGAAAGAATTCAACAGTACTACTCGGGTGTATCCAAGTGGGCCTATTCTATAGAACTAATTGGTTATACTTGATGTATTTTAAGCAGAACAAACACTACCCAAATGACCACTGCCAATAATGTCTACTAATGTCCACAAGCTGAAGTAGATTCAGAAGAATAGTATCCATACAGGTAGCAGTCGGCTTACCTCCGAGTAGCTTTAATAAACTTTAAATATTATGGAATAGATATTTTAAAGTTAAATTGAAAAATCAATAAACAATCAAATTTCAAGTAATGCATTGACTTCAACAAATCACGTTTTTTTTTAGATTATTCAGTTAGACATGTCAAAATCAATCCTGCAAAAAACATAACTTGTGGAATGCTGTTAGGGAATTATTTTCCATGTACTGGGTTTGCGGATCAGTTAAAACTTGCACATTCAATAGTGAACTAGTATCTGAGCCTTGTACAGAGAATGATGCGTGTCTCTTATGATTACCACAATAACAACTATTTGTAACCCACTGTTACACTTTTGGAAGGATAAAGAGTGTAACCTTTTACCTGAAAACCATCGAAATGATTCTGTTTGTAATATTTTACATTTGGCACATTAGGACCTCTTTGTAACCCAGTATTACACTTGTGGACAAAAGAAAGTGAGTGTCACCTGAGCCTTGTACATATCCTTGACGTCCTGCAGGTCCAGCTTCAACTCCTCCGCTTGCTCCACCTTCTCCCCGTACATCTGCAGCAGGGCGTTGTACCGGCTGTCCAGGTCCTACAGGTCAAATATTAACATTAGAAGCTTGCAAGCAAACATGTCATCTCCCTCATGACAGACTTAAAACCAACAAGCAGTACAGAGAACAAGTTGTTGATAAATAACTTCATTCATTAAACAGAATCTGGCTGTCATTGGGGAAATGTGTATAACGTTCAGTGGGGCCAATTGGTACCAGACTGAAATCATGAAGTGAGTATTACCGGTACTAAATATCAGAATTCTATTCTCATTAACTACCAAATGGTAATTTGCAGTGTCTAAAGCTGCAAGAGACTTGTCAAGATCTGTATTATGATAAATCAATACATTAGTGTACATCAAACAAAAACAATCAAATTGTTACCGTGTATTTGTCCTGCAAGAGTGGAAGTTCCTGTGCCTGTTCCTCAAGCTCTTCCTTCTGATTGGTCAGATTTACTAGCTCCTTTGCCATTGACTCCCGTGTCCTTTCAAGGGTTGCAATCTCACTCTGAGAGTCAAATAAAATTTAAATGAGGGCTTGATAAGTCTTCAAGCTTCAGCTGCTAATACAGAATAAATTGAGATATTAACAGATTAAAACAGCTTAATCACTTTATCAAAAAGTTGTTACTCCTTAATGAATTAGTTACTGGAAAGGTTTGGCACAAATAAATTCAACAGATAAATGTTATACATCCTCAATTATCTCAAAGGGGAACTCTCCAAAAAGCAACATTTAGATAAGAGGCCAATTGGATTTTAGCCAGAACCCTTGTTTCCTTATACAACAAGCACAAAGAATGGGTGGCTTGATTTATGGTTTGATAATCTGAGTTTGAAGGGGGATTCCCTACTAACAACAAGAAATGAGCTCAGATTCTGTAGAAATCATATAGGATTAGAGACTTCAAATGATGCTTCTGTTCACTAAGCAGTTAAGATGGGTGACAGTTCTAATGAATGAGACTTTTATCTTTGTCATCTGAAGCTCAGGTTAGACCAGGATAATATAGCAGGGCAGTGGTGGTTTCTGAGGATGAGGGGGGAGGGGGTGTTTTGTTCATTCAAAGACCTCACCTGGAGCTGTGTGATCTCTCCCTCCCGCTGTTTGAGTTGGGACTGTAGACTCTCCAGGATGGTGGCCGCCCCGCTCTGTCTCAGAGACTCATACAGGTTCATCTTGCTGCCGTTTGGCGACGCCAGCATCAGTGTCCGCTCCAACAGGTCCTCCTGGGGATCAAGGGAATCAATAAGTTTCATTTAGACATGATGTCCAATCACTGAGAACGGCTTTTCTTTCCTTAATTTGTAAAAATGTTATTCAAAGGCTTTTTTCTTCCAAAAATTAGCAATATGAAAAACATTCATAGAAAATATTTTCAATAAGCAGCATTGATGTTGTACAGTTTTACTAATTTATGAATGTCACTTGCTAGAAGAGACAAACACAAGTGAGCAGTACCTGAGGCAGGACCGGGAGCAGTTCTGGGTTCTGGAAACTGCTGTAACTCTCTTGTCTGGACATGGACACAGGGGACGGTGTGCCCCGCGACTTGGGACGCTCTCGCTCCTTGAGAATGAAACATGCATGTTAACAATCAACAGAATCCTGTCATCAAACTCTAAAGGCTGAAGGGTCAACTTTGCATTCAAAAGATATTCCTTATACATTGAACTTGTATTAGAACAATCAGCAATGCTAGAAACACTCATACAGACAACTAGTCAATAGGACCTCCACCTGTTTTTAACACCAAATTGATCTTTACATTTGCATAACATTCATAAGGATGCTCAAGTCATTCCTAGATACATGAAAAGGTATGGACTATCTCTCCAGCTTCTTGTTCCTAAATGTATCATCAACTGCATAACAATCTTCAAACAGATCTGTCAATAACCCTTTCGTCATACCATCAACATAAAACCAATTCACATCTTCTACCTAATTCTCTGAGAATTTGCCAACACCCAATATATCTAAGGAATTGAGAGTCAGAAAAATATTACCCTACTTATGACTCATTCAACATGTCCACACATCATATGTAAAGCTCTATTGCTGAAAAATAATTGAATTATAGAACAATATGATAAGGTCACAAGTATAATTTAATTGAGAAGTAATAATTCAGGGAGAATTTATTGGAATTGAATGCTCTCCGCAATTGTCTTCTCAGAAAGGTACCAGGGAGGACATGACTTGAGTAGCCTGTGAAAGGATAGTGCTAGCGCTCTCACCAACATCCTTATCTGCTCGTCCAGCATATAGACCTTTTTCTTCTCTGTCTCTAGTTTGGCTGTCTCTGTCTCAACCTGTGTCTCCAGGAATACCTGCAGCAATAATTCAAGGCTTTGAGACTAAACGATCTATGCAAGGAACCTGTTGACATGTGTGCAAAAACATAAGCTTGTACGTCCAACCACATTAAATTCCCCGTGATCAAACTAAGTTGATCTTTTGTTGGTCAATTTCTCAAAGGCAAGTTTCAATGATTTGGTTATTCTTCATAAAATGATAGCAATTCAAGAGAAACAAACGTTGTGTCACAAATGCATTTTAGCATTTTGGCTTCTGGCATCTATTCTTTCCAGTTTGAACAGATTCTATTTGTAATGGTTTTATTTCATAATATAACTACAGTAATAATAACATAACTATGAACTTTGCCAAGGAAAATGTCACATTCAGAATCACCTTATCTTTCTTGAGTTCAGTGAGCTCTTTGGTCATTTTCTTCTTCACTACATCAATTTGGGCCATTTCACTGCAACCAGAAGATAAACTGTCATAACAACCCAACAGAGAAAACAAAAGACGATGTTTAATGATAAGGAATGAAATAACAGTGTTCAGGCAATGAATGTAAAGAGAACAAAAATAAAACATGGTGTTTTTTGGTTTCTTTTATAGGACATGCATTCCTCATTCTCTATGTTTTTTTCTCTACATTCTTAAAGATTTGCCTTGGGTACCTAGCAAGTGGCTTTAAGTTGAACTTGAATACTTCTTAAAGTTATATTTCTGAAAGCACTACAAACAGGCATGCTTGGAAATAGTATTTCAGACTGTTTGCAGATTTTGATAATAATGATAATAATAACTAGGTATTTTTATGGCGATAGTATCCAGTATGGTTACTGCTCAGAAGAGCTTTTTCTTGGAGTCTACACAAAACTGGGAACAACTAAGAATATGATTCAATGAAGAGATGGGTCTTCAACTTTGACTGAAATGTGGTCAGTTCTGAGATTGATCTTATCTCCTTTGGAAGGCTGTTCCAGAGAACAGGGGTTGCTCTGGAGAAGCTGCGATCACCAAAACGTGTTCTGCTGGGTTTTGGAACACTGAGAAGCTCTTGTCCTCCTGATCTGATCTTAGGAACAAAACTTTGGGAAAAGATATGTAGATATAAGCTGAACTAAACTTACTTGAGTTTTGCCTCCTCAAGGAGTTCTATCTTGGCTTTGTCCATCTCGGCCTGAGCGAGGAGTTGTGACTTCTCCTGTCGGAGTCGTGCGATCTGAGACTCTAGGGTCGTCACACGGATACTCTGATCCATCAGCTTCTCACTCGCTGACCTCTCCTTCTCAACCGCCATCGCCAGCTGGCTCTGGGCTTCTCCTGAAGTCAGAATGCAGAGGTCAGGGTTCAATTGCATAGGTATCTTAATAGTTTTTATGGTTGTTTGAAAAATGTAGTGACAGAGAGTTCGTAATAAAATGTAGTGACAGAGAGTCCAATCAAATCTAATTTATAATCAGATGTAATGTTGATATCCCAATATGATATCTTGATAATTTCAAAATCATGGATGCAACATTATGGATCAATGAAAACATAGAAATAAGTTCAAAATGGAATGTCAATGAGATGATTGGTCTCTCAAGTTTGCAAACGGCAAGCTGAACAAATCTTGCTGTTTGTATTGGTGAGAGCACAATAGATAACCTGGTCATCTTTCTCATTCATTTCAAAGTCTATTTCATCAAAACAAAAACACTTGACATGTCAGTGTTAATTTTTGACATTGTTTGAATGACTGAAAATGAGTGCGAGGGTGCTGTCTGTGAAAGAGAAGGCACATACCCAGCCTCTCTGTCAGGTTCTTCTCCACCTTCTCCCAGGACGCGGACTGAGCCGAGTAGTTGGCCTGCAGGTTCTCTATCTGTCTCAGCAGGGGGCGGGTAGCTGGGGGCCAGATAATTATATGATTACTAACTTTTATTGATAGAACATTACAATTAGTTGACATTTAATTGATGAAACATCAAGTCCAGACAGCCTGGCTTGTTGGCCCATTTTTCGGATCTGGTACCAACTGAAATAAGCCAACAATTAACTACTTTCGACAGATACTAATGTAAATGTTCAACTCAAATAGGACAACGACACATACCTGATGTGACGCTGTGTGTGAGTTCCTGGTTCCGAGCCTCATCTTCCTGGAGTTGCTGCACAAAGAGATAAACACATACAGGTGAGATTAAGATGTAGCTGGTATAGTCGATTACAGTTTTAACTTGTAGATATATACTTGTAGATATATATATGAAGTCTGATAACCCAAAAGCAATGAGATTGAACCAAAATTTATCAGAAAGGAAAAACAGACAAAAAAACCAGATTATTTAAAGAATACTCAATTAGTGTTCCTAGCTTAACTGAACAAAGTAATGGTAACCTGATGAAAGCTAGATAATGAATTTGAATGCTTTAATGTTATGCTACATAGTAATTAAACGGAAACCCTAAAAGCACATTAAAGAATATTTCAAAAGGACCAAATCAGTGACCCTGGCTAAAAATAGGAAAGGTTTCACAATAAGTTTTCAAATCAATTATTTTTACTGAATATCACAAGCTGCAGGTCTTATACCTCCTGAGAAAAAAGTTCAAGAAACAAAGGCAGTAGTAATAATTTTGCTCAAACTTAGTTATCAGATAAAGTACTGACCAGCTGCAGATCTGATATCTCCTGGCGCAGCATGTCTTCCCGCCGACTGTGGTCTTTCTCCATGCGAGACATGGACAGTCGAAGGTCCTCGATCTGCATGATGAGCGCCTCCCGCTCCTGGCGGAAGCGCTGCCCCTCCTGCTCCATCTCCACCTTCAGCTGCTCCCGAACAGCCACCTCCGCGCTCAGAGCAGCCTCCTGCGCCTTGCTGCCCTGTGCAGCGTTCATTTTGTGTAGGTCTGCGATCTCCCTGTGAAGACAAACATGACAGTGTTAACAGCCTCCTGCCAAACATTCAATACTTGTAGGTCTGCAAACTCGGTTGTATATTGTAGATAAAGAAGAAAATAGCTTTTTAGCGTGCAAAATACAATAACATGCAAGTGACCTTGTAAAATAACTATTTCAATAATGTAGACAAGCAGCCAGAAAACAAACTGGTAATTTGATGGAATCACTGTCTAAAGTTATCTACTGATAAAAAAATTCTTACAACACACGCAGCTGGTTCAAGCACACAAATTAATCAAGCCTACCTTACTAGTGAAGACTATAAAGTATTTCAAACACTGAATAGCAATGTTTGACATTGTCCAAAATACCAATGCTTTTAGAAGTAAATAGAATTGTAAAATCTTTTAAGTGTTAATTCATTATAAGATTATTTCAGAATTACGACCGGTGGAAGTATAAAGCACCTACTTGTAAGCGTTGTCGAGCGTGGCCTGCAGGCTGCGGAGCTTCTCTTCACTCTCGTCATGCTCACTCTGTGGATAGAATAATGATAATATAATATGTGCATTTATAGAGGTTTGGTGAGGTGATTTGGGGTTTAATGCTGCTTTCAAGTGTATTACACTTATATCACGGCTGCTAGTATCACTGCAGGAAGTAAGCCAACAACACCATTTTGGTTATGTATTTCGGTGAAACCTGCGAGCATTGGCTTGAATTAGCGAACCGTTGGTGGTACTGTTCTGAAATTGAGGGGAGCATTGCACCCAAAGTAATTATAGAGTGCACTGGATGGAATAATGATAACATAATATGTACATTTATAGAGCACAGATATCCATCCATTCACTGGTTGACCAAAGGGCTATAGGAATATAATAATAGTGGTCTAACCAAAGCTGACATATTTGTCGCTAGAAGGGTACCACAAACAGAATGCTTTATCAGGTATCTGTTTCTTACGAAGTGAACAGAGGCACATATTGAATAAAGTCTCTTGCTCAAGTAGACATCAAAAGTGTCTCAACTTTTGTTTCAAAGTGGGGCAGCGATATAAATTATTCTTACTGTTTCTCTCATCAAAATTTCTTTTAAAATCTTCAGGAAAATATGTAGGTTGTTTGATTAATCAGTGCCAAATCATTCGCAGTTATGATTTTCGGAGTACAAATTTTCAAACAACAGAATGATCCAGGTTTTGTCCCTGGTCATGATAGGTTCTCAACGAATAGTAAGTGTAAGTGGATAATTATGTCAATACGTTTCTTTGGTCAAAATAAGTAAAAGATCACGTCCAAAAATCACAATGTGCATTTTATTTTTCTGGCTATCAGTTCTCTAAGCATGTATGGAAAACATTATTAAAATGCACTTAAAATAGCTAGCAAAACTTACCTTATACTTCAGAATTTCCTTCTCCTGTTTCTGTACTGCTGCATTCAGCTGTTGGATCGCCTCTACAACACGTTACAGTTACAGAACCATGACCATGAGAGTTGTATATAGTAAGGCCCATTAAACAGTCTTCAACCTCAAATCTACCTGTCTGGGCTCGTAACTATTTAGGAGGTAAACCTATTGTGTTTTTGATTTTTTGTGATTCGAACGTAGATTCGAAACCTGTTGATTTCATTTGGAGCGGAACGCGTAGCATGAGGCTGCGAATTTATAATCAACAGGTTTCGAATCTACGTTCGAATCACAAAAAATTTAAAACACAATTGGTTTATCTCCATTCTACCATGACGAGTTAATAAACTTTTAAATTACATTTCTTTGATGTCGCGAAAGTTTAGGTGTGACGTGGTCATAGGCATTTCCATTTGAAATAGGTATACTGGGTAACACCTAAACTAATATTGAAGTGAAAAGATAGAGTAGGGAACGTTAAAAATCAAAGAATTGTCAAGTTAACACGTTATAGCATTGAGTTTGTCTTGACACTCATGACGTCAGCACAAAACATGACAATTTGACTTCCAAAAAGTACTGAATCACCTCCAACAAAATGGCCGATACCAAATTCCTTTAACTGAACATGTGACCAGCCTTGTGACGTCACACACAAGCCTATGACGTCACTGTGATAGAATGAAAACTATCGTCGCCGAGTCCGATCATCGCGGCTTGAAATCAAACGTTTGTCCACATTAATGCAAACAAGTCATATGATTGAGTAATGGACTGTTTATATAAGCGTGAAGAAGTATGTCTGCCTAATGGTAATTGGTATCAGAAGGCTATCAAAAGCACGTTTTCATGATGTTTAGCTGTACAGCGTCAAACTCCTCACAGTGCTTTTACGTCTCTTCTTTGCATCGAGCCATAGGACGATGTATTCCAACGCGGTCATTCAGCTGTCTAAAAATCGTGGTCGAACGTAGATTCGACAATGAAATAAACCAATCAAAAACAAGGATTTTAAAATGTCATGGTAGAATGCCTCTTCAATTCGCTAAAGAATAAGCAAAAACTGCATGTTCAGGTTGGCTGGTAATAATTTTTGGTTATAAACACTGCAACTAGTCAAGATACTTTTCTTATCTATTTCTTGTCTTGCTGAGAAAATGGTAATAGTGAAAGAAGAAGATATCATAAAACCATTTGTTTCTTGAGCTATCGGCTAAAATTAAGTCTCTGAAAGATAGTTCTCAAAACTATTATCATATTATCAAATTATATATTTATCAAATACAATGAAGCAGCCTAAGATCAATGGCTTTTTCAAGTCTTCACTTGCTTTTCATGTTGAGGTCAAAATATCATTACTACAAATATCAATAAATTATACATAATTGTATAGTCTTTGTCTGGGTTATTGATGTAGTTACCTGTTTGTTTCTTCTCCAAGTCGTCCTTGGCCTCACACACCTTCCTCAGGTGCTCCAGCTCTGTCTTCTGCTCCTCCAGTTTCTTCCTGAGAAACAATTCATTGGGTTTTAGGTTTGTTGCATTTCTAAATTTGATCAGATTCTAACTTTGTCAACAGCTTTTTATTAATGGAACATGACAATTTGTTTAAGAAATTTATTACACATTTGACATCAGACATTAAAACCTTCCTAGTAATTCAGCCATTCGGAGGAAGCTGATGTGTTTCATGTCCCGTTGTTAGTAACAATTAACTGACAAAATGCAATGATTATCCTTGTATCAAATATACGTTTTGTTTGTAAGTGATTTAAAATGGAAGAAAGTAAGTAACTAGGATTAATACAAAATTTTGTCTATACAAAATATATTTTTGGCACAGTTGGTAGTTAATTGCTTAATTTGAATGGTTAGATGTTTGAGAAACACCAAAGACCATGTATCAACATAATGGCACAGAACAGGTGCAAAGTTAACAAAATACACAAGAAACCACTGTCAATGTTTCTTCTCAATGTTTGACTTTATCACTTTATTGTATTTGACAGAGGAATTTGCTGATCAACCTACTTGTTGGAAGTTAGAACTGATTCATTCTCCTTCTCCTTCGTTCTCAGTTTCTTTAAGATGTTGTTGCTCTGCAGAACCTGCTTGGACAGCTTTTCACCTGTAATTAAAAACGAGTAATGTTTCTTTATTTTGGTAACATTATTTACTTTCTGAATCTCTTCCATGATAGAAGTAGATATTGAGGGTCATGCCAATTCCTAATATTCTGAAATGTATGCAGGGGAATAAAAGTGTAAATATACTGGAGTTATTGAGGCAGCAAAAGTTCAAGATGTTTGTTTATTAAATTGATATGGAAATGACTGAGATCAATAAAGTTAGAAATTAATCTGATTTGGTGATTTAATTTGACAAAAATATATTTCGAACTGTTAAAAAACAGACTGGATTCCGTTAAAATGAACTCAAATAAAGATATTGAATAAAACAGTGTCAATAGACAAAATGTAAATACCTTCCTGCAGGAGTTCAGCGATCTGTTCATCTTTCTCCGCAATTAACGTCTCCTGACTGATGTCGTTAGCACTGCAACATCAACACATCTCTAAGTCTTTCTGATCTTCAAAAAAACTATTTTCGATCTTAAACTCAAAAGGCCGCCAACCTTTCAAATTCTAAAGTCCATGACTATTCTAATGTTACTAAATGTGCAGCTGAATGTCTAACAATTCGATATTATCTACAAATTCTGGTCATCCTGTCATTTTTTATTCATAGAAATGTAATGTGTGCTTGATACCTGCATGTATACATTTTTTAAATAAAAATTATATTTAAAAAAAAAAAAGTCTTTGTCAATGTAAATAATATTTCTGTACAAATATATTAACTGTGACGAAATATTAATTCTCAGAATATCAAACCAACTTTGCCAATATTCAACATACATGCCTTGTTTTTCACAAAAAGTATGTTGTTATAAAAATACTCTTAACTTCGTTTCTCTTTACCATTTCTCCACATCAAATATTAGATTGAGTATCTCACCTTTTTCTCAGTTCTTCTTGAGCAGTTTGAAGTTGCCGCTTCACAGCCTCTTTCTCCTGCAAGGTATTGTTTATGATTATACATTACCAATCTGTATCATCTAGATTATAATTGTCATTTCTTGACAAATACCATGTTTTGTGTCACTGAATGAGTTAGGATGTTCATATCATCACAACTAGTACAGCCTCATGTGATGATTTTTTAATTTTCGACCAAACAAAATGAGAAAAACCTGGTATTTGTAAAGACGAAGCAATCTTTTTATTCATCATGTAATTTCATCATTGTTTTTTTACCAAAATTGGATTGCATTTACGTGAAGTCTGTTCCAGAATATGGCAGTCATTTAAGCGACAACATGTTAAATGTCATTATGCCAGAGAATTCTTTGATGACGTAAAAACATTGCCATTACCAGTGATTAATGGCTGCTAACACATTCAATAGTGTCTGATAACATGGTTTTATTTCTTCATACAAGCAGCTCTACATATTACTCTGGAATAATTAATTCAAATAGATTTATCTGGCTAGTAACAACAGTCAATATGACATCCATGGCAAATAAATATGATTGAATCTGGACAAGAATAATTCCGCTGACCTTGATGGAGGCCTGCAGCTTCTTCTCAGCCTCCGAGAGTCTCTTGGTGAACTCCTCTGTCAGCACGTTGAGGTCCGTCATCTCCGTCTCCCGCAGCTCCTCCAGCTGCTGCAGCTGACTGTGGACACACATGATGGAGGTTATGACATATCTTCAGTTTTCATTAGATGTACCTAGCACTTGATAGGGAGTAAAACATGACAGCCTTGCTATACTTCACCGAGGACACTTATCTGGTGGAGGTCATGGCTCGGTATTCATGGTTCAGTAAAAGACGTTAATAAGCTATCACAATGGATTTGTTCATATGGATACCTTGTCCAGGGGTTAAGGATAGTTCATTGCTGTGAATGTTTACGTTCTGTTGGCTTCTTGGCCATTCACACCAATTAAATCTATGTTTTATGTGTTTAAATGAGAATTACTTATTTGTATCAGCAACACTTGAAGGTTTATCATTTAGAATATAGTGTATCATATAAATTTTTAAGATGAAAACTTCACTTACAGAGGGGTTTAGGGTTAACATCCCTAAAAAATACCTAGCTACTAACCGCCACTAGCTAAAAATAGACCAACTGCAGTAAGGCTTAAATTAGCCTTTGTTTTAGACTGGTGTGGGTTGTGCCTTGTGGTGAAAGTTTGTGAAAGTTTGAGAAAGTTTTAATGCATCTGCATGCAGAACATTCTAAAGATAAAGGTCTGAACCAACACACTTACAAATTCTTTCTTTCAAATAAAAGTTGCGACTTACTTCCTTAGTATGCTGTTAGTCTCCAGGAGCTCGTTGTTTTCTTTACTCATCTGCACCAGCTTGTTCTCTCGGTGTTGTAGCACCTCAGCCTGGTTCGCCAGTTTCTGGAACAGACCGAAATACTACTGAAAACATGGAAACTAGCAGCCATTAAGGCATATCTGAGATTTATCAAATCTACCATAACTGTGAAACATTATGTACAGAGAGTTGCAAATGAAAGTCTTGCGACTTATGAATGCTTGTAGAAAAGTGAAATCTTTGATACAGAAAGCTGCCCAGGTACATGGACATTTTTGGGGGGTCTGGGCTGCTTTTCTGCACACAAGATAATGCTGTATATAATGATTGTCGTGTGTGCTGGTGAAATTTGTCTTATTCATAAATAACTGATATCTTACATGTAAAGTGCTTACTTAGTGCTCTTAATTTTCTGAATTTTGAAAAAAGCTATCTAAAAGAAATACTAAGCTGATCAAATGTGTACAAAAGCAATTATATGATTAAGGTAATTTCTTTTTTATTTCAAAATTTATAATGTTGTGTATTCTAGAAGAAATAAATTTTTTACTTCATATCCATCATAAATTCTTAAGCCAGATCAGTAACAGATACCTGTGTTTATGCAATAAATAAATCCTTTAACAAAAGAATAGTTTTTAACATCGACGATGCAAATGATGCAATTAAACTTATTTACATTTTTTTCCTTGAACAGGTCAACACATTCAACACAAGGGGAGATAAAAAACATCATATCATAGAGAAATAAGGAAAAATATATCCAAAGGATATTAATAAAAGATAAGTAAAATTACATTGATTATGAGTAAGTATTAAAACAGAAAAGTAATTGGAAAAAATACAAAGCATATTAAAACAACAACAAAATTAAAAGATAAAATTCAAAGTAAGACTTTACAAGCTGATGAAATAAATCTAACTGAAGATTTAATAAATTACAGCTTAGACTTATCTACCAGTAACATATGTAATTGATAACATTTGATGGAAATGAATCCTCACGACTTTTTAATGATGTTTTTCTACACGATATTTGATAATCTAAGACAACTTTCAGTTATTTATCAAAAGCAGATGCCCAAAAAAATCAATTATACTGACAAAAGCTATGTTAGTGTACTTAGTAATGTACTAGGGATAATTCATCATTTAAGTAAAAGTGTGATAAAAATTTTATGAAACAACTGCAATTTTTTAAATTACACAAGCAACACTATATCATGGCACAAACATGTTTGAGTGTAACAAGCGTAGAAGTGAGCGGATTTCACATAGCCCTGCTTACTGGTACCTCACTTATGTCCACACTCATTGATAAAAGTAAGACTCAGTTGTAACCTTTGTAGATCTGTGGTGATATATATCAGAGGGTGAGATTAAAAGTGACAGAGCCATAGTGAAGACTATGCCATGGGGATCCAAATTTTGAATGTGACATTCTCAATTTCTCTCTTCTAAATGGTAATAATGCAAGTTCTGTGACATCTAGAAGCAAATAGAAGAATCAATCAACACTAGAAGAAGTAATTACCTTAATGACTTCTAACTGTTGGGGGTTGAGTGACGCAGTCTGAAAGTCAGTGTACCAACATGAAGTACAAACTCTCACTATATCCGTTAGAAATTAATTTATCTTTCATATCACAGTATCAATTTTAATTTAACTTAAGAGTTCAATATAGAACACCCCTTTTTAATTCAAACTCAGTCTTTATTGTTTTTATCTTATCTCAAAAGGATGTATACAATCATGAACGTATTCAACTCAACTGATTTTATTTACTCAATATTATCAGTGAACAATTGAAATAAAAATGATGAAATCTAAAAATCAAATAATGAACAATATTTTTTAGGTTATTAAGATTAGCTAATGTTACAGTGCTTGGCATTGTATCGGAATTCCCACTTGGACAAGAAACAATATTGAGCAAAAACTGCTACATATCTCAAATTGTGTTTATTAAGTGGGTACTGGAGTTAAGAGTATACCCGTGGTTGTCCATTCAACATTAACCAATTAGGAGTAATAGTAGAAATATGTGACCATTTTAATCATAAAAAAAAACAAGACATCATATTCTGTCACACACTAAAAAAGGAATTAGAAGACTTTTAGTTGCTAGGTCACCCTTCCTTATTTGCATTCTGTAACAATCTCAGTCATATACCCAGAATATCTTAGCATATTGTCAGATGTGTGATGCCTTGTTTTTCAGGACTATATCAACTAATAAATGCTTTGTAACCATATTTAGTGCATCCTGCTACATCAGCGCATTGGAATCTGCTAAGCCCTTCCAAAAACCCTGATCTCTTTCAGGCCAAAAGTCTTGTATCACTAGCTACTATACTAGCCAATGAGACGACTTCCATTCAGCAACAGTGGCACCAACCAAATGAAAATATCCATTGAGTTCAAGATAGTAGCTTCAAGCTCCTTGCATATGGATATTTTATTGGGTGAAAAAATAACAGGTGAACAAGCCGCCAGCCATACGAGACATTTGGCCAGAAAGGGATCAGGGCATTCAAAGCTCAGTGGTTTCGAATATGCTGATTCAGCAGGATGTATTTAGTGTTGAGTAAAATATACAAATATAATGCCAACTTTCCAAAAATAAAAAATTTAAGAAACTGCCATTGTGTGCAATTCAAGAATGAATACATTTTAACCACAACTGAAGATTCAGCCCTGTTTTCATTGGCTGAGAGAAGAGCACAAGGCATCAGCCCAATAACAGTTTCTTTGGATGGGTGTTTGTTAGTAGCCATTAGAGTATATAATGGAAAAGCTAATTGGTGATATTCTTCTGTATAATCATTTCTATGCATCTTTGTGTTGTTTTATTCTTGAGTAATGAACTTTATTTATTCTACCAAACATTTGATACACAACATGAAACCTAATGCAACCTAACTGAAAGGTAGCTGAATTATCTAGCTTCACTTCAAACACATCTTATGATACCCTCTCTATCTTTCAAACTCTCTTAATCAACAAAACATTCTGGCTTTTGCTGAGGTGATAAGTTTACACTGCAAACCTACTTAATAATAAAAAAATTCAGTTCTTGGCAGGATTTTGTGACCTGACACTAAGCTACACTGTCCCGACTGCCAACTTGAGAGATATATTCAACATGCAGACAAGGATTTCTTTTCATGTTTCATAATGCATTTAATTACATATAATTAGATTGTGTATGATGTAAGTTATACCTTATAACTTATAGTTTAAGCTTACAAGATGCTGATTTTGTAACTTAAGAGTGCATTACATAGGTCTATAAGAGAACAGGTCTTGATGTCCAAAGCCCTCCTGGTGAATTGATAGTCATAAGCTAATGGTAATGCATGGTACTACTTTCTTACTGCCAGGAGATCATGAAAAACCTAACCACAGGAACTTTAATACAGCATTATTAACCATTTCTGTACTAAATTTCTGAAGTTTTTCTCCAATCTCATTGAAATCAGGGGGAACCTGTTACTTATACTAAGCTTCGTTTCTGATCTTAGTACCGCTCCATAGGGACTGTGCCAAGTGGCCTAGTCAAGTAAATTTCACTTCAAAATATTCAAACAATCAGAGGCCCATTAAAAATATCAACAAGCCGATGGCTATTTTACAGCCTTGTCACTGACTGGCTGGAATGCAAAGGTTGCTTAACGTGGCCCCAATGGAATAGCATTCAGGTCAGAAATGAAGCGAGGTTTTGTTGAGATTGAGGTTTTCTATTTTCATTGGTTCAATGATATGTCGTTAAAAATCTTTTTTTTAATCATGGTATTAACTCTCCAGGTAATTAGTATTGTAAAAATTTTGGATTGTGAAACTGTGATAACTAGGGCTAAATTTAAAAAAAAGCGAAATGTTTCTCGGGCATCAGTGTATTACGTTTAATATGTGTGCATCATGCTTCTTTATTGTCATTCAGAAAATACATTTTGAATTATCATCGTCACTACTGCTCAAGCAATTCATATACTTGTCAACCAATATTTTTTGTCAACACTTCCAAATTGTATTTCTGATGATGAAATCTTTTTTTCCCTCCTGCATCAATATTTGTTCCAATACAATGTAAACCAAAGGTCCTTCAACCCTCGTCACTTTTGAAAAAAATGTGCCGGAGAAACATTTAATTATTTGTATGCAGCTTAATGTTCAATTATCTTTAAATTGATAAAAAAACAATGTTTAAACTTTGGGCAAGGCTTGTAATATGACTAATAGACTGGCAGACATTGATCTACTGTACAGGATTGGCTTTCTTTTTTCCCCTAATGTTTTTTTAATCTCTATCCCTAAAATCTCCAAAACAGACTTCATGAATATTACCCAGCTTATAAACTGTAACATTGGATTTTCAAATTTGAGTATTGTTCCATGTTCTTCACTGCAAAACTTTTGCTTGCAGGCTAAAGGTAAATCAATAATTCTAGACTATAACTAGCCAAATCTAAAGCTAAAAACAACTGAAGGATCTGAAACATAAGAAACTGGGTGCAAGGAACAAAGAGAGGGTACAGAATCAACGCCATGTGTACACAATATAACAGCAACCAAATACACAGACGCACCACACACTGCCAGCTTGGGACTAACATTCATCACAACACTGACCTGTAGGTACTGGGTAGGCACTAACTTTGGCCGTTATACCTGGCCTGCTAGATAGAAAGTAACATTGGTCATAAAGCATGACCTGCTGATTTGAGGCTAACAAGTTCTAACAATGGATTTTAACGACAGGGAAACATAACAGTTCCATGGCATCTTGAAATTCGATTGTTGAAAGCCTGCCAGAGTCTTAGTGTGGTGAAAAGTAGAGAATTCTATGACAGATCTTGGACCCTGATTGTAAATTTTGCGTGGGTGGCACTTATCCATGGGGAAGCTGCTGGCAGCCATGACTTGGTTAGCACGATGGATCCACTGGAGGATACAGTGCAATACATTAGGGTAAGGTTCATAAATCAGGCTAGGGTATACATTGAATTTTTAAAAAAAGCCAGGGTGCTCATTTTCACAATTCCACTTAGTCCAATTTAAATATTTTTTGTTTACCAATTCAAACATTTTCTTCTGTATCAACAACACTTCAAATGAAAGGCGCATGTGGTGAAGTGTCCCCAAGAAGCTTTGCTGTGGTGAGTCGGTGAAGAAGCAGGGGGGCACCCAAGGGGTGAAGGGGGAGGGGGCACCGAGAGGGGGGACCCACACTTACCTGGAGCAGCTTCTGGGGGTGGTATGGGTTGTCCAGGTCCTCTTCACAAACTGCCGATAGGTCAGGGGCACGTAACTCTGTTAACACACCAATAGACTTGCATATTATAGCTAGTTCAGTTGTCCTTATACTTTTTTGTTAATAAGTATTTCTGATTGTGAACATTTTAGATTCCTTTATACTCTAAGGTGTGGAAAATTATTTCCATCATTAAGAAAACATCATCAGTTCTATTTGTCAACCCTACTGAAATGCCTCTCAATATATTAAACATGCAATTGCACAAACTAACCTCATAAGTTTCTACAATAAAATACATAAACATAATACATAATCTCCTACATTATCTAATGAATTCTCATCCATCTTGTCCTACAGATACCATACCACCTGTGGTTACCCTACCTTCGTCCCCTGACTCTAGATCCTGTCTCTCAAGGCTGTCCCGACCCGGACTCATCTGATCACTCTCCCCTGCTTTGCTATACCCGCTGCTACTGGACTGGCTGTCATTACGCCGGTGACCCGACTGCTCTCGGTCACGTCTGTTTGCAGCCTTCTGGAGTACTATCCTCAGTGGGGACAAGTCAAAAGGATTGTCACTTTTGTCACCATTGGGTGTCGGTGTGGATATGATCTCAATGTCAGATGATGTGGTGGTTTCGATGTCATCACTTGACTCATGTCCACTGATACTCTTGTCAATCTCAGACTCAACTTTCGAACTCTCAGACTTATCCCCCCCTGAATGGTTATCACTCCCAGAATCCTCAGGTTTTGCCACGTCCTCCATTGCTTCCTCCAACATGTTCTTCACAAAAGAAGTGTTTGGAGAAGTAGCTGGGAAACTCTCGTCACTTTTCTCAATATCATGTTCATCGTGTTCATTCTCACTATCACTCTCCTTTGCCACAGATTGGTTTGGATCAACAACAGTCTCTCCAGATGTACAAGTATCCATGCTGGAGTCCAACTTTGAAGCGTCAGATGAGTCATTCCCGCTAGACTGTCCGAG
This sequence comes from Phorcus lineatus, assembly GCA_921293015.1. Classification (NCBI taxonomy): domain Eukaryota; kingdom Metazoa; phylum Mollusca; class Gastropoda; order Trochida; family Trochidae; genus Phorcus; species Phorcus lineatus. The sequence continues at coordinate 5,484,484 of OV121082.1, read as the reverse complement.
GTCAGCCTGTTCCTTGTCAAGAAATTCCTGCTCCAACAGACTGCTGTCTGCCTGTTCAGACTCCTCACTCGCCAGGGAAGGGGCGCTAGCGCTCTCTGGAATGTAAACATCGTCCATGGATGTTTCCTGCAGCTGGGTGGATGAGATGTTGATGTACTCTGAGCTGATCTGCTGGCTGCTCAAACCAGATCGTGGACTGTCCTGTGTATCCAGGTCGTCCTGACCCGGGCTCGACAGTGTGATGATTGAGGCTTCCGAGGATAAAGGAGTACTTGGTCCAACCTGAAACTGTTCTGCGGAATCACTTGGAATGTCAAGGGTTACCCCCTGTGTAGCGTCAATACTCTGGGAAGATGAAGTTATATCTTCAGCAACAGTTTCACTATTATCACTTACACAGTGCTCACTTTCTTGTTGAGATTTTGCCTCAGCTGACAGTTCAGTACACTCTGTCTGATCTTGAGCAGAACCAATTGGAGATGATGTCATTGAATCACTGAGCACCTCCATATCACTACTTAAATCCTCCTTCAAATTCTGGCCATCAGGGGGCTCTGTACTAAACAAAGAACCAGCAGACTGCCAGGATCCACTGACCCCAAGAGAACCTCCGATAGGCAAGCTTTCCTCATCCCCTGTTAGTCTTTCCACACTCTCTGAGCCAAATACATCAGCTGAGCTTGTCTGTAACCCTGATGTCACAACACTTCTTTCTTCTTCTTCACAATCTTTAGAGTCTCCAACTTCAGTTTGCTCAGTGAAAGTTCCTGAAGAAACTGAAGGCTCTATTGTATTCAAGGATGCATTTGCAGCTTCTGAATCACCTGACTCAGCCACATTATCACTTCCAGGAACCGTATCCTTTTCCCTCACATCTGTAACACTATCAGTGCCTGATGAGCTCACACTTAATCTGGCCTCTTTATATGAATCTTGAGTCACAGTTCCTGAAGCAATGGATTCAAGTGTATTTGTCGTTTTTCTTTCTGGAGAGCTTGTCCTTGGAGTAATTTCTTTACTGTCAGAAGAACTTGTTCTCGGAGATTTTGAGGATTTCTTTTGACCAAGGAGGGCACCAGTATATTTCTTTTTCTCAGAAGGATCATCAGTTTTTTTCTGATCTCCTACAACAGGATTAGATTCAGCTTTAACTTTGGTCGTCTTTTCCTTCTTTGTCCCGCCTCCACTTAATTGATTAATATCAAAGCTAGACCAAGATGATGGTGTCTCTTCCTCCTTCACTTCCTCTGCCTGACCACCCCAGCCAAAACTCCAAGACGAGGGAGAGGTTGGCGTTTCCTTCTTGCTTGTCTCCCTTGACGGAGACTTTGATGCCGTTTCCTGTTCTGAGCTCAGCCATGAGTTCCAGAATTCTCCACTACTTGCTTCAGTCTTCTTCTTCGGCTTGCTGGCCGAGGCAGGTTTTGTTGCAGCTGATAACAAGAGGTTAATTTGTCAAATCAAACAGATTTCTTAAAAACATAGTTAGGTTTTTGAAAACTTTTTTGAACAGAATAAATTGATTTCTAACAGTATTTTTTTTAAACAGAATAAATCTCATTTTCAATTCAATTCTAACAGTAAAAGTTCAGTTTAACCATGTCAGAAAAAATTAATTTAATTCTCAATTCAATTTTACAGTATAGTCCAGTTTGACTTGTTTAGAAAGAATGAATTTTATTAAATTCAACAGTAAAAGTCACCTTTCTTTTTTTCAATTGATTATTAGACAGAATGCATTTCCTCCTCCTCTATAAGATTTTAACAGTAATCTCAAAACTATTGAAATAAATCAATCACCTTTTGATTGGGCTCCTTCCTCCTCGGATATATCAAGAGCTTTGTCAATGGTTTTCTGGGCATTTTCCAGCGCTTGAGAGGCTAGCTTTGTGAAGTTGCTTGTATCCCACCAACTCATTGTTACTGGATCATCAGGATGATACGGTTTCCTGTTTGTTAGGGAAAAAATTGAGGAACTTTTTAAAATATAAAAGTGAATAATTTTATCACTTGCACTCACGAATTTGATGCAAACCGGAATGAACTTTGAATCAATCTACTGCAAAAGAACTTTGGCAAGGTAAGTATACTTCACCTTCAGGTTTTCTTCTAACACACTTGAAAAGTCCAGTGTTTTATTGCATTAATTATTTAATAATTCCCAAAATTATTTTTTTTAAAGTTCTATTAACAAGTACTCTTGGTTGAATATCTAACTCTATCAATCATCTCAGTGCCATTTTTTGCTATTAAAGGGAGGGGAGGCCGCAGATTGCCTCTCTACTTTGATGTAGTCCAATTAGACATCTAAGAACATACCAATATGTATGCCCTGGCTGGAATAGACATGCTAATTAGCATTTACAAAAATATTTCTCATTAATTTAGCATTAGTAACTTTAATATCATATATAGAACATCTTCTCAGTTACAAATAGGTAATAAATGAATAACCTTTCAAATTTTCCTTGATCAGTTAGACAATCAAGCAACGTATTAAATATAACATATTTTAGCCCATATTCCATAAGAAGGCCGTGTTAAATCTAATAAAAAAAATTGCTGTTACTTGCTGTAAATGAGTTGTCAAAAATCTGCAGTTCTTCTCAAATTAAAATTATGTTTTTCTGCCGAGATCATTTTAAACTCGGCCATACTTCATAGAAATGATTCGGCAAAAAATCCAATAATCATGATAATTTTTCAGAAAGTTAATCAAAGTTTAAATCGATATGATTTTCAATAATATGTGACTCAATGTATTCTCCTGATACTGTACAGTAACCCCGTAAAAATCGTAGACAGTCAAGTTATCACAATGCTAAATATATGCAAGATCAGGGGGGTATCGTCGTTAAATAGCTGTCAAATGTTTAGCGATTTAAAATGCATTAATCAATCTGGTCATGTGTCACTATTTACTTTTTTCGAATCTTCAAGGTTTAGCCTAGCAAGATACTACTGTAGGCCTACTGTAATTGAGTATTACATAGCGCATGAAATCGAAAAATGTAAAGTTTCCCCCTCTGTTTAGGACCAAGCTAAAGTATTGAAAATCTTATTACCCAAATTTGTTTTTAATTGACGATTTAGACCAAATGCATCAAAAACACCGTCATATTCTGACCGGGTTTGACGTGTTGACAAACTTGACGGCGGCCATTGTTGTTTGACGTTTCACATCTCGCACCTGCGAGATTTTGAATCTACTCAAAATTTTATTCTTTTGTTACCTTTTGAAAACTAAGAAGGTGATGAACATCTTCTATTGGTCAAATGATTCATAAAATATAAAAATAATAATGGTTATTCTTCAAATATGTTTGTAATTTAGCGCTAAATATAGCAACAGGAATCTTAACGTTAATTTCTCCCTGTCGAGCCAGCGCCCCGGTGGCACAATCGGTTAGCGCGCCGTACTTATAGTCAGTACCTTCCCCGTGCTAGTCACGGGATGAGGAATGCGGAGGTTGTGAGTTCGAACCTCACCCGGGGCAGCTTTCTTTTTATACCATGTACATGTTATCAGGTATGTTTGATTAAAAGTGCAGCATGCTCTCATTATGATAACTACATTTTGATTAAAGAACAAACAATAAATTTCCAACTCGTCTACTGGGCAATATATCTACTCTTATTTGTGCTTATGGTTGAAATCTGTTCACCCACTCACATAGATAAACTGAATATCAATAGAGACAGGCTCTGTAGCTCATCAGCCTTTTTATTGTTTGATGTTCAAAACTATGATACATAATGCTCCAGGACAAAAGCCAGTTAAGACTTGAGGGTGGGCATTCTCCAGGACAAAAGACAGTTAAAATTTGAGGGTGGGCACTCTCCAGGACAAACAGGCCCGTAGCAAGCAGGGGGGGGGGGGGGGGGCATTGGGGGGCTCGGCCACCCCCACTAATTTTAGGGAAAAAAATAACCTATGATTCGAGGGTGGGCACTCTGCCACGCCCATTTTTGAAGGGGGCTCGGACAAAATATAAAATGTAAGTTTCTACTTAAAGAGCCACTCCGTGAGTTGTTGGAGTCATATATGCCAAACTTAATCAATGGTGTCATTTGATCGTGAAGTATCGACTGTTACCAAAAAGTTACATTTTAAAGCTTCTTGATGTTTTTTACAGTGACAATATGAGGTAGAACGTCGCAATTATGATCGAAAACCGGACAGTGGCGCGCGTCAAATAGTCAAATGTAATTTTGGAAACTTATCCAAAACAGCCAGGAGGGCAGTTAGGAGTTGATAGTGTTTGTTAGGTTATATAACTAGTATCCATGTATATTGGACGTGATATCTACACCTCTGTGCATTTATAAGGATGTTTTTAAATTTTCATGGAAAATTCCTAAAGTCAATCAAATTCAAATCTCCTAGGTGCAAGGTACATCCCCAAAAGCGGTGAAGCACCTTTGGAGGAGAAATTGAAAATGTGAAAAGTTTAAGGATGATGGAACAGCCCAAGCCATAAGCCAATCTGACCTTTGTATCCGTTGGTCTATAACAATATGGGCGATAACATTAGATGAGTCTAAGTAGGGTTTGAGCATTCCTAGGGTTGGGGTGTTTATAAGTGTAAGGGCATTTATTTGGATAAGGATGCTAATGATAAGCGATTATATTAGACGGAGGGCTCTGGGAGCCAGACACTCATTTGGATCAGCATTATATGTTATTTTGATTATTTCTTCTGTTAAACAATTATTTCCTATAACATTTCTCATCCTAGAGAAAAATCTTTATACTTTGTCTCAATATTCATTAATATTAATAAATTCATTATTTTGTGATTGGTACCTATTTAGAAATAGTCTGTAGATTCTAAAGATATCAATGGTGTTATGAGAATGTAATTGAGTGAGTGAGTTGTTGTTTAACGCCGCTTGGGCAATATTTCAGCCATTCGCGGCGAAGAATGTAATTGTTTAAATGTGTAACATTGTGTAAGAATGTTGGACTGTTCAATGGGCCACAAACTTGCATGTTTTGGAATATGTAGGCCAGCCTTTTTTTAAATAAAGTTCTTACTGGAAAGAAAGTCCTTTCCATGTATTTCTCGTCTCCCTGATATTTCTAGAAAAGAAGTGTCTGGAAGTCTTGTGATCAATATGGAAAAGCCAGCTATTGGAGAGCACTCACTTACTTACTTACTCAGACATTTTATCAACCTGGTTTCTATATTTGACTTTGCAATCATTCCCCTGCGCCATTGTTCTCCACTTCTTGAAACTGTTTACAACTGATTCATCAAGGAATTTCCATCAAGGACAGGACTCAACCTATCACTGCTTGATCAAGGACTTGTTGAATATTCCTTTCTTAGCTAGCCTTTTGACCCACTTGATATTGTATGACTTATTTGTATTAGTCTATATTGTAACTTTGAACTCTTTGCTTCTTAATTGTTTTCACTAATACATTCAATTGTCATATTTTGCTGGTTTGACTGGGGACAATTTCATATGTATAAATTCAAACGTAAGAATGGAAATAAGTATTTATTTATGGACAATGTCATCATGTTTGCCAAGTGAAATAAAATTGTGTTTTTAAGTGCTCTTGTCAGTTTTGATTCGTGGAGTTGAGTAACCTTTGTGAGAATAACATTATTTCTAGGGTCTTTTATTTCATAACATTTATTTGTTACTTCCTTGCTTTAGGTAAAAAAATTCTTTACTCATGGTAAGTTATGAATGTTTTAACTTTAATAGAAACCAGTTGTCATGTCAATAACGGATATTGTGTGAAGCACCCATAAAATCAACTACCTGTACAGGGAAATGTGGTTTAATGAAAGTTACTAAATTCCAGAGGTATGTATACATGAATAGCAAGAATTATAATTAGCTCCCAAAGCATCATATGAAAAAGGAAAACAACATTTAATTTAGTTATTTGGCATTAATTCATTCAAAATAATATTTTTTCAACATCTTTATCCAGCTTAGCTGTCACTGCTTAAGGGCGCCTTAATTTTCCCTGGATCTTGTTGTACCACTCTTCATGAAACTTTTTTTTTAATCTCAACTCCCTGGGAAACACTTGCAAATCCCATTTGCAGCTGGATGGACAAGGAATAGAAAGATGAGAATACTAAGCAAGCAGCACATGGAAATCATCTCTTGCAAAGACTTTCTATTGGTTACTGGTTTTATAACAAGATTCAAGGACAATTAAATAGAGTACAAATTTTCCAGATGAAAGTCGTTTTGTGTACTCTAATTCCTGGATAAACAATGATTCTATTTGATATAATCTTTTGTTTATCATTTGAAATCGACCATCAGACACAATAAGCCAAATCAGCTTGAAACTTTTATAGGTAAATACAAAACAAAAACCAAGACATTTATAGAAGATTTAATCATATAACAGTTGATATATCATATATAACACAATCTTGTGGTTCTGGTGTCCCAACAGTAGCTGGCATCTCGAGATGTCAAACTTTCTGAAGACCAACATCAAGTAAAAACATGCACTTTCAAGAAAATTAATTAAGAGAAGAAATTCATAACAGAATAGAATGATATAATTACAGAGCTTATTTCATTAACATCAATGTAAATAAAATCAGCTGTATTTGGAAATTAAATTTTAGACTTAATATTTGGGTAGACTGAATGTGCAATAAAAAGGGAACATTATGGCAGTAATGCTTAATAAGCACAAATGCATTTAAATCTAAGATTCCTAACACACATTTGAAATATAACTTACTGATCATTAGGCGCAAAATAATTAAGTTCAAATATATTTTTACAAATCTGACAAAAGAAACTTCAAGAATAAATTCATTCACTCAGGATTAATTAAATATATATCTTTGAATTAAAATCATGTGAAAAAAAGCAATAAAGAGCACCCTTAACAGAAGTAATATATTTAATTCAAAGTTGTGAAGAAATAATCAACAGTAGATGTACCATATTTTGAAAGAATGGAATGAAAATTATATAACATTTTGATATTTTCTGATAACATATTGCCTCTCAAGCATTTTTCTTGATAATACCATCAACATAATATCAGCTGAAAATGGAAGACAATTCCAACACCGAATTGACGAGAATACAGTTGGAAGGAGGATGACATGAGCGAACAAACACGGTATGTAGAGACAGAGGAAAACAACCGACTTGTATACATACAAAAATAGACAATCTATGTACATGAAATATTTAAACATTAACCCCTAACTGCTGCTTCTGAATATTTCATATACAAACATTAACCCTAACTGCTACTCCTGAATATTTCATATACCAACATTAACCCTAACGGCTCCTCCTGAATTTTTCATATACAAACATTAACCCTAACTGCTACTCTTGAATATTTCATATCAAACATTAACCCTAACTGCTGCTCCTGAATATTTCATATACCAACATCAACCCTAACTGCTACTCCTGATAATGCAAGAACATAGTAAGGTGGATGCTTTAATAAAGACATGTGTGTTAAAGGTATGCATTTGTAAACATTGGGGCATGTTTAGTAAAATGAACATTACTTATATCTACAAATGGCATTTAATTTCAGTAATGCAAAGTAAATGGGGATTATAATAAGAATAAGATTGTGGTTATCATTGCCATTGTGACAATTCCTATTCCTTGAATAGCAGGTGAAGGCCTTAACATCAGGCAGGTAGATAGGAATAGTAATGCCAGCTGTGAAATAAGGCACTTTTTTTAACAGACTTGTAAACATCGAAATTAGTGCAAGCACAATACATCTAGGTGTATATTACGCGAGGAGGAGGGTCACCTTTATCAAATCTCAGAGGACAATATTAATAAAATTAAATAGAATATTTATTTTGAATATCAAGCATTCTTTCTGTTCATCAAAGTCAGGCAACCTAGATCAACAGAAAGTGACCATAGAAATTAATTTATCATTTTGCTTTTGTTCTCCTTAACAAGTTTCTTTTATGAGACAATAAAGAAGAAAATGAGTTTCAATTATCCTTGGTAACTGTCAAACAGGTAGGTTAATACCTCATTAAAATATTTGCTTTTCTTACAGTATAAAATACATCTGTTGAAATGCATGTTCACTAGGAAATATAATGAGACTGGCAGCATAATTGATATAAAATGTAGATAGATCATTTGCAATACATATGAATACTGACAGCTGGGAACTTAATAATAAACATAGACATTTGTAAATAAAACATACTGAAAATTATGTAATGCAACTCCCTTGAAACAGTCCCAACTCATTAAGTAAAACCTTGACAAGTAAACATATCTAGTTTTTACCCCCAGTTTCATCAGTACTTTTCCAATATAATTGATAATGGATAAATTGAAACTGTTGGATAAGTTTTGGCGTTTCAGGTTTGAGTAGAACATCATAAAAAAGAGTTGGGGCTGTAAATCATACTGAGAAAGCAGTGAAAAATATCTGGGCATGGAATTAAAAACAATAATAATTCTAACTGAATATATACTGTAAAAAGCAGGGTGAAAGTTTAACAAATGGAAAAAATGAGAAAAATAATTCATTGTCCATAAGAAATGGACAAAATGAAAAAAACAACACATTTTTAAAATACAGAACTATTTCATCCAGTGCTTTTAAGAAAGCAGCTTAATAAGACAAAGATTGTTTAAAAATAATTGATGTATTCATAAATCAACTAATTCAAAAACTGTAATCAAGGCATACAGAACAAATTAACAAGCACAGTTCTGTTAATAATTGCAGGTAATACACATATTGGCTTAATACAATTGTCTATCAAAATTCTCATATATAAATTTTACTGTTTTGAGCAATGAATACTGCAGCTGAAGCCAAAATTCATAATATCATAAAAAGAGACATATGAAATATTCTCTAGCAACAATTACTATAAAAGTATGTACATATTTCCAGGCACAATGGTGGGAAATAAATTCAAATCCTCATAAAAACTTCCTTTCTTTGTAATAAGAAATTTTCACCAAACCAATGTCAATATAGCTTCAATTTCATAAAAGTTTTTAAGCCTTAGATTTACTTGAGCCAGGATAGTTTTCCATTATTTCCCAAACAATCTTTTATCCCTGTTTACACTGGTTCAAGGCCCAGTTTAGTAGTTAAGCAAAGTTTTGGTAGTGAGGTAAAGTTGTAACGTAAAGTAACAAATGTTCGGTTGAGTGTCATTACTTCTTATCTCTTTAAAAAAAACCACACATTTCTTTTGTATTATCTGACAAAGCATTTCTTATGTATTATCTAACAAAGCATTTCTTATCTATTTTTTAACAAAGCATTTCTAACAAAGCAAAACTTTAAACTGCATAGCCTCACTCCTATTAATTTTCTTACACAGAAAAAGACAATATCATTTCTTATCATTAACATTTACAAAGGAAACTTATTTTGCTTTCACATACAAGCAAGATGACCTACTGGCAGTTAGTATTGAAGGCACAGTGACGTATACTTTTGAAGTTGATTGAAAAATACACAGAATGAGTTTCTTATATACATATATACATATGATTGGCACAGAGTAAATACATGATGGACACACATGGAATGGAACATCAACTTGTAGCAAAAAATGGAAACCTTTCAACTTTTGAAGGATGAAGATGGAGAAAGTATGTACAGGTATAAAGCCATATATGGTATAAACTGGTCCCTGGGAATAACAGGTACTGGTCCCTTCACATGTCATATCAACAATAACTGGTCCCTTTACATGGCATATCAACAACAATAACTGGTCCCTTGTAATACAGGTCCCTTACTCTGCTTGATATAACCAACCCATTTTTAAACTATGGTCGTAGACTTTAAATGGTATTGTGAAAGAAGAGACAAATATTCTTGATAACAACTTTTTATGAAAAATATCTTTACTGTGACTGAAATTTATCCTTACACCTTCAAAAGGTGGCATAATCTCTAAAATGTCTTGTAATTTTCAAAATAAAAAAATAAAAATCCAGAAAAAAACTTGCTTTTCTGACTTGGTTTAGGTTGGTATTCAGACGAAAACTGAAAATATAATGAAGTTTCTTCTTCTAAGTACACAGAGAGACAAACATTAGAAAAATCATTGGTAAGGGTTTTGTTGGTTTAGTGACTTCAGTTTCTGATGGGGGGAACATTATGAACTATCCCAACTCATGCAAACAGGAATTGTCTCTCTAATTAGAGGCTGGATAGTTTCTGACTTATCCTATTTATGAATGGTTTTGCTTAAACCCAATCTGAAATCATGAAAAAGTAGGTTGCCTAAATCAAGCAGAGCATTTATATATATTTGGTATAGAGAATAGTCAATAGTGACGAGACAAACACTTTCATCTTAAGTATGAATTGCATGAAGGAAAGAAAAGATAAAGTAAGTTCCAACCAGACTAAACAGTTGTTATACAAATTGTAAATATGGCTTTATTCAATTAAAAATTATCAAGTAACAATTGTGCCCAAAAATAATCCCAAACTTAAATTTCAATCAGCCATTAATTTGGAAAGATCGCTTTTAGACATTGGATAGAGCAATAAAAAGCAACCCAACTTATCATACAAAGGAATAATTCTTCATTTTGTGAATGAGCTGGAGTATAATAAACCATAGTGAGTATGACTGCAGGGTATCTGGTTTGAGTCAATTCCTTCATGTCAGCCTATGACTTGCAGAAACTGGCTGAACATTGAATACACATTTGGAAGCCATGAGAAACAAAATTGGAATTGATGAATGGAAGAAAAATTCTGTGACTTGTGAAAGGAAGACTGAATTTAAACAAAATAAACAACTTCAGATCTGCAAGAAGAAAATATCTTTTCTGAAGTGACATTTTGACTTCTTTTGAATATTGTAAAATGAGATTAGGGCCATGTTAAAGATTTATTTGACCAACTGTAAAAATACTGTTTTTTGTTATCCTACACTTTCACTAAATAGATTATGCCTTAAAACCTTTCAACTGAAATTATTTCTCTAGTTTCCACATAAGAGAGCGTCCCTTTGCAGTTTTCTCCCTATAATATCACAGTTGTAACAGCTGGAGTTATGGTAGCTGCCCATTGGACGACGGTTTGTGCTTGCTGACCAATCAGCTTCAAGTATGTAAATTCTTACATTCAGAAAACGTTGGAAACAGGTAGCAATGAAGAGATCGGAACCTGAAAGGAAAATTTTTTTTATAAAAACACACTTTCATAAACTTCCTGTACATTAATGGTACCATGTAGTTTAATGTGAAATTAAAAGAATAACCACAATGCCAAAATTTTATATGGCGACAAAAAGCTGACAGTCCCCACTTTAACTTTCTACGCCTAGTTATTATTCTTTTTGAGTGAGTGAGTGAGTTATTGTTTAACGCCGCTTGGGGAATATTTCAGCCATTAGTGGCGAGTATTATTCTTTTTACCAATATCAATGGTTAGAATACACATCAGATATCATACATGCGCATATTGTGTTTTTGTGTCTGTTATTATACATATGTTTGCAAGACCCTATGTACGTCGCATATATTATGTTGTTTTGGAGAGGCATTAATATAAGCCATTGGCTTGTTTGCCAATCCATTTTCTGTATATTTATAGAAATAAATATGTTTAAAACGTATTGAATGAACGAAAAGCTCAAGTAGTTATTCAATATGGTCCATAACATTTCTGATGAGAGTAATTCGTTTTCCAATAAATTCAGAAAAATAGCAAAGAAGTAAAAAACATGGAAGAAAGGAATTATCGAACAGAATCATGAGCTTCTGAGAAATTATATCACAAAAATATAGAATAACAGCTATTTCTATAAATAAAATATCCTTTGAGAAGAAAAAACATGTTTGTTACCCTACAAAAAGACATCAAGGGAAAGTCTGTCATGGAAATGAAAGGTTAATTTTTCAAGGTTTATTCTTGATTAATCTACATAATCTTCAAGTCTACCAAATACAAATGCCTGCCATAAATTCAGACAACACCCACCTGGTGGGATCGTCCTCATCGGAGAAGCCGGGGACGTTGACCACGTTGTTCTTGCCCCCGTACTGAGAGTAGCTCACTGTGATCTGGGGACAGATTGATGGAGATATCAAAGAGGCACTTCTATCAAGGGGACTTTCATTTTATTTCATGTTATGAATAGATGATTATATGGTTATAACACACATATAGCAACACCAATATGGTGCTCCTAATAACAGTTTGCATTCACTGGGGTACTAATCTCTATGACTGACCTGTTTGAAGAGGTCAGGTGTGTGTATGAGCCAGAGCGCCTCCAGGTGAGAGTGGAACTGGTCAATCACCGTCAGCTCCTTCTTCAACAGGTAATCTGAAACAGAGACATCAACTTGAAATAGATTTCATCAAGTACATACATTTTTTCTCATATTTTCAGTAAAAAAATATTTTATATCATATACCTTACACATAACAATTATTGCACTACCATTCAAAATCAAAACTTCATATTAAGGAATGTTTTCTTGATAACAACTTCTTTATTCAGAAAATCTAGGATTCCTTATGTATATAACTTCTAAATGCCCTCTCAAAAACTTAAAACTTCAGATTATCCATAGTTATTGAGATATCCACTCAAAATAGTTGAAGAATTTTACAAAATTCAACTTCCTTACTATCTATAAAAAAAATGAAAATAGCCAAAATCACTCTTTCAGTTAATGAATTCATATCATTGATTTTATATACTTTGAAATTTTCATTTATCTAGATGTCATTAAGCAAAATTTGTTACAAAAATGTATTATTAGGCAAGTATGAGAGGACAGATATGTTATCAACATGGTTTGAATGTTGCCAGCCTGGTTGGTGTACAAATCTTCATCATCTACATCACACAAGCAGGACATAAAATCAATATCACTCAATAAGAGGAGTAGAACATGTAATAAAAAGGTTACAATGTGCTCCTTTATATCATAACCTACACAACCCTGAGGGACAGGCTGATATAGGGTGTAGTAAAAAATTAATAATGTCTAAAGATATCCTCTGTACATAGCACTAGTGACTACAATGTATTGCTTGGGAAGAAGTATGAAGCAAGTAATCATTTCAGCAAACTTCAGACATAGCATTAAGCGTGTCCATAAACTGCTCTCATATATTTTTATCTATAGAAACTTGTAACACGGTTATTAATGAGAATTGATGGCCATGTGACAACTAAATAAATCCCTGTACAACATGACTGCAGTATTCATATGGTGTCCGTATGAAATGAATATTGACTACTATGTTGTTGAGTGATCCCAAATCATCTTGCCAGACACATCAAGCTGATGTATGGACAGATTGAACAGGCATAAATTGCATAGGAAGTACCAAATAAAACATCTACATATCTTAGAGGCACAATTTCCATATTTCCCAAATAAGCTGCCCCTCCATCGCTATTCATGCTGGATATAGAAATATAGTGAGATGTTGTTTATCACTACTGGGACTGCTAGGGAGATTTTATCATCTCAATATTTAGTCGTGAAAATGAAGCATGCAAGGCCAGGCATGCTCACTAGAAAGAAGACAAATATAGGTCTAAATTTTACAGAGTTTTCCTATGTGCAATTTCCATAAAGACATGGATGCAACTAACGAGGAGCTGGTCAAACAGATCAAAGCTTATATATTAGACTAAAATTTAGTTTATGAAAAATTTTAATAATTAAATGTTCCTTCATCCACAACTTATTTTTTTGGGCTCCTTATTTCATATTCAGTCAATCTAGACTTGCTGTATGAGGAACTAGACTGTAATAAAGGCTCCTTTATATACACAGTCATGAAGCAGGACTACTTATATGTATATCCTGCTTAGCACAGGAAGCACCATAAAATCTTCTCCATTTATTCATAAGCATAATTTTCCCATTAAAACAACACAAGCTGATGCAAGCATTGATGATGTACTTTCTCAGTTAAATATGGTAGATCAATGAGGATAGTTGAAAATGGGGGATCAATGAGGATAGTTAAATATGGGAGATCAATGAGGATAGTTGAAAATGGGGGATCAATGAGGATAGTTAAATATTGTAGATCAATGAGGATAGTTGAAAATGGGGGATCAATGAGGATAGTTAAATGTGGGAGATCAATTTGGATAGTTAAATATGGGAGATCAATGAGGATAGTTAAATATGGGAGATCAATGAGGATAGTTAAATATGGGAGATCAATGAGGATAGTTGAAAATGGGGGATCAATGAGGATAGTTAAATATGGGAGATCAATGAGGATAGAAATGATGATATTTTTGATTGATAATGAAAGAACCATCTAAAAACTAAAATTTTATTCCTTTGATAAGTTCATTTATTTTCTAAATTCTTACTAGATGAACACAAGGCATAGAACTGATGATGCTTTTCATTGGTAATGAAAGAAGCATTTATATACATAACTATAATGCCCTTCACATTTTCAGCCTCTAAATTTCCTAACACAATGTCATGTTGTAGAGACAAACTATCTCGATAAACAAGGTCGATAATTGATGATACATATGATTGATTGCTGAAAGAACCATCAATATAGCAAACCATTCATATCATTCATAAGTTAATAGATTTTCTTACACAGTGTTGTGTTGTTGAGATAGATTCTCTTCAGACCAACAACTGCTGTACTTGTGACATAGTATGAAGGAACCAGACATAAACTAAACCACCACACTATATCTGCATAGTTCTTCTTAGCATCACATCGTTGATTAACTCTCTACAAAAACTGGGCAGATAACTGATGATACTTTTGACTGATTATGGAAAGACCCATCATTAAATCATCCAATGTATCATCATAAGTCTGTATATTTCCCAGAACACCACACAGTTACATACTTGGAGAAGTAGGCACGCTAGCTAAACAAGATGGATCAAAGTGAAGATCCCCTCTGGCTACTGAGCCCTAATGATTACTAATATTGATTCATCGCTGAGATCACTCAGTTTATTAATGAGAATAAAACTGGTAGAGGATGAAAGTTCTTTCATTTATGATTTTGTCAATAAACTGGGATAACCTGTCACTCACCAGCATCTTAGAGAAAAAGCTGTAGGAATTTGAGACAAGAAAAACTTTGTTTTTGATGTTGAAACGATCTGCTAATGGATTCATTTCTTTGATTCTAATTTTAAAGTTTCTTCTTTATAATGGCGATTAATTATATCTACATGATCATACCTAAAAAATATTCCACGTCAACTCCTTAAGCATCTTTGATTTCACAATTCTAAAATATCACCAAATGTTTTAATTCATACAAGGGCTTTTTCTAAAAATTATTTTTGAAATTTCATATTAATCAAGTTTTTTCTGAAATTCTAAATTCAGCTTCAATGGCAGAATATCATGCTTAAATTACGATCTAAGACGAACGGTTGATCCTAATGTGACATGATTGGTCTTTCGGCCCACTATCAAGAATACTTCACTTATTAAAACCCAAAGTTCAATAGATCACCACGCTATAATGTTCAAATTGCTTATCAAGTTTTGCATGCCATTCCTAATTTCAATAATAAGTATAAAACTTTTTCAAGTTTTTTTCTTTTATTGAAATTTTGGTATCTTTACAGCTTAAGTTGGATTATGATGAAGTGCATATTCAACTACAATATTGATTGAGTTTTAAAACCTAGAAAGTACTATCCTTGAAATTTTCATCCCCAAAGAATGCTATCATAAACTTCAATAAACATATCTTCAGAGTTTTTCTGTCATCCTACATGATTGTGTCATTTTAAATTTTCTTTTTTACATTTTTCAAAGAAATCATGAGTGCCCATCTAGAAGCGTCCAGATTTGAACCATGATAGTTAAAGCTCCTATCTGTCCACATCACTTACTGGGCAAGTCATTTGATCCACGACCCTTCTTTATACATCCAAAAAACATTTTGCCGAACAACATGGGTCAACCGATCTGCTCCACTGGGCCCGAAAAGCTTTTTGTGATTTCTAACCGTAAAGCACGTGACTGGGTTTATATCAATAAGGTTTTCAAACCACCGAGGCGCTTGTGTGTAGCTCTGATGTGACGGTACACTACCTCCACCGTGCATGACTAACACACAATGGGTGGATGGGGATTTCATCGTCTCATCCAGAATAAAAAGTCAATTCTTTATCATAATACTCTTTTTTATTAGATGATTATCAAAGAAGTTCCTTTTTTGAAGAAATAACAACAAAACTTTCATGATTTTACCTTAAAAAGGAAAAGATTTTGTGAAGAAATTGATTTTTTCAATAATCATCTTCTTAATGGTACAAAAATTCTTTTCACTTTTCCTAATAACAATCCAATATCAACTTCAACATTCAGAATAAGATTGTAACCATTAACACTGCGACCTCTTTGTACTTGGTATGATGTATGCAATAAATTCCCCAAAATTATTCATCCAATGTCTTATCCATACTCTTCTATACTTTCTAAATTTACTGGTTATGTCTTTCTTATAATGTGTTTCTCAATGCATCCCACAGGAACAGCTTAGCAAAAAACAATTTGATGAGCACTTTATACATGCCAAAAGATGTTCTCTAAAAATAATGCTAATACATATACAAGATTTCAAAGACTTAATCACAGCCCAAAACAACATTAGACATTTACTGACAGATACATTGACAATATATAAGATGTCCATATGAACACTAACGACAAGGCCAATTTGGTACTTCTCTATTGAGCATTCAGATTTCCTTGATAACGCATATCTCAAAGATTCTTTTGTTTTAAAATATTTTCTAATAACAAGTTTCGTCACCACACATCAACCAAGGAAAAAACTGGACAAAAAGAGTCACATCTAAAAGAAATCATCATTAAATGTGTATAATCTGACAGCAAAGTGACATTTCCAAGTTAATTTCTAGGGAACCAAAAGAAAATTGGGTTAGTCTTACCAGAATTATGTTTCATAACCAGAAACATCAACATAATTCTCAGGACTAAGAAAGTTATGATGTTAATTTTCCAGAAACTAGAGTTCAATAAAATCACATCTTTCTAAGAAGAAACCCCCCCCAAAAAACACCCTTAATTAACATTTTCTGAGTCATCTAATCAATTGAAACCTGTCCTAAGAACTACATCTTTGAATGTTTATAATGTTTATAATGTTAATTATCAAAAGACAAAACAGTTATTGGCATATTTCAAAGATTTAAACGCAACAAAATGGCATACATTTAATTCATACTACATTTATAGACAAGATAAAATAATTTTAAGATGTTTTAAGTTCAGCAAAATGTATAATTAATAATAATAATTAAAAAAAAATTTAAAATAGCAAGAAAGTACTTTTTGGGTTTCAAAACAAATAATTCTAAAGAAAATATGGCAGTTAAATTGAATGAACAATGAGTACATAAACTGCATCTGAAAATGAAAACTGTTCATTGATGGAATTATATGAATCAATATTTCACGAGAGTTGTGTACAGGGCTTTGAAGTGACACAATGACACCAGATTACCTACATGAGATGTTACAGGGACCTTAACTGACGGGCAAGATGAGAGATATTAAGTTTGCATACAGGACTGCAAGACAACTTACTACGGTCAGATCATACAGATGAAACCAGCTTGTTCACTCCCTGGCTGTTCTTCTTTACTATTTCTCCTCTGAGTTTACCCTTAGCTTAGACATGGAATCATTCTTGAAGGTAAGTTAAGAGCAAATCTTATCTCTGAGATGCCTGCAAGATTCACCTTAATAAATGTTTTGCTTTTATGAATTTGGGTCTCAGAAAAGTCCTTTTTATTATTAAAGTTAATCTTAATACTAGACAAATTGCCTTGGGAAGAAAAAGGGATTATTATAACACAATTATATCTTAAATTTCAAGTCATGATACATAAATCAAATCATTAGAACACATCAAAAATCAAATATAGCACTGACGACATTTTGTTGTTGTTGGCCACTTGGCTAAGAGGACAATTTATTTCTCTCAAATGATTATTTCATTTCCTCTCTTATTTCCTTTTACAGTGAGTGAGTTATTGTTTAACGCCGCTTGGGCAATATTTCAGCCATTAGCGGCGTTCCTTTTACATCTCATTATTTTCAACTTACATTTTCATATATTTGATTTTCCCCTTCTACCAAGGCTGTCAAGCGGACATAGCTCAACTCTACAAAAGTTAAAATTGGTGCCCAAATATTTTCTATATGCTACCAGAGACATGTTGCTTCTCCTCTGTTCTAAGATAAATGTGACAAACTAAGAATATACTACAAAAACCTTTTGATATATGATAACAACCTCTGGTCACTTTCATGTAACCTGAATGTCCCTAATGACCCAAGAGTGACCACTTAGTCGGCAGAGTGAGTGAGGTCCACACTTATACTTATATGGTAAGTAAGTAGGTAAAAAGTGTGGCACTTCACACGGCCAGAGTAGAGGCATATCAGCATATCAAGTGCTCTGTTAAGTGTTAACCCTCTTAACTCCAACTACCATTGGACGGATTTTACACTAAACAATGATCAAACTTCAACATAATTCAACAAAATTTACATATATAAATCCCTTACTTTTGAGCATAGGTACTTATTTTTTTAAAAATGAAAGAAAAGTTCAACCATAATCAAAAGTGAGTTCAAAACTTGCACCAATAAAGTTTGCAGGCAAGCAACAACAATGAACGTCTCAACATCTCTACCACTCAGCCACTAAGCCTTATTTTAAAATTTGCAATTGGCAAATTTACAGACACCAGATGCAGAAAGATCCAGCCAATTATAATGTAATAATAATAAATACAGATGATAACATATACAAACTATCAACACGTTCAGACTATACATAATAGATTATGAATATATGTCCATTTCAATCTGTTGTGTACACATAACTTCAATACCAGCACATCTACTATAGTGCACATTGTAGGTCCATTGTTTAATGACGTACTTCAAGGCACAACAATAATACGACCTACATTCAAACTCACATATCTGAAATACAACTTGACAGATCAAATATAACATACTTGTATAGCATGTATTCAGCTCATTCAGCAAAGACATTACAGTCGCGAGTTCACTCTTAAAGAACGTTACGCAGAAGTGCCTACCTTCCGTTCTTTGCTTGAGTAGACTTAATGTAACTTAGGAGTATTTGGTAATTTTTATTTGTACAAAAACATTGAAGGTAGTATCAACTGCACAGCCAGGGTTAATAACTAACATTACTGACCCAGTAAATTCTATGCAGTCGACTTGTCTACTTGATACATACATACTGCAAAATGCCTTCTGTTGGGTTAGTGCACTTGCCATTATAGTTATAGATTGTGTTGCAGTAAGACTGTTTTAAGAACTGCAATTGGGCTTCTAAACATGTGTTAGGCCATGCATGATTTTTATTGAAAACATTGTTGTGACATATTTGGCATTTGGTGAAGAAGAAGCAGAGTGAAATGATTTTAACTTAAATCAGCACATGTATATTGTACACATCATGATTTATGATGAAAATTCAATGTCACATTATTTCCAAATTTAACATTTGAATAAGAAGGTCTCATTCAACAAATGACGGATGTACCAGCGTGATTGTATGCATGAGGACAAAATGTTTTGACCTTTAACATCACACTTTGACCTTTAACCCAATGCAGCTGTAGTGAGTAAACTACATGCATTATGTGACAACTGGAGACATTACAATTAACTTTATGCATTAGAAATACTTTCAAGGATCTGAAGCCCTTAGTGTCATGGTTGAATTTGACCTCTATAGAACTCAAGGAGTGTCCCCAGAATTCAATTTGCCCTTTTGAGCTATGAATTATCTGAATCACTGAAGGCAAGAATAGATGCACTTGCTAAATGAGATATTTAGAATGTATAAACTGTTCTTAAATATTGTATTCAACTGTCATTTCTTACTAACTAGTTGTAAACAAAATTCACTATTTGACCATACAGTCACATCCAACAGTGGTAAATATGGTAAATTTCAACATAAAAATTCTGCCTGAAACAAGCAGCTACTGTCCTGCAGGAGCAAGTGTCAGCAAATACATATGTGTCTGATAAAAATGAGGAACTGTTTGAGTCTTGGGGTCAATCTTATACCCTGCAGGGGACAACAATCAAGTTTCATCCAATCAGTCTCGATATGATTGAGAGTTTCTTCCTATTCAGAGATTGAGTAACACAGAAGTTTGACCTATGTGTGCAAGCACTGACGAGATCTGAGACATAGAAAAATGCCCAAGTGTACTCGTGCAAGAAGAACTATTTAGTTTTTTGTTATCTCTTTTGTCATGGAATGTAAGTATCTATGATTACTCTCTCATTAGCCTGAAACTACTGAAAGATTGTTGATTGGCTGACAATGCTCTAGTCATATTCTCCACTCTGCTAGAAGTCGGCAATCATGGCAGCTAGGGTTTGTTTGTTGAGACACGTGACCTTCGGAACTAAATGTCAACTGATATCAAATTATTAATCTGACCTTTCCATCAACGTACTCAGACATTCTGATAACAATGGAAGACAACAGTAATTTGTGTTTCTGCAAGAAAATGAAGTGATTTATTAATCTTCCGCTTTTGTCCAACAATTACCTTCTGGCAAGGCAAGAGAAGGTTTGTCTATAGAGGTTATATATTGGTTATATATCATATGGTATTGGTGAATATTTCTCTAACACTTCTGAATGGTAAATAAATGTATGATACTTGATTCTGAGTGAATTCCTATATCCTTCATTTTCACCTTGTTAGCCTGGTTTCATTCTTAATCTATTTGTCAATCTAATATGATGTTACTTCTCTAAACATATCTATAGATACTGCTGTATATCTTTTCTAAATCAACATATATATATGAATCTATACCAAAAAGACGCAAATCTGAGAATAAAGGACTTGGCTAGGCATAATATCTTGTAATTAATGACATTTTGATTGATCATATCTCTGCTTATCTCAGTAATATATCATTTTTACATCCTAGCTCCATACATATTTATAAAATGTCAAAAGCATGAATCCAAAATTCTCTTGACAAGGTCCAAGCATATCAAATACAATCAATTTGTTGTACATCTAACAAACGTTCCAGTTAGATGCTATGGCTTCTGTTTCAGATATTAAATGATTCTGCCACTTAAGTAGGCAGGTCAAACACGGAGGCCAGACAGTCAGACAGAGAATTGAACATGACATTTCAATCTAGTAATGTCTACCAGCTCTGATGGTAGGATGTGTAGGATAAAGAACGGCAATCAGATTGTGTCTGTCAATGCGACGGGACTGTCTGAAGTGGTTTCTGAATGTCCTAAGTTACTTCATGATTTACAAGCCTTGGATGTTCTTCTTGATCTATCAAAATATTGCCAAACTTTCTTAATGCTCATATTGTATGCTTCTTTAAAGGTACTACAACAAGTTTGTTAATGTTCAAACATTTCTCCAAAGAATGTTTCATTTTAGTTTGCTTTAAACTTTGTTTTTTCTGATCAATGTAATTTTTAGTATCGAGCAATAGTTACTGCTGTAAACAATGTTATATCAATTCTTGAAGGTTTTTATATGAATTGTAACATAATTTTTTCACTTGATAAATTTATCTCAACAAAATAAAATTTCAAAGAATAACAAATTATAAAAAATTTTGTGTATAAATGTATTTATATAAATTTGCAGGTATTGATATCACTTTGATATGCATGGATATAAAAACAAAGTTAGAATTGCAACGCAATAAAAGATATAAATCAAGCTTGTTTAGAGTAGATAGAAAATAAGATAATCCACAAAGACAAGAACAGAGGAGGCACAAAGCTGGGTACATTCCGACACTGGCCTGTATCAGCACCTTTATCTAGAGTAGCACCAGGCACGTAACGATAACAATCTTAATTCTCTAGTTTGTCACCAGGTGTCAGCACTAACAATGGCTGAAAGCCGAGACCTGCTGCCGATATGACAAAACATTGACCTGCACGACACAAAGGTCGTATCAAACTGAACGTGTAAAAAATCATCACTCGCTGAGGCAGGTGGTATTGTTAGGGTACAATGCAAGCAATTAGCCGTCTGATAACGAGCCAGTGGTACTGATTGCCTCTGTGTTTGAGCGACGCCTAGATCATAGACCTGTTGACTAACGACTGAACAAGATATCTGTAATTAAATACTTTATCTGATGAGACCAGGTACAAATTGACTTGATAGATATGTTGCAAATGTCTGTTGATTATAGCTAATTATCAAACATAAGCTAGATACTGATATAGCCATTGCCTGCTGATTATAGCTTTTGATGAAATGTTCTTTGCATGAAATATACATAAAACCAAATTATCTGACATAAGTCAAAACAGAGATTATACATCTTTAGAAATACATCCATGTATGAAAGGTTTCATTAAGAACCACTTTGCTTACCAAACCATTCACATAGAGTTTTGTTTCAATCAGAAAGATGAAAGATAAAAAATGTCCAAATATCATGCATATCATAAAGAGATACAATTATCCAATACCGAACTAGTCAATCAGATTGAAGCATTGTGTTGCAGCCAATCAAAGAAAGCGTTGATCTGATAACACCCAGACAGTATCTATAGTTGTGAGATATGTGTGTAATATTATAGCCTTTGCAGGCACAGGTCTTGTAAGATTCTACTTTCTACTCAGCCTCTTCAAAAAGATTTTCTAGGGGATCTTATCTACCTCTAGCACTTCCAAAGAACAGGACAAGAGTTCATGTGCAATCTATAATTTACTCGCTCCTTAACACGATTAATAACTCTGATAAACTCAAATTAGGTTGTGATATGCCCACCAAACACAAGTGGCCCTTGCTTAGAGTAAGTGGTCTTGATAAGGCATGTGTGCTCTTTGTGCACAGGAAAAAAGGAGGTAATTTTAGATGTAATGATGGAAAGAAAGAGGCTTTAGTGGTTTGGCATGAAAATCTTTGGACCTGAGTAAATAAAGACATAATTTCAGATGAAGTGATTGCAGAATGGTATTTCTGTACTCTCTTCTTGGGCAGTAGATAAAGCTATCTTAAATCTAAATAACACTACAAGAGGGTGAAGGTATGTTATCATCTTTAAATGAAAAGATCAGTTCAACTGTACATAAACTTTGAGAATTATCCTCATCTTAACACTGCAATTAGACAAATGACAAGAGGCTAATAATCTAATAATCTACAGTTGCTGCACCAAAACTATGGAACTCTGGCCCCTGGACTAAGGTTTGCAGCAAAAATCAGAACAAAAACAATGAGATTTTCAGAAAAAATCTCAGAACATATCTCTTCATGAAAGCTTTTTTAACCTGACTCTTATCATTGTTGACTCTTAAGCACCGTCGAGTAGCTATATGGCTGGAAGATAGGTTCTCCTTATTATCATTAAATATTCTTTCTGGATTAAATGAGTGAAATCAATAAATAATCAATGGCAAAAGCAAAATGTAAAATTGATTTTGAGCACAACCGAAAGGGATTGTTACAATCAATGTGCTTGTCTTGATGAACGTGTAAAAATAATTCAATACTTGAAGAAGAATCAAATTAAATCTACTCAGTAGTCACCTACTCGACCAGTTTTTTTTGAAAATCCATTTCTGGTTTTTCTCTTGCCTATACAAAATTCAAAGCCTATAAGTTTATTTGATATGGATTTCAGAGAAATCATTCAATAAATCAATTAACGTGTCATGACACGTATTGCCTTTTAGAGAAATCTATTCTGGTGAGGCTAAATCAAATCAAAGTTGTACCATGAAATCAATTTCTCATATCTCATTCTTTCAATAACCAAAGATAACTGAATCATCAAATCCAATTAAAATTTGAGCACAAACCAGTTTTAAAAATATTTTTTGGGGATGAAATCCACTATGAAATGAAATAATATCCCTATCATCCTTTATGGCATTCGGGACCCAATTCGTCACATCAAATTCCCTATCCATCCCTGTGATGTCTTTTTTTTATTACAATAAATTCTTTTTTCTGCTAAGTTGCCTCTTTCAAATGCTTTCTAGACAATCTGGATTGATAATAATAATTAATGAGAATGCTTAATCAGATCATAATGAAATTGGCATCTAATCTCCTCAGAATTTACAACTTGACAGTAATCAATTCAAGATTCAGTGACTTATTACCAAGTTTACTGCCAAAATCAGTTAACAGAAATGATGCATTACAGACTTATGACTACTAAGGCTTACTGGCTTACAACTTCAAAAGCTTAATGACGTACAACTTCAAAAGCTTACTGACGTACAACTTCAAAATCTTACTGACGTACAACTTCAAAAGCTTACTGATGTACAACTTCAAAAGCTTACAGTGTACAACTTCAAAAGCTTTTTGACATACAACTTCCACAATTTATTGGCGTATAAATTCAAAAGCTTACGGTGTACAACTTCAAACACTTATTGGCGTATAAATCAAAAAGCTTACTGGCATACAAACAAATATAAAAGCTTACGGTTTACAACTTCAAAAACTAAACTTTTAAATCCAGTATCCCACCAGATCAAGACAGACATGATGAGAGATTTGATTTAGGAAAGGAAATGTTTAAGTTTGATGAAGGAATGCCTGCAAATCTGTTTTGTCTGTGAATGATACAAGACACGTAAGTTCTGTCGGATACAAGACACGTTATGCTCGCCAGTGATTCAGTGAACTATAGGCAAGGAAAACCAAGATGACACAACCAGTCAACATGACTTTACCAACTGAACTGATAGTACATCGATAGGCCTGAAGATGAGGCTGGCAAACAACTTATTATACTACCATTGCTAGGAGTTCCTTGTTCTGGACAATGTAATGCTTGCCATGACATTCTCTGGTACAGTGATAGTAATGTCGACTTCTGGCTGCCATCTTTGTTTTTTTGATAAAGTGAAAACAATAACTCACTCACTCACTAAAATATTCAAATAAGTAACATGCTTCAAATGAATTGTGAAAAAAAAGGTAGGTAATATCTAAAAATATTTGAAAGGTGGGAATGTTCCCTCTAATTTGTTTTTTTAAATATACTGTAACAGCACTCTCTTTAAATTTGTAACTTATCCAAGTAAAAGAGAGAAAGGCCTTAATGCAGAGATGCCAACCCCTAATTGATGCAATTAGTAATGACATGGGTGAAAATTAGTAGCTTGAAGTTAAAATTCGTAGTCAACTAAAATAAAATCAGGTTTGACATTAAAATGACAACATAACACTAATGTGAAGCTTTAATTTAAGTCCCATACCTCCTGCTTGAATCATCAGGGGTACAAGTAACTAGTTATCTTGTCGTCGCCTTTTGACTTCGTATACACAGCTCTTTACTTTCTTGAGTACCGGTTTGTAACATCATCTTGTAAGTTTTCTTTGATTCCAACAAGATATGAATTCATTTGTTTTATCTCTGATTTAATTATATCTGAGGTCTTGTGCTTCTGAGACATGACATGCTTTCTGCAATCGTCCTTTCCCCCATGAGCGACGGAAAAATCGGTATTGCAAAGTCGTCAAAACGCGTGGAAATCATCAATCATATATTCAATGCGTGACTTAGTAAACTGTTAAATGTTTCAGAATAATTCTCGCGAAACTGTTGTTTACTTAATTTCATCTTTTTTGGTGCACTTGGTGATTGCACTAATATTCTTCGTCTGCACGAATCAAGAATGTGTCGTCTGCACGAGGGAAGCAAAACGAAATTTAGTTTTAGTTTTCCGTTCAGTTCAAGTCAATGAAACGGCGAAACCGGTTTCGTATAATCGAACTCGAACATTGTATGGCGCGCACCAGACAAGCAAAGAGGAATCCAGTTTGATTCAACCTGCTTGAAAAGTCAATGTGAATCTGAAACCTGTTTCGAATTATCGAACGAGAGAATGGTCACGTGGTGAAAGCATTCCAACATGATCGCTTTTTTCCGTTGTTTTCCGCCGAACATTGAGAGTGGGTTATATTCGAGGTTTTGAAATTAATTGCAGACTTTTGATAGACATTTTGTTTAAGTTACGCACGAAACTTGCATTGATTCTTGTTCAAATATATGAGTAAAAGTGAATATTAAATCGAAAGTTAAGTCGGCAAATCGGCGAAATAAAATGTTTGGTATGTATATCTAAAAAAATTATATCTTAAGTGAATTTTTAAAACTTTTTTTATAAAATTCGTAGAATTTCTAGGGCAATCGTATTGGCGTAGTTAGAGTACAAAATTCGTAGCGACTACGATAAAATCGTAGAGGTTGGCATCTCTGTTAATGGTGTACTTCATGGATTTGCATAAAGCTTATCAAACCTTAATGCAAATAGAACTGCTTTTGAGAGAGATAAAACTCTAAAGTGCATACAAGTCTTCAATAAAAAAAAACTCCCATGTGGAATTAAACTCATAAACTCGTTTTATATAATTTAAAACTCTGTACTTACTTATCACATATCCGATTGTGCAATCGTCAGGAAGACGAATCTTATTGCCGACCGTCATTAAACGTCCTCCACTGTAAGCATACAGACAACATTTAATTAACCATTATAAGTCCATCCTGCTTTGTTGCCATGGTATCACTTACTTTTACTTATTATTGATGAACACTTCATTTAATATTATTTTATCCAAATAAATTACACAAATGTTGAACTAAAAATGTTTTACAAAGATTTTAAACTCCAGGAGAAAAACTTAACTTTTGTTACCATGGCAATAAATTTCAATAAAGTGGAATTTCACATCAAGTCTGTTGCTAGATGCCACTTTACATCAATACAAAATAATCAAACACTGAACGAGCATTTTACATACACAAAAACTTTCTTTACGAACTTTATAGACCACTTTTACAAAAATGTTTCTTTAGAAAACTGGAGAGAACTTTTTCAGGAAAGAAACTAGGATATAAGGAATCAATAGCAATCAGAGAAAGTAGATGTTTAAGTAGCGGGCCAGGTCTTCCCAATATACAAGGGGAAGTTTATTCAGTCATCTTGAAAAGCATGGAATTTGTAGGTACTTCTTTGAATACACACGAGCAGGATTAAATACAATATTGCTCAAATATAATAAGGCAAGTTTCAAATGTTTCTATTTTCACATTACAGCCAAGCTGTCTCTTGACATACAAACTCAAGAACTGTAAATACTCAGAATTTATGTTACCATGGTAATGTGCATAAGAAAGATAAATCCATATAATTATTATTGCTTGATGGTTTTTCACATCAGTACAAAGGAAGTTATAAAGTTACACTGGAAGAACATTTTATATAAACTTGGAATGAACTTCTCTGGATGAAAAAAACTTCCCAACAAACACTGAAATAGAGAATCAATAGCAATCAGATAAAGTAGATGTTTAAAGTAGAGGGGTCGGCTTCCTGACTTGGCAACCAAAATTACGTTGGATACACAGTCTTCTTGACTCTTGATGAAATTAAAAGTATTCAAGGCTCTAGACTGCCTCTCCCGATTGTCAAGAATCTATTATTTAGAGGTATCTCGTCAATCTAGGTTCCTCACATGGCACTATTTTTAAATTTAACTCATTGAGACACAACACAATTTCATGTTGTTCACAAACTGGCTTATCTATGAAGTTGAACAAATTCAGAATTGATACAGAGTTTATGGCTGTCAGTTTTTCATATGTTTGAGAAACTTGAAATAAGACTTATTCACTTGTAGTTTTCCATTTGATAGGAATTTCAGAAAGTTTGGAGTAATTTTAGGATGAAATTTGTAAGTGGACAAAATGGGCTTACATAATATAATAAAATTTACATAACAAGAAAATTTGATGCAGTAAGTCACCATATATTACATCAATCTCTCCAGAGGTCAAAAACTAAAATTAATTAACAATGTCCTGCCTTATTGAAATAACCAAAACAATTCCTCTGTTTTTCTTCAAAACTTGTTGACCTAATTAGAATAGTTTTTGGAATTCATTAACCTTTTGACATTGATAGGACTTTTCAACTTCTTCTTTTGCATTTCAACCATTACCTCAGCATAAGGCCTACGAGAAGAAACCAGAAAGACTCACCTTGCATGGGGCATCATCTTTAGTGCTAGACCCTTGCTGATACAGAACCCCGCCCCTCCGGTGGCAAACCAGTACGCAAGCTTCATCTGGAGAAAGAGAAACATACAATAAAACATTTCATATTTACACAAAATTACAATTAGTGGATGCACAGTCGAAATTCTTATTATTTCACAACATGAAGAAGTTTATTTTCAGTATTTCACTTATATCATGGCTGCTAGTATTATTGCAGGGAGAAAGCCCGCAACACAATTGTGGCTATGCATTGCGGTGAAACCTTCAAGCATTGGCTGGAACTGTTTAACCTTGTGTTCTGCTGCTAAACGCGGGTTTCTCAAGAATTGAGTCTCAATTGCGTATCACAGAGGTAAGGACACAAACTGGAGAACATCACCAGTTTCAATATATTTTGGAATTTGAAATGGAAAAGCAGCACACTCCTTCCCTGGAAAGCCTGCAACACAATTGTGGCTATGCATGGCATTATAAACCTGCAAGCATCGACTGGAACTATTAAACCATGGCTGGTACTGCATTGAAATTCAGTGTACTATTGTACATAAGGTCAACATGATTTGCAATCTTGATCAAAGAAAGCCTGACATCACTGAACAATGACCTCCATCTATCTATGATATGAGATTTTACATGACGAAGCTGGAACAAGGGATGTAGGTAGAGTTCTTAGCAAACACAATCACAGCCACTGGCTCTGTATCTCAGTTTTTGTAGGATTTATTATCTCAAGTTGACAAAAACTATTGAAATAAAGGTTAATGATATATCCTATACATCGACATCTACATGTCATTATATTCTGCGTCTCTAAGTATTCAGCATAAAGTTGATTTTTTTTAATTGGAAAAGTGACACATATTGACCCAATCTCTTACACTTATTTTTGCCCTCATATCCCACAACCTGCCCTCCTAAAACACCAGAATTAAAAAACATCTGAAACATGCTGTAAGGGCCCGATTAACACAGAATCAGGAGTACGGTATCTAAATCTCAAGGGAAATGGAAATGATGATGATCCCAAGCTACGAGTGTGGGATTTGCATATGCAATGTTATCTAGTAAGGGTCAAGACGTTTATGCAGTATCTTGAGTCACCAGTGAACTCTACACTTCAGCATGATATAAGTGATGTTACGAGAGAGTACAGCGGTAGATTGGGTGTATCTACATCTGGACTGATGGCCTCTCCTATGTACCGGGGAATGTGACAGTGACAGGGTACATGTGGTTGACTTGTGTGGACCTCACAAGATCGCAGTGTGCAACGTGACTGCCAAGAACTATATATACTGCATTTAAGGGTTTTGAGATTTAAAAGATTAGAAAGATTTGAGATATGAAAAAATAGAATTTGTGAATTTGTAGATTGCGTGTATGTACATCTGGACTGATGGCCTCTCCTATTTACCGGGGAATGTGACAGGGTACACGTGGTTGACCTGTGTGGACCTCACAAGATCGCGGTGCGCATCGTGACTTCAAAATCTATATGCTGCTTTTAAGACTTTTGAGAATTACACATGAAACAATAGAATTTGTGAAAGTATTGTGCATCATAGTGAATGTTCATGAGAGATTTTACAGCCTTGAGTCCAAACAAGACAGAATGTTGTGTTGAAAAGTTGCTCATGGAAAATCTTTCATATCTGAAGCTCATCTTGTGATTCTCTGACTGTCAGCTTTGGTGCATCATCTTGCGCATTCAGGGCTTAGTAAACATCTAGCAATACCTGTCAACTTTATATCACATGAGTTTGACTAAGGGTGACCTAATTTCCATTATAATAAGAAAATATAACTTTTTCTCCTCATAAGAAACATCTGCTGTTCAGTATGATATCTCCATCTTGTATCTGCTAATTGCATCTTGTCGATGTTGGTAGATCAATGAGTCATCTTGCCCATCTTTATCTTATCTCAGGCTACGTGCAGTATCCCTTCATTTACATTACATTTCAAGTGCATATGTGCAAAACTTATTTAAAAACAGTTGGGAAAAGTTAAACTTCAACAAGAGAATACAAAAAAAACCTACAAAAGTTCAAAACTAAGGTTGACCATTAGATTAAAGATAATATCAATCTCTATACATCAAATGCGTTTTCAGCAAGTGGTCAGTTAAAAATATAGTAACTCCACAAAAGTAACAAAATCTGGTTTAAAATCTAATTTAGTTTAACAAAATTTATTAGTTACTTTAAATACCCTTTGTAGACTGAAGTTTCTATTCTTATTAACTAAGGGTAAACTTCTGAACATCATCTTCCTTGGGTTAAAAATAATCAGTAATTATAATTCAACTACTAGTTTTCCACATTACCTATTAATGAATCTCTCTTTAGCTGACCAGTATACTGTTTATAAGTCAAGTAAATCAGGTGACACATATATATACATGCTCACACTACGCTCCTTCCATTTCATAATGTAGGGAATCAGGTTTCATGTATCAACCATCTTGGTATTACTTCTGATTGTCTGTTTAATAAGAACCTTATTGGAGAATAAGGCTTCAGCAATTTTTCTTGTATTAATTTCAATGATATTTCATAAACCTATCCACACAAAAAAATATCAAATTTTGATTAACGAATACCTCAAGCAATATATTAGTCAGGTTTAGTGAATTTGATTAGTTCAATGTTGGTAACATCATGACGATCTCCAAAACAAACCAACAAACAACCAAAAGAAAAACTGGATCTTAACAATTATGTCATTTTCAACAAATGAAAATAAATGAACACTGGGGAAGTATTAAAATGATATCCACAATAACGATGTATTTCTGTTGAAAACGTGATTGTAATCTATATTTGCTATTTTCCAATTTTGATTTGTCATCAAATCACAGTCATGACAAAACTATTGACTTCAAGACCAGAGGAAGACGCAGCAAGTTTAAGTTTGAATAATCTCCATCCTGTCATTCCCGAGGACGTCTGAATCCGATGACTCTGTGCCGAGTCGTCCGTCCCCGTCATTCCAGACTCGTCAGTCGGGACAAACACAACAAACAAACATTTGCAGAAGCAGAAGAGGCAAACATTGTGCACATGACGGCAAACACCCATCACCTTCCCAGTAAACACCCATCATCTCCCTGAACACCCCCTTTCCCCCTCACCTCAGTGAACATCCCCCTCCCTTCAACAAATCCCCCCTCCCCTCAACAAATCCCCCCTCCCCATCATCTAAAAAAATCACCCCTCTCAAAACCACTTGACAAAAAACCCTTCCGTTCTCCTTGAAGAACAAAACCTTTCAATTCGATAGACCATCAACCGAGCCACCTCCCCACCTAACATTTCCCCATCACCTTCAAAACAACCCTCTCCCCATCTATTAGATGTATACCCCTCCCTTTTGCCTCAACTAGCATGCCCCCCACATTACCCCTTAACCTTGGCAGAGCCATACGTGAGTGAGTCAGCGTATAGCTTGTTAGACTGTCGTTAGACTGTCGTTAGATGTGTAGTAATGAGGCTATGGTGGAGACTACAAGCCGTCCTGTCTGTGTAAACATGTGTTAGCATCGCACTGCAGACCTGTCACAATAGGCTCCGTGTGATACATATGTACACCTACTTGTCTATATACATATACTGTGGCTGTCACAACAACTATGTAGCATTTCTTACACATCTTTATAAGGGTTACTCCAATCCTGCCAAGGTTAACTTTATAGACAGAGAAACAAGTAAAATAAAAAAATCTTGAGTCTTATTTGATAAAATAATTTGAAAATAAATCTTAAATGTGACCTAGAAATACGCTTTTAAATCTGAGGTGCTAAGAATCATCTAACAGCATGACATCTATAGAGATTTAGATTACCCTAAGCAAACTGCTTCCTTCATTTCAACAGACCACCTGAGATCAATTCTGAAATTCAGTTTTACTAACCATAAATAACCTGCTTCTCTGCCTGATCCACTGAACTAACCAACATCTAAAAAAACAACTAAGGTCTCTGCAACATCTCAACTATCTAACTGCAGTAGACTGAAAAACTATAAGCTAATTGCTTCTACTTGAGGCCAACTCTCAGTGACGTGTGTATGCACAAGTTTTCATCACTCTGCATTCAGACATCTATTGATTGTTCTTCCATAGATAACACACTAGGGAACCTGTGCTGTATCATATCTGATAAGCCGAAAAATTAAATTCCACTCGCTTGAGTACCTTAGGAGTGATTGAAGTCACTCGGAGCTGTTTGAAGATTAATTATGAATTGGTGATCACATGATGCACTCTCAAGAGAGTATGCATCATGAAGAAAATTGAAACTCAGAAATTTTTTAGTATGAATGTAGCTATCTTATAATCTGGTATAGAAATATTAACGATTTGATCAACAACACTGAAGGAGAAATGTCACTACTTTTTCAAAATTTAGTTTTTCAAATTCTAAGAAGAAATAAATTGGAAATGGTGAGACTTTGTCACAAAATCCTGCTACGTGACTTTGTACAAAACAAGAGCGTTAAATACAGTCTGGGGCCTCATTAAGCAAGTCTAGACTAAGCCAGAAATAATATTCAATATACGAATTGCATTATTTTGGACAAAATATTGCATAGAATAAATTAATATATTTGTCACTTTGTATAATGGTAAACAATTTGATAAAGAATTACATTCGAAACACTTTATAGAAGAAAAGAGACATACTCTAACAGGGCTCTTATTCAGTTGTTGGCACCGATCTTATCTCATCAATTGACATGAAACAGAGGCCCACAAGCTCAACCAACATGGAGAGTGATGTGACTTGTTGGAAACATAAAACAAAGGGCATTTCTCTTGCTTCCAAAAAAATATGACTCAATTCTTTACCGTCAAACATGAGAAATAACATCTGTTCAAGTTTTAAACATAGGAAAATAAATTTGCATTAAAAAAAGTAAATGAGATATTTACCGCATCCAATTTTATTAGGGAGTTCAATCTAAAAGAAAAAGACTCTTAAAAATTGGACAAACGCTGCATGGAAATTTACATTCGGTTGTTGACGAGAAACAAGATAATTTTTTTAAAATTTCTAAAATTGACCAACACAATATTATTGATTTACAAGCCCATAGTCTCAATAATTGTTCTCCATATTTCTTAAAACTGTCAAGATATCCAAGTGTTCCAT
This sequence comes from Phorcus lineatus, assembly GCA_921293015.1. NCBI lineage: Eukaryota > Metazoa > Mollusca > Gastropoda > Trochida > Trochidae > Phorcus > Phorcus lineatus. The sequence goes on along the minus strand of OV121082.1, from coordinate 5,451,238 downwards.
AATATTGATCCATTCCACGGGAAAACGCTTTAAACGTTGCGTGATGAGAAAGCAAGAACGTGAAAGAAAATTGAGCAGAAGAAAAAGACGGAAATGAGTTTAGAATATATGTTCAGAGAATCTAAATTGACAATTGGAAACAACAAAAGATGATTATTGGTGCAGAATTACTTTAACATGGAAAATAAAATTTTAAGAACTTTTGACAAATGTTTCAGAGAATTCAACTTGGCATTTAAGATGATAAAATAAGATAACAATGGCATAAAATTTTCATTTTGTGCACATGATCATAAGGAAAAGTGACTATTTAGAAAGGCAGCATCATTTTAAAAACTGAAATGTTGAGAAGTAAACTGATATTGAAGGGCTCTACATCATAATCATAATAGAGGAAGATTACCATGCTTTACATTTATAACATTATGATTTGAGAAAATTTACAAATCTAACTTGTAAAATATATTTTCTAGAGGATTCAACTTGACTAGCTCAAAAAGACTATCAAGGTAGAATAATGGTCTTATCCAAAAAGTCTATTTGCAAGTGATACAAAAATATGCAGCCCAAATTCATGAAAGTGTGGAACATTCTTTTATTACCCATATGGTTTATCATAAGCAGTGACATATTTTCAATATGAACACATGTGCACATATCACTTTTGCCTAGCAACAATTGTTACAGCGCGAGTGACCGTATTTTGTCGTCTGTGACGTCATAAAACCATTGTTCGTGATGTCACTGTAGCGGGCCGTCGCAAAGGAAGGAGACCGTTTTCTGAATATTTCCATGCGTTTAAAATGGAATACAATCGGTAATAAAGAAATTATTACCCTCGGAAGTGTTTCATATGACTTTTACGAAACTCGTGCGAATTAGTGTATAACCCGCGCTCTCGCTCGGGTAATACAAAAATTCACACTCGTTTCGTAAAAATCATATGACACACTTCCTCGGGTAATAATCTCTATGTATGATATATAAACTTCTTCTTTACTGTTCTTGTGACTTGATCAGTGTTGGAACATCACCATGTACATCAAAAATACAGAAACAAAAACCTAGTCCTCCTTCATGACAGTGTATTAAATAAAAGCCTTTAATACAGTCTAGGTCCACATTCAGAAAGTCTAGACTGACTGCATACACAATATGAAATTAAGAGTGCAAAGAAAAGAATATATAGATGAAGGAACAGTAAACTATTGAAATTTTCAAAGACCAAATCTTTTATCTAAACAAAACCATGCTCAAACTACTCTACAAGCATCATGAAACTAAGTTAGCTTCTGCACCAAAATGATACATACATAGCACAGCTTTTGTCTCTCTATACAACTTTCTTCCTACATCGCAAAAGCTTTAACATGAAGTTGAAATCTATGTTGACAAGTAAATATACCTTATATTGAAAACCCAAAGAGAAGATCAGATGGAATAACCGCCAGAAATCATAGAAAACAAAATTTTCATTAGTTAATATACAAATTAAAATGGATGTCCAAGAGATTAATATAGAACAGGTTGAAGACACTGTGTACCTCAAGATTTGTTCTTCTTCCATGTAATGAACCGGATAATGAAGAGACAAGAAACGATTGATTACATTCAGTTTCCTAGCAACCAATCCATTATAGTCTAACAGCCCATAAAGGTAAATGTTACTTGAATGCAAATACTCCACTAATCTATATTCATAGCTTAAACAAATCTACCAGTAAGTTCCTATGTCTACATGTTTAACACTGTTCTCCACTGACATTCTGTGTAAACAGCACAATCCATACACATATTGATGAGTCTTTGCTTTTCCTTGAGCAACCACAAAAAAACTATTATTTACATATCAATCGACGTAGGAAATGATTACATACATAAATTGATTTGTAGTCTCGTTAAGGGCATTTGGACATAGTGATCGTTTTGATCTTAGGTAAAACAGTCGTTTAATGTTGCACTAATTAGCAATAAATGGAAATTCAGAGATGTAACCAACAGAGATGAAATCATTATTTGTTTGACCAACGAAATATGTGAAAATGGAAACTTGGTTTTAATGATATGAAAAAAATGATACATATACTTTGTAATGTTTATTGTACATGAAATAATGTAAGAAAGTATCAATATAGTAACACTTTGTAGTTGGTATGTGAGGTGATATAAGAGGTTTTCATTCATACTGCACAGACACTGCAGGACATAGGACAGTACAAAATGAATGCAAGTTAGATAAGTGCTTGAAACAAGATCATTACTGGCTATAAACCCTTCAAATAAACACATAGACCTTATCTCTCATAACATCATCAACTGTAATGTTATGAGGTCGTGAAATGTACAACTCAGATCTAAACACTGTGCAGGCCCCGATGACGGTTTATGGATAGAGAGAAGTCAAGGTGTGACTGTGTGATAAGGACGTCAACAGCAGCAGAACAATGGGACCACTGTTTGCATAGCTCTTGAATGTAGTCAAGTTAATCTCTGAGAACTGTGTACTAGAAAATATGACTGTTATAATCAATCGCTGTTCTACTACATAGATGGCAATTTATTCACACGAATCAGCAGAATTGAATGAATGTCCTAAGATGGAGAGGTGCTTTTGGAATCTCAAGAAGTAATGTCTGTTACATGAAAGTTTTTCAACTCTTAGCTCATGATGTCAGCTGTTGATTAAGTTAGTGCGGAATGATAGGTAGATAGGTAATTTCATAAATCACAACAAGTTAATAAATTGAATTTTACAGTATTCGCCACTCGGTAAGTACCAAGAATATTTCTGAAACAGACTGGGTTCTTAAGATCCTTTTGTATTTTTTCATGGGTGTCCCCCCATTTTCGAAAAGATGAACCCCTCCCCTTCTTTCAAACTTCCTGGATATGCCACTGATCAAAATCCTTAAGTAAACCCCAAACAAGTCCATGATTTCTCTTTTCTGAAAATGAACAGAAAGATTTTCTGGATATCAAGTACTTTATTTTGAATATCACAATGTTCAAGGGTAAATGCTTTCTCCTTCATCAGGTGGAATGTGACTTTAAGAAAATATTGCTGTTCTTATGTATGGCAATTCTAAATGTCCTATAAATACTTGAAATCTAAAGGGTTTCAAATTGTCATTATCTGTCTCCAATTTTTATTTCAGAGTCTAGATTTTTGTCTAATGTAACTACTGATATTCATGTTAAAGCTGAAATGAAGTTGAAATGGGGCACAGTAGTCACATTGACATAAAAATTATTTTGATGAGATTGTGTGATTGATAATGATTTTGTACATAGTTTACCCATTAGCAACAAAGGGGTTTGAGGCAATAAAGATGATATCAGCGCAGACATCAACTATCTGATTGTCACGATCATCTCCGTGGGGATTGAGTACCATGTTGTTAAAACATGTTGCTTTAATGGAAAGCTTTCTCTTTACAAGTGTGGCTTTGAGCAAAGGTGGAGACACATTGTTGCACATGGTTTATGATTTACTGTGATTGACAAGAGCCTGGAATGGGACACTCTACAAGTTTGCATTATGGAGTGCTTATGCAGGCAAATACTAAGTTAATTCCAGTCTTATCAGAAACACATGGCATTTAGGTAGTGGATGGAAATTTTTTTTATATCCCATATCTGCAGTAATACAAATTTTTGCACTTTGTCGAGATGAGTGTCTGAGCGTCTCATGAGGAATTCAAGGCCACATCCTCAGTGTCTGACAACAGTAAGTCAATGCTGTAAATTGTTGCCTGAAATGTTCTATAAGAGACAATTTGATCTTAAAATTCAGTATGATGTTCTGCATCATTATCATACTACTCTTCCACTCACCCCGGGGTTGTCGCGGTCCATGATCTCAATGGGGTGCTTGAGGCTGGGTTTGCCCAGGTACCAGTCCCGGGTGTGGTTGTAGCTCTGGAGCAGCTTCAGCAGCTGTGGAATGTTCACGTACGTGTCGTCGTCAACGTGGCAGAACCACCTGAAATGATAATATTAAACAATTTTATTCAAATTGAAAGTCCCTTCTTTTCACAATTTCAAAGGAAATCTATATATACACACTGCTGTGCAATAGACTTGAATGTGCAAAAATGCCTTAAATAATGGAGATGCCACTCAATTACCTTTCAAACACGTGGAAACTTGATTTAACTATTATGTAACAAAACAATGTAAACTAAGAGAACCAATTATGCTCTACATAAGAGGTTTGCAACAAAGGCTTCTTTCTTCATGTAGCATGAAGACACCATTACCTTATTCTTTATTGTTCACAAATCAATCTTTAAAACAAAATAAAACTTGGCAATGTGTGATGTTTCCCTATCAGCATATTAGGTATGTACCTCGTTATAATTGAATATGCAATCATTAGTTTATTCAGAATTTATCAACCTTTTAATTATGGTTATTTTTAGCAAATTCAGGGACGTATGTGTGAACCTTCAAAATTAAATATTCAAAATTTAAAATAAAAAATAACAATTCAGGTACATAAATAACAAATATCATCAAATCGAGTACAAGCTAAATAAACAAGCTTGACTAAATAAATGTAAATTTGATTTTATTCAAGGCTACAAAGATTATCATAATCCTGTCACAAATCACAGTATCAGCCTTTCGTCTCCTAACCTCTCAAAACAGCTTAGCTTTAACTTTGGTACACAAGACAAACACCCCTGGGTATTTGTCCTTACAATCTCCTTTAAAGCACAACAACGCTGCAAACAATATTATCTCCATCGCCATGGCAATAAATGAAGAGAAATTCCTGTCTTGTTTGGGGCAGGTGGGTGTTGGATTAACAAGGTTATCCGCCAGAGTTAATGGAACTTCTTCTCAGCCACTGGGACCACGAGAGGCCAGCGTTCCACTCATTCAATAAACAGCCCGGAAATTATACAATTTGAAAAAGAACGAGTGATTGCAACGAGCAAGATCTTTTTGAGGCTGTCAAATGGAGCTTATTATGCACTTGGGAGTAATAAATATCAATGAATTGGGAATCTCTGACAAACACTCCCTTGACTCATTGAGATTATGAATTTATACAAAACAGGTTTTGGAGATTTTATACTTCTTTCACATCAATGAGATTGAGCGTCATGAAATGTTGAACAGCTTTATGTTGCGTATTGTTTGATGACGGATGTTCATAGAACTATAAATTTGATATGAATTAATTTGAATAAAATGTTGTGTTCCTATGTTTTGAATAGATTAGAAAGAAAATCTGCTTTGACGTAAATATATTTTTTTACTAAAAATACTTCATTTGCAATGCATATATATGTCTTTCTTTTTTCTTACATAAAAAAAATCATAGAATTGAAGTTAATGATAATCAAATTAATCTTAACATCTTAAGTAAAATATTTCAAATCATCAATGCAATAATCACATAAAAAAAATCCATATTTTTCAAATGCTACAAAACTTCCAAGATGTATTGGCATTCAGTATGCAGCACAAAAGGCCACATTGGCATTAAAGAATCTAAAGTACTATGGAAATAATCCCAGAACAATTTGAATCAAACAAATTAACTTATTTATAAAAATACTTCTTGTTTTGCAGCAGGGAACTGTTTTCAACATAAGAAAATCATCACTTAACCCAGAATGGGTTTCCATATTGCAAATTTAAACTGATCATCAATCTAGAATTGGTATCAATCAATCAATCAATCTTTATTCATTTAAAATAACTTTACAATATATATCTAATAATATACATGCGTCTCATGCCCTATTTCTTAACATCAATTGTAACATAGTAATGAATCTAGATATACCTTTCAGTTCTTTTGTACATTTATCAATTATCAATACCCCATGTTCAATCAATTCAGAATGATTTTTGGAATATGGAAACCAAATCTACAATTAGTTAACTACACCAAGTTTAAAGCCATCAATCAATTCCAAATGAGTTTCAACATTCCAAATATAAATCAGTTAATCCAGAATTGGTTTCTAACCGGAGAAGTGAAGACCACAACAACCCTGACAAATGTTGTCTGCCTCCTAGCCCTCAGAATCAGTTTCTTAACCGGAGAAGTGACGGCAAGAAGACCACAACAACCCTGACAAATGTTGTCTGAGTTTCAACATTCCAAATATAAATCAGTTAATCCAGAATTGGTTTCTAACCCTGACAATTGTTGTCTGCCTCCTCGCCCTCAGAATCAGTTTCTTAACCGGAGAAGTGACGGCAAGAAGACCACAACAACCCTGACAAATGTTGTCTGAGTTTCAACATTCCAAATATAAATCAGTTAATCCAGAATTGGTTTCTAACCGGAGAAGTGACGGCAAGAAGACCACAACAACCCTGACAAATGTTGTCTGTCTCCTAGCCCTCAGAATCAGTAACCTGCCTCTAACACTGATGACATTAATTTGTCTCCTGAAAAGCAAGTTTACATCTTGTAAAATTATCCAAATCTTTAAATGTTCATTCTAAACAAAAAATTAAGTAGACCTATAACATGACATTTTGAATGAAAATCTAAACTTGTCTAAAATTTGCAACGGAGTATGCGTTTAGTATTAAGCTTTCTCCAAAACATTTCTTGGAAAATAACCATACCTATTTATAACTTAAACCATTCCTGTTTGGCCGTTTCTTAGAAAGTTGTGCTTAGAACATTACTGTATTATATTTCATACTAAATCAATAAAGGTTCATTAAACAGTCTTTGATCTGAGAAGTATCCTGTACAAACCATAAATTATTAACAGTGTAAATAATTCTGTGTCACATCGCTGTACAATCACTGCACTCAGGAACAAGCGCCTTGGAACATAATCGGATCAGTTCAGAGTTCTATTTTTATCCGCAGAGTAATTAGATTCCTTAGATGAACAACAGCCCTTATTGATGCTAGTCATCTAAAGTTTCTCCTTCTTATCCAGTAACATTCAACTTGAGGAAGTATTAATGGAATGAGGAATAAAAGAAGAAAATCATATTAACAGACCTCTTGAGAGTTCTTATAAATGAAGCAGTTCCCATCTCTCTGAATCACTCCTAAGTAGAAAAGGCAGTTACTTTTTGTAGGAATAAATCAAACAAATGTTGTTGTTTTTAGACACTTAGTGACAGTTTTCCTTCTCAAATGCTAAAATTTTCCTTAAATTAGGTTCATTACACTGAATTATTTAGAGAAAAAATGTAAACGTTATCATCATTAAGTTATAATAAGTTTCTTTAAGATTTGTAAATGTCAAGATATTGCAGAATTTGTTTTTCAAACATCATTACAAGCATTCATGATGAAACCATGAACTCTTAAATGTCAAGTGTTCCACCAGATATTTATTTTAAGATTTTCTTCTTCAATTACACTGTTCTGAAGGACAAAGAACATCTAAAATGTCAATCATAACTGAAGATGCAAAATACTTCTAAGATCTTAAGTTGTTCGTGTAATAAGATTTCACAATTCTTATTATAATAATTACTTTTAATAATAGCAACTACCAAGTTCATTATCTCTTTACTATCTCTACAATGCTGCAATAACCTGCAATTTTTCAATTATAGACTAAGAAAAATCTTTAATAGATCTTCCTTCAAGAGACCTTTTAGAATATGGTGAGATGAAGAAAGACGAGTTGACCTGTGTTTGATGTAATGCCATCACTGTTATCGAGTAACAAGTCCTTGATCAAATATCTATCAAATATATCTAAGATATCTCATGAAAGTACCTAACACTTCAGCTGTTGAATCAATAAGGACCAAACCATTCAGAGTGACCAACTAACAGGAGAACACAACTCATTAAGAATCAGCGGTAAGCCACTAATGAGCTGCTTTCTTGAATATTCTTATAAAAAGTTATCACTGTCATTGAATAACAGAGACCTTGTAGAAATAATGTTCAGTAAACTGGAGCACAGTGGTGTGGCTGTTGGCAGGCTGGCCTTTCGTGCAAAAAGCCAGTGTTTCAAATCCAGATGAGGACACCAAAAATGTTTGTCCTACACTGTGTTGTGTCCCTAGGCAAGATACTTCATTCACATTGCACTTATTGTACTTAGCTGTACAAATGGGTACCTGAATACATGATTTATGCACCTATTTGGTCATAAGAAGCACTAATTAGCTGCCTTGAAGGTACAATTCCCTTAGGGTAATAATGTACATTGAATCGCTATACAGTCCTGGACTCGATATTAGGCATCAAAATTGTAATTATCATTATCATTATTATCCTTGAGTATTCTGGTAAAGAACTATGGGTGACTGAGACCAAGAGAGACCTTGTAGACACAGTGTTGAGTAAACTGAACAAATCCTCCAATTACCATTAAGTAAACTCAGAACTAGAGAGAGGAAATCTCTAAACCCTTCACAGATTAGCTGTGTGTAAGACGTCAGTCCTCCGGCACAAAGCTCATGGCCTTTCCCTCGTACTCTGCAAGTCATCTTGTCCCCCTCCCTCACTCCACCAACTAATAAACTGCCTCTGCACAAACACCTGCGTTTTTTGTAATGGAAGCGGAGTTTTGAAATTAAAATCTACACCCATGTGTTCTTTCTGGATATTGGGATTAAGACTTTCTATGACTCTGAATCCTTGTTTTTCAAATACAAACTCAACAACAATGATCTCTAAATGCCACTCCTCTATCTCAACAACTTCTACTGGAATTTGTAGACTTAAAGAAGTGATTAAGGAATTGTTTTGTTGTGCAAGTGCTCATGTAAGAACTTATTAAGCATTATGTCAATCGTTGTTTCTTTTCATTTCTTAGCATCAACAGAAATTACTGTTACATGTTACCTTGCGTATTGATTTTTTGAAAGATAACAGGAGACAGACTTTTCAAAATTTCATAAAAACTCTGTCAGAATGTTGTTAAGATGGCACTACTGTGGGGGTCCATAAAAATAATCATGACAGAGAATTGATTCTTCAAGAGTGGACCAGGAGAGAGCAAATATAGAAGAGTGGATCACATTGACTGTCAATATCATCCCATGTTCCACTGCCGGTACCTCACACAGGCTGGTCTTACATCTCCGTAGAGATGAACTTCAATGACATCCCGATATGGAGGAGTTTTCTCTTCAGCCCAGTAATAATATGAATGATATGATTTACATTATGTTTTACCCATGATATGTTAACTTAACAGAAACTGGAACATCATTGCTTACGAATATATGTTTTCATTGAAACAGAAAAATAAATTGTTTTAAAATCAGAGAAATTTAGTTAAGAACAGATTGTTTTTTGTCGATATGTCAAGCTAGTCTCCAAAACTTTTCAGCTTCAAATCTATGAGGTCCAACATTTACACATGAGCAAATCTTTAAGTTCTTGTGGACAGAAAATTCAAGAATAAGGGGCCTAGACACTCACACAGAAACAGAAACAGAACAGAAACAAGGACAAGAACAAACTGATGGTTGGTTTCATGCTGTAAGGGATGACGATCTGGATGTTAAGATCTTAAAGTTAAACCTTTCTTCATCTACTCAGGACTGGAATCAAAGACTATGAAGTTGAAGCTGGTAAAGGCTGTGCAGATGATCAAGTATTTTTGAATTGATACTTATAAGTTAGACTCTACAGGTAGACAGTAGATATTTCCTCCATGTTAAATTATTGTTTAGATCAGGCTGATCCTGCCTCTGTTGCCCTTAGCTGCTGAAGCAGTTTATTACAAACCAGGTTTTGAGGTTATTTACAGGCACCGTATTGATGACAAATGAAGAATTAGACCGTGTGATAAAGACACAATATTTGAGAAGCCACCAGTAAAAGGTTAGTAGTGTCATTTCTTACTGCCGCCAAAACTTCAGAACAAAAGGAAAAAAACAAGAAGAGCTTAAAGACTGTGTTTCCTGTGTCTTTTGTTGCCAACTACAAGCTATTCCTGGTTTTACATGTGATTTCATTCCAAGAGCAGAACAATATGAAGTTTCAGTCTATGGTGTCAATAATCCAGGTATTATGAAAATGCAGATAACTATTCTCAAGAGACCAGGACTTCACATCCTCTTGTGCCTCTTTCACTTGTGCATATATCATCAAATAATCAACAGTACATCCATCTATAACCCCTTTTGTATTGGAGTTTTTATCTTGATATTTGAAAGCATCACAGTTGTTTCCTGTTGGTTACGAATTAAGTGTCAGGTACTTTTGCAAGTGATTCAGGTGAGGTGAGGTGAGGTTGCATCCTTGTTCTTGTGAGAATATGAATAAGAATTTTCAATGAACATAATACAATCGTTAATTCAATTCTAACTAAATCAATACCTGTTGGAAATTCTTTAACAGAAATAATGACCAAATATTTTTTAAAATCTAGCCTGTATGTAGACTGGTTGCTTGAAGTGAAAGAGTTGACATTTTGATATAAATGCTTAATTACCAATCATGAAAAGAACTTGATCATATAGAAGTGAATTACTGTGCATCATCAGAATTGAAAACTTAGTTCACGTCTTGAACATCAAAGATACGTTTGCATTGTCCAAATCCCTTTGAATGATAAGAAAATATGATATCAAGTTTTCCTTGACATTATCAAAGGCTTTATTTACTTTTCATGTCAAAATTTCTTAATCATGGAGAAATTAGAAGTTTTAAGATGCATTGATGTTTGCTGTACACTAAAATATCCGAGATATTCACAATGTGTTCATGCAATACTAGGATGAGGTGGTTCCATTTGTGATTGAAGTTTTCTAAAAATATTTTGCTATATGTTTTTCGACAAAAAATAAAAAAATCAGAGTTGACATTCTCAAGAACTGACAGAATTTTAAATGAATTCATAACAACTCTGGACGCCTTTTAAATGAGAAAAAGATTCGGAATATTACATCAATTTCAGTTTCAAATGCCTACAGGGAAGCTATCTAAGACAGCATTGTTTACTTATATTGGTTTGCAATATATCTTTAGTCAAAATACAGGTTAAACAAAGTTTCAGAAACTGAAAAAGAAGAAGATCATAATTCTGATGACTGACCTCAAACCCAGAAGACTGAGAAGTCTCTTACTGTGCAACAGTTCAGTTTACTATAAATGCAATATACGACTGAATAATTTTATTCTACGAAAATCACAACTGAAAATAAATCTACTTATTTGAGATTCACGGATTGTAGCCTTGCGTTTATTAATGAAGAGATTTTGTCTTATGTATTGTAACTTTGCAAACTGAGACCTTTTCAAAAAATACAATTTGTTGGTTCAAACTCATAAATAATTCTTCAAAGTCTTAGAGTTCATAAAATCAATAACAATCAACACCATTAATTTCACTTTGCAAGAATATTCATCTTTGAGTACTATTTAACAGCACTTTAAATGCAAACCTGAAGCCTATTTTGACACCCAGGGAATCGTGAATAAGCCAAAGTGAGGCAGCCAATCATTAAATAGTCGTTTATTTACTGCGGCGTCCCATTAAGTAGTATATGGGGCTACTGTGTGGAATACTTAGCATCTTCATTCACATATTCAACACATTAAAATCTGCTCATGGGTTTCCCAGTTCTCGGGAGAAAGAAATTTCTATTACTATATCAAACAAAATAATAACAGAAGACCCTTATGAAATTCTATTACAAGATCAAACAGGATGCCAAAATATGATTTATTTCAAACGGGAAATAAAACCATAAAAAAATTCCTAACTAAGACAATAATTTAACAATGTACACATTTATACCATTTTCTGATCATTATTGTTGAACCTTAAAAAAAAAAAGAAAAACTTGAAGCCAAAGTCTCTGTACCCCATCAAGTATAACATTTATTTTCTATAAGGTTGAAATTTACATTTACAAATATTAAAGCATTGCCACGGTGTTCTTTAACATGTTTTGGACAATCACCATCTTTACAATTTATAATCTGGTTTTGTCAAAGTACATCTACCCCAAACTTCAATTATCTCAAAGAAATACATTCTTAAGAGCAAATAGGTTAAAGGTTAGAACCTTTTTTGCCACTGTAGAAAACAAGCCTGAATAATTTCACAATCTAAATATAATCAATAGCAGTTTGAAATACAGTCAACCACAATCCCCTATGGACTCAATCTCAAAACCCCCCATTCCACATATCTGCCCCATAATCTGGACCTATGAGTACAGTAATAAGAGTTCAAGATTAGAGAGTTCCTCATTCAGTTTTTATTCATTCAATCTCAGATGATACTTCATTATCAATGTTATTCACAGTTTCTCATAACCTTTTAAGATCACAATTATGTTATAATAAATCTTTAGTATAAAAGCCTAGAAAGTTGCCCACTTAGATTTCATGGAATCTGATTAACAGCCGACATCCCTTTCAGAACGCTAATGACAAACCCACTTAAGCCTGATGCTGACATCACCAAGCAAGCACTGACTACTGCTCACAACACAATGCTTATAAGCGTGACTTGTTCATCCGATATAGACAATATCATACTCTCACCGGAGCATTAAGCATGTAAATATATCACAATTAGTAGATAATAGGGATGAAGTCAGCCGCTGAAATTATTCATCGGAACACAAACGATGAAAATAGATTTTTTTCTCTGACTACATGTTGAAGGCGGCACATTTAATGATCTATTATGTTGCTGATTATATACACAATGGTCATTAAGTGGAGACCATGACTAAGTGGTGGGTTCTGTCACAATCTTATTGATGATCTTGTGTCCATGAAGAGAGACACTCTCTGACAGATGAGGAGTATAAAGTAGCTGAGTCAGACAAGATCATTAAAACTTCAGTAGAAACTTCAAGCTTTACTACAGTAGAAACCTAAGTCTGTCATCCAGACCCTATGGCAAACTATTAAAGGAGCCTTCTGAAGTCTAGAAAATGTTGGTAAGTCTAGTTGCCTCAGCCTGAAATTAAGTATTGTACAGGACTCCTTTTTTATAGTATTTCATACCAAATGTATTGTAAAACAAATTTTTGGGTGAAATCTCTTTTCCAGGGACTAAATGTTTGTCTATAGAAACCGTATTCCACCAGTTTCTCTACTGAAGGTTTAGTGGTACTGCCCCTGGTACAGTGTAGCTTGCATTGTCTGTGGACACACTGGGAAATGTTTAGTAAGCGCTGTTAGGCTATATACAAGGAAGTGTTTTGCGTGATGTTTTTTCATAAGAATTACCGTATTAGTACAAGGCCCGTAAAACTTTTCTTACTATTTATTGGAATCGATATTAATGAGTGATGAACACATTTCATCTTTGTCATACATTTGGAGGAAGGTTCTACCAACAAACAAAATGATTTACACAGACATATATTATTGGTTAACAAACTGATGATTTGGTTTAACAGTCATGACCTGTATGATTTAAATTATTGTGTAATGATAATAAAGAAATTTCAAATGTACATAATAAAAGTGATGTGACGATGCCCAAAAAATTTATATATGTTTTTATTTAGCCTTAGTACAGTGGTTGCCTCTGTTTAAATGTAAACTAATCAAACTGACTTGGTGTGAAACAAGCACTGAGTCCGGTGTGGGGAGTATGGATTACAGGGCTATGGTGTATCTTATACTTGACAGAACACATCAACTGATTAATAATGGATGGGTTATAAAACCCATGATATGTCATCAGGAATACAGGATGGAGCTTTCAACACTCCCAGTAAAGATTTCTTTTATAATCAACACTTAACCTGATAAATTGACGAATAACAAACCGTTTAGAGGGGCCAATTTTCTCTCATTAAGAGAAAGAAGAAAGGCAAAGGTTATATAATGGAAATATCTAAAATTGCATATTTTAATCAAATTTATACTTTGAGCACCTTAGCTGACCATTAACAAGTGAACTACAACTAATATTTTCTTTTTTAATGTGTTGCTTCCTGTTGATTGGCCATTCAGACTGTTTTGGCACTGATAATTCAAAAGCTCAGAAAGAAAATCAAAATATTATAGTTTTACATTGTGGATATCTTGCTGTGGGCATTTTACAGACTATTTACCCTGTTACATGTTAAAAATAATCTGTTCATTTTCACAAATATGTCTCAATCTAAATTTAGGGATCTAAAACACAAAAGCAAAACACTTAACCACATTCAAACCTGCCAAAATAAACGCAAGACTAGAATAGACTCTAAAGAAATATTTTCATCTTATTTTTAACACACATTTTCAGTCCACAGCAAGACTAATAGACTGTCTGTGCTTTCGGCTTCCTATTCCGTCATGAGACTGTCATGCAGTCAGAAGTTGATGCCTTAATTTACCAATCTTCTCCATCAGTGGTCGTCCTACCTTTTATGTCCGAGCTATTTTTGTCCCTACTTACACTGATCAATGAATGGGCTGAACTTCTTATCATTACCTAACTTTGCTAACCACTTTGGCAACTGGCATAACCTCACTTGTAAATAGACAGACATTGGGAAGATAGAAGATGTTAATCTTGATGTCATCACCACCGGCCTCAGGGATATTAGGAAAGACCACGTAATTTAGTAAAAACATGTGGATTAAATTTTTTATTAAAATTTCCTGATAGAAACACTCTGCGATTTTCATGAAATATTGTTTGGCTTTGATAAGAACCTAAATGACATTTATGGCGACAAAAAAAAAAAAATCATCCAATTACATGTTTTAATGAAAATCCCAAAGAAGTCCTACATATATGCAGAAGCAAAAATCATACGTATAATTTACATGTATACTAGTTCTGAGACATATCAAACCCTATCAACTCGTACTGTCCCTCCCATTGTATTAGATAAGTTTTCAGTATTACATTTGACCAACTGAGGCATAGCAAAACAAGTAGCATAGCAAAGAAACGTGAAGATTCCTGAACTCTGATTTTACCTAATCATAATCTCTATTAAAAAAGAAAATGCAGACTTTTTTAATATATTAATTTTGATATATGATAAATTTTCATATTTAAATAAAGTTTCAGGATAAAATGCAGATGTAATTTTGTTACAGGATCACCTGGCATTCTTAATTTTTTGGTGTTTATTTCAAGGTAACTAATCTGATACTGCTTTATCAACTCAAAAGCAAAGATTATCAAATATGATTAAACATTAATTAGTAGTAGATAGATACTTGTGCACATAAACTGCACGTTAAAACTTTTCAAATATTCCTTAATTAACAAAAATAACTTTGAAACCTCCAAATGTTATTTCTAACAAAAATAACAGCCAATGTCCCTTTGAAAACATTTGATTTTGAAGTGGTAAACCACGAAAAACAAATTGTTTATAAACAAATGCAAGAAACAACTTTTTAACTCTACTGCATTGTTGCCATATTTCACATCTAAAACTAAAAGTTACAGCTAAAAAAACAATATAAGTTCTATTAAAAACTTGTTTGTTTTGTTTTTGACATGTCCTAAAAATAAATCCCAAAGACTCCATTTTGCACTTTCTGGAAGACAAAGAGACACATCCTCTGAAGAAGCCAGTGCAGTAATCACGTCAGTGTGTTTAGCTTCAACAGATCCCACAACCACTCGCAGCTTTATCTTCACAGCGTAATCATCTCCAGACACCATGGTGACCCCAGCCGACCCCGGTATCACATGACAGTCATGTGACCGAGCAGAGGCAATGACAAAGAGCATCTATATCAGCGCTGACCACATGTGTAGTGTATGCAGTCAGCAGGGCGTTTTGGGTTTCACCAGACCTTTGGGGCACAACTAGGTCAGGGCTCAGGGCCTAACTGGGTCATAGTTATCAGGGTGAGGCAGGGCAGGGCAATACACATGGTATCAAACACTCGGGATATAACAGTTTATACTCCAGGATTAGAAGTTCAATAACAAGCACTCGACTGGTAACACAACAGGATTATATGAAGTATCGACACACTTCTTGACGAGATAATGTCAATCTTGGAAATTTCAAACTCGTATAGTAAACAAGTAAACAAATTAACACATTTTTTGTCCAAAGAAACCCAAATAATGTCAGCTGTTAAAGAAATATATGTGGAATCCAAGAAAAGGAACAATATAGAATTTGAATGAAAGAAACCTACCTTTTATCAGATTCCAAGAATGTATCATACTCCAATGACATCTTGCACACAAGGGCTTGCCTGAAAAAATATCATTTCAGTGAACAATTAACACAAAATTCAAGACACGGCCAGTTTCATTTTTAATGTTTGAACATTTCTACCAATGCAAAGTAAAAATTGTTGCGATTGATGTATGTAAGTTCACTCTTTATATATACAAATTTAAGAATATTTGTACATTAAGATTTCAACTATAACTTCTTGCCGTGTTTACAGAAGTAATAAATGTATTAAGCCCTTTGCAAAAAATGTACAATGTGACCATTTAGAAGAATTTTGGCTTCATCTAACACAACTGATATGAACTACATTTAGAGTCTATGATGACATATTCATTTTAGTCAAAATCATTTACTATTCCGTTGACAAAACATGTCAAATGCAAAATTCATTCATCAAGTTTAGCACAATGACAAGTAGTTTTTCTTCACTTTGTGTTCAACATTAATTGTTTCTTCATACACATCATGTGGACAGCAAACATCAAATATTTTGATATCAATTAGGCAAAGCAAACAAAATTCAAACATTGCTATTTCTTATTACATCAAAAATAACCACATGGGATCCAAAGTTATTTTTGATGAAATTCAAATATAAATGTATGGTTTCTAGAAAGCTGATAAACAAATTAAGAACTTAAGAACAACCAACCTGTTGTGTGTGGCAGAACAGTTGGTGTTGATCATGTGACCACCTGTCAAATATAGACATCATTTATGTGAGCATGGGAAATATATACTTTCTGCTTCAAAATATTTGAAGGAAATAAAGAAGTTATAAAACTCACTTTTTTATTCTTGACACAATCAGAGCTTTGAGGTAAAACAAAGTTTAGAACTTTTCTTCCATGGTAAAAAGATTTAAAAAATCAAAATATACATCAAATAAACTTTACTTGGAAGGTAAACTTCAAATTGTCATGAAATATTTTGCTTTGGAATTGATTAGTACAACACATATGGTTGACTGATTTTCTCCTTATCAGTCTTACTGTAACTAAGCCAAAGATGGTTTTTCCATTGAATGTTACACCTTTTTCTAAGGGATATCACTATTATAAAAATCGATGATTTAAGAATAGATTCTGTTTGGATGGTTGACTGAAAAGTTTCCTAAGATATTAAACAATTATTCATAACAAATTTAAAATATTTGAAAATTATAAACACAAGTTTAATCAAGCAATAGAGTAGCCTCAGTTTTGCCCTAAACTATTATAGTTAAAGCACGAGGCCAAAGGTCGAGAGTTTCATGTTAATAATGTAAACACATGATGGTTGAGGCTACTCTTTTTCTTTTCTAGCATGTCGATTTTAACTCGTGTAAATTATATTTCAGCCAAAACAAACTTAAATGAAATTAATCAAATTTGGCAGTGAATTGAAAATGCTCGACTAGGGCCATAACCAGTGACGTCATAACGTTATTGTTGTTGACGCCATGGGTAATACTTTATTGCGGTGCCTTTGATCTTTACCGAAACATTGCTAGAATACAAGATAAATCATGTTAGGTTGCAGAATAACAATGGTATCATATGGGACTCTTTATCAATTAAAACTTTTTCCAACAATGTTCCACTTATTACTCAAATATCAGCAAGGAATATAATTGAAATAAAGAATGTAAATCAACAGTGTGGGTGAAAATCACAATCCATCATGTTGTCATAAACATTACACAACGTTTTCATCATCTTGGCCAATATCCAATAACATCTTCAGATTTGGCACTGATATTTGGCATGAGTTTGAGTTATGCTTTAGTGCGAGTCTCCATATCAACCTCTAGCTACAATGGTTTTAAAAAAAAATATATTACAATTTACAGAGTATTTCCAATTCTGATGTCATACAATCATAAAATCAAATCAAAGTAATGAATAGTGATTTTTATAAGTTCTACACTGCAATGTTATCACAATAATTAACATGGATTAAACATGATCAATAACCCAAAAAATGATTATACCAAATAATGATTTAAAATTAAACTAAACAAAATATTTTCAAAGTTTCAGTAGCAAAACAAAACTTAATGGCATATTCAAGCTTAAATTAAGATGAATCTGTAACAAAACGTAACTAATTATTTTCAAAACCAAAAGAATTTTTCAGTCCAGACTTAAAATAACAGAGAGATTGTTTCCACTTCGGACTCTTTTGTTATTTTCACAAAAAATCACAAGTGAAGTCAATCATCTTTTCTGTGTTTAAATCAATCCTGTACACTTTCGTGTTTACAGGCGGAAAGAAGCAAATTACACTTCATTAAATATGGATGAAGAATAATGATATCTGGATTCAAGCCAGCTGAACCACCAAACAATTCCCCACATACCACATAGAGAATTCTGGTTGCAAATTTTAGGAAGAAACTGGCCCAGATATCTCAAATGTGCATGTATAATGGGACGGGCCAGTAATTACAGGTCCCTGTACTTTACACAGGAAATGAGCTGCAACTATCAAAGGGTCTGTGACAGAAAATTACATCTCTAAGACGGGAAGAAATTAGTCTGGTTCTATCTTCTGAGTTCAGCATATAGCTAGTTAGATACAATATGAGGGAATTATAGAGTTCTCTATCGTGTCTTTGAATCCTAGCAGTAGATTAGAGGACAACCTTGTAGCATCTAGGATGAAAGTGAATAGAAAGGGTATCGTCTTGCTACCAAATGGACTTGTTCCTCATGTCAGATAGTTAATATAAGCACCAATTTGTACAAGGTGTTTTTGTAAAAGATATGCATTTACTTTAAACTTCGATAAATCTAAAGTTTAACCAAAATCCTAGCTCTCAAATTAAAAAATTTTGAAAAGAGACTGAAATCAAAAACAGTAAATTAAATCCTTACCAGTTTTATGTTGAAAGTTTTCATCTTCTGCATCCGTGAAAAAGTAAGTCTGAAAAAGAACACGAGAAACTAAATAAGAATTATTATTTTTTAACTGCATGATAAACTCAACTGATATTTACAGAGACTTTGATAGCATTTCAAATGGTAAGTGGTGAACAGCCCTCCCAACTTGGCCCCATGCAGACTGTGGAAACATATTACATATAACATTTACCATGAAATTGGAAACCCCAGGAGAAAACCCTACCCCCTTTCAATAAATGACCCCCCCTTTCAAAATTCAGGATAAACTACTCACTGAAAGATATTATAACAGAAAACTATGTAAAATACTCAGATTGAAAGAAACACTTCATAATCTGCTTTCTTACTTAAAGTGACACAGAGAATGTTTCATGATTTTTCATAAGTTAAAGCCAAAATAATTTATGACCCAAGTTAAGTTCAAATCGCCTTCCAAACCTTGCATCTTTTTCTCTAAAATGCCCAATTTGTGATATTTTCTTGTTTAAAATGACAATTGGAAACGGGCCCTAAAATGTTAAAAATTTGAAATCCTGTGTCCAATTTTGAGTGTATTTGTTAAAAGACCTACTAAACACTTTCAAGCTATTTTTGTCTTTGTGTCTGCTGTAAATAAGATTCCAAAATAACGTTTGAGTCATTGGCGCGCGCCACAGTTCGGTTTTTGATCATAAAAAACGACTATAACCAGCTTATTGTCACAACACTGAACTGATAAGTATTATATTTCTGAAACAACATTATTTCTTGATAAAATAACAGCATTTTTTAAGTTTGACATATTTGACTCCAACAACATACTCTGTGCACCTTTAAACCATCAGGAGTGTGATTATGAAGAAAATTTCAAATTATTGTTGCTCCAGTTGAACATGCACTCATTTTGCTCATCATCTTTAGTTTATTCAAAATCGTTATTTTATATCTTTGTTGGAAAAATGCTAATGTAAACATTAAGTAATTTTTCATTTATTTATCTACTAGATGAAATAAGAATTCAAAGTACCCACTCAAAAGTACAAGATTATAGAGATTATTTCTCATTAATTTCTATGTTCAAAAGTTCTTCATTGAAGTCTTTTTAAGCAAGTCAAATACGATTGATGACTAGCAATTACACAAATCAACAAAAGACTAAAAAAATGCAAATATGTTTCTGTAAATCACTTAGATTTAACATCCTCCTTAACTTTAAACTTTCAGCATGACAGCTGCAATGGTGATTGACACTAACTAAATTAGCCATTCTGCAGTGTGTATAGGAATTAAAGTATTGCTGCAGCGCTACCCTACAAATCCATTTCAATAAGCACACTTTTCCCTGTGGGTATATCTAGCGATGGATTTTCTGTGTGTCTCGCTACACTAATGGGCAAGTGATCGGCACTCTGGCCTTATTGTCTTTACTTGTCTCTCAGGGCTTCAACACAGCCAAAAATACCAGCAAGGATTTGACTTGTGGAGAAAATCAATTTTTTACAAAGAAAATACATCAAACGAAAACATACTAAACTTCCATCAGTGACAGGAACAGGTTTTAGATGATCTATTTGTAAAATGCCAGCAATAAATGAGCAGAGCTGATAACTCAACTGACAGTTGTGATATTGATTTTGTGTTCATAGCATCCTTAAAACTCAACTCTCTCTGGTGAAGCTCCCTTGTTCTCTGTGTTTAGAGCAATGTTGTCTTCCGTGAAGAGGTTCTTATGATCAAATTGATCATTCTGTTTCATCTGATTACAGCTTTTATTTATCTAATTCCTTCACACAGACAACTTCAGTGATACTAATATGACAAGTTATCACAATTAAAAATAAAAATACGGAACTGTTTTAATGATTAATATTATCAAACATTATAAATTTTACCTAATAACAAGTATGTACCACAAATCTTATCTTAATCAAATTTAACAATGAAAAAAAATTATTGCAACATGTTATCGAATAGATTTAGTAAGTAAGAAAATTATTGATGTATACAATTTGAGATATGATAAAATTGACTAACTTCAACAGGTTAATACCATCAATAAAACATACCATCAGTATAAAGCTTTTGAGATATAACAGTTATATCATTATTTGAAATTAAACTTTTAGGAACAATGTTGAATTAAGTCAAACAAGTTGCTAATGTCAATGAATTCCGAAATAAACATGTCACTCTAATCGCGATCGGTTGTTTTATTCCACTGGATTAGAAAATGAAATCAAACTTAACCAGAAGCAGTGATATTTGATGTCTTTGTGTATTGTGTACCGTTAACCGTAGTTAGTCAAGCGGAACTGACATAACAAGGGGACATTCAATATCCCCCCGCATATTGACATAGCGTCAACATAGCAAACAGGTGAAATGATTTCTTTCAAAATCAAATCGCTTACCTGATCTCTGGCCAGAATGAACCATGTTTTTAAGATGACGCTCACACGAGATTCGTGATACTTTTTTGAAGTTTTGACACTGATAAACACGTCAGAGAGCTCCGTTTGTCTTGATTGATTTTGAATAAATCCATCGCTAGTTGTTTCCTCTCTAGTCACCACAACACCTTTAGCTAACTTCTGAACATCTTCCGGAATAGATTTTGCACTTCTTTGCTTCCGATGAAAGTCTGCATCGTCGTTTTTGAGGTCTTCTGCAACAGGTCTTTGGCTGCCGCCATTGTTGACTTGTTGAAGTTGAACTTTTTGAGGACTGTCACCTGAAAGTTTCCTCTGGTGGGAATCCACTGGATCGTAGTTCGAGAAGAGCAGAATATTCACAAGAAGCACAAAGACGATGAATGCGGTAGCTTTCACCGCATTTCTAAGTCTTAGACGCATAATTCGTCTCCGAAAGTCCTACCCGACTCATGGCATGGCTGTGACCGAGCACCCTGCATTCCCCTACACAAGTGTGGGAACTTTCTTCGCTCGCGACCTCGCTCTTATCTATTAATAGCCCCACGCGGGGTCGATGTGAAAGTTCAAAGGAGCATACCGCATGCGCACTACGTGTCGGTAGTGCACTTCCGTCAACAAAGATGGCAGGTGATTCCTGGTAAGTCACGAGATACCGATGAAATTTACTTTTTTAAAAAGATCTGTTAGTTGTATCTCGCAGAAATAAAATGTACTCACTCTTTAAATCTAGAAGCAACAAGACTTGGGTTTGGTTTAAATCGAAATAGCCAATTATGACTGTTTACAGTGAAAAACTACATTCGGAAGTCACATGATTCTAATGTCACCCACTGAACAAGTTACTGTGAATCAGTTTATCTGATTATTCGTGTTTATTGTGAATCAAACTTTGTTAGTTCTTGTCATTTAGGTATTCATTGTCGAATACTGTCATGCTTCATAGATTTTGATGAACCAATTAGCCTGCTTGCTCACCTAAACTAGCCCTAACCTACAATTAATTAAGACTAGTCAATAAATATTAAAGAGCCACTCCGTGAGTTGTCGGAGTCATATATGCCAACCTTAATTAATGGTGTCATTTGATCGCGAAGTATCGACTGTTACCAAAAAGACACATTTCAAACTTATTTGTTTTTTTTTACAGTGACAATATGAAGGTAGAACGTCGCAATTATAATCGAAAACCGGACAGTGGCGCGCGTCAATTGTCCATCGTAATTTTTGAGACTTATCTAAAACAGCCAGGAGGGCAGTTAGGAGTTGATAGTGTTTGTTAGGTTAATTAACTAGTATCTATGTATATTGCACGTGATATCTACACCTCTGTGCATTTATAAGGCTGTTTTTTTAGATTTTCATGGATAATCATTATTTGTCATATATATGTCTTATGGACATGAAAAGTTAAGATGTTTTGATTTTATGTCAGCACATATGACATTTAGGTTCGTATAAAAGGTAAATAATATGTTATGAAAATCCATAGTGGCTCTTTAAACTTTGCCTTCTTTAAAATTAAGACATAATTAATGAAACAACAAACAGAAGTTTTGCCTGATGTAAAATCATAATATTCTTTGAATTATTTTATATGATTCACATCTTGTACAATATCAACTATAAACAGTAATTCAGATTCATCAGCCAAGCACTAATAACAATGTTCACAACTGAAGGTTGTTCATTCAGAGCTACTAGCCCTGTGTCCTTGACCTTAAACTTCATTTGTCTTATACTATAGTATGATAATGAATAAAACTTTTTCAGAAAGTGTCTGCCATCACCTTGATGAGGTGTTGGCCATTTGATCTGTTTCTCAAGTGTTACACATCTTTGTTTACTTTCAGAAAAAAATTTGCCCCGTCTTCAATTAAGGCCAAATGTACAATGAATTTCATATATACATGCTTCAAGGTTATATTGTACTCAGTTTTGAACTAAATGAATTAGGAAATTTTATCTGATTGTCATTACATTATAACAAAACCAAAACGCACCCATATCCCATTGAGCACTATAAATGGAAGTCACTCTTTTGACAAGGGAATGCTAATACAAGGGCAGGGATTGGGAAAGGCAGGGGGCATGACCCATTTTGCACATTGGATGAAAAAATGGCCCATTCAAATTTGAAATTTTACCATTGCTGCTAAGGGGAAAGGCCCATTCAAAAGTCTGAAAATGACTAAAAGTTCTATAGATGGCCCATTATCAAAGATGTCTTTCCCAATCCCTGCCAAATCATTTAGTTCCTAATTAGCATCATTATGAGAAGGTGTTATTGAAAACTTTTGTGACTCTGAATGTGTTTTTTGGTAAGTGAAAGTTTTTGTAGCTTCAAATTTTAGGAAAGGGTTATCTACTTTTCCTTGTGATAGTCATAAGGCATGTAGTTCAACATAATATTTCAACCTTAAATTTGCCATTGCCTGAAGCATCTAGAGATGATATGGTATGAATTATACTCTGAAATATTCAAATTCTCTGATACTCCTTTCCTGATACAGAAATTGATGACCAAAAAAAAGGTGCTTCCCAAAAGTAGTCAAGAGTAAAGAAACTATATGTTTCTTTATGTAAGTTATTCCTAATACCTATGAACATTTTTCAGGTTAACGGACTATGACACCTGTGCCCACCTGGGCCAGGACATTATGGAGAAGATAAACGAGAGAAACAAACACAGCAGAACCAGCTCTACCTACACCAAGGTAAGATGCTTCACTGTCCAATGTGTCCATGACTTAGATATTACAACCAGTGTGATCGTAACAGGCCCCAACACCGGTTGAGTTGCTTAGCTGTTAGCACGGTCAATGTTGCCTGACTCTGACGGTGTGAGTTTGAATCCTGCAAGAGGCTTGAAGCGAAAAAGTGTTAACAACTGTACTACTGCCAGATGTTTGCAGATTAACTGCAATATTAAACAAAATGGTGGTTTGATAAATTTTTTTGTATGAAATACTTGCAAAGCGTTGATAAACAAAACCAAAAAAGATCATTATCTTCATCTTAAGTAAAGTTTATTATTTCCAAATCCTGTTTTAAGTCCGGGTTTGCTGACCAGCATACTCCAAAGGCTAATGGAAAATCTATGTGTAGGCAGTTCCCCCATAGAAATCCTAACTAAATAAACCAATTAAACTTATTATTATTTTTATTTTTAGTCTCTAAAAAACAAATGCTCTCCCAGATATGCCTGGGAGAGAGGAGAGGGAGATGGGGGGAGGGGGGTTGTCAGAAGAAATAAACTCAGCTGGTGTGGAGTTTCGTCCTACCGCAACATTCAGGAAGGATGTAAAATGTCATCACCTAATAAGATAATTCTTTTAGTTACTTAGTGAACTTGAACTTTAAACAACAGGCGCAGCACATTGGGCAAGACCAGGCAAAGTACAATAAAGATTCCCAGGATATGGCAGGGTATAGGATTTTATGAGCCCTTCAATCACAGCGAATTAGAAATTTGTTATTGATGCTGTTTTGAATCTAATACAGTAAAAATGATTGTGTAAAACTTGTTTACATATGTTATCTTTGTATTTAAAGAAATTGCAATGTTATTTTGTTATCTTTGGTCTTCTTTTGTATTATGTTCAATAATTGATTAATCTTGATTAGAAGTCAAATGAGTTTGGTAGCAATCCCTCAAGAGTTACCTCCCTTGAAAACTTTTATAATCAATTCTCATTATGGTATGTAGAGCTTCCGTTTATTTTGCGCTTCTTGTGCAAAATTATTGTAAAGAGATTCTCAATTAACAAGTTGGTAAGAATGATTGATTTTTTAAAAGACAATAAGTTATTCTATCGTTGTGCAAGACATTCAAACAAGCTTATGTGTTTCAGCTTTCAGCACAAGTCAGGGTATCGATGAAACAATTCTCCGCTGATCTGGGCAAACTACGACAAAACTTGATGCGGGCTTCTTCCTCATATCACATGTATCTTTTTATTAAAAAAGAGTCAGTAACACAAATTTGAATGTTGTCAAATAGAGGTTGTGAATATTGAATGTCATTTACAGGATTTTAATACCCTATCTTATGTTATTTAGTTCATTTATTCTGCCAGATTTCTATGGTAAATACAATCCCCCATGTTTTGATGTAAATTTTGCGAAACCATGCTGACACTTGTGCTCCGCTCTGCAAATCCACAAAAATGTGCAAAAAGATCAGCAGCTTTCGGCATCTTTGAATGAAACATAAAAAAAACACACAGTGCAGTGATATCCTCCTATGTAAGGCTTATATTGGTACTTGGTTACTGGAATCCGATAATTTGGATCCATGATCGCCCTACTCCTATGAGTGTATCTTTCTTGGCATGTATCACGGGGCTTGTATAGGAATCAGTAAACTTTTACAGAACTGTTTTTGGTAATTTCCTAAGATTAAAAGTTCACAATTAACAGTATAAATTTAAGTAGTTTTGTGTTGCTCTTTACTTGATGAATTGAAATGTAAAGTTCAGAGGAAAAAAATTGGTAAATGAGTCAAGAAAACATTATACCTTTCTCCATGAAGAGTGTGACTGCAAGAGTTGTCCCCCTTAACTAACATAGCACACAGCGTGAGGTGGAGCGACGACAGATCAACCTGGATGCGCTGACCACAAAAGAGAAGCAGATGGAACAGGCATTCCGCAACGAGACTGGCGAGACAAGGTAGGTTACTCTTGTCATCTCAATTAATTCCGAAATCTGTTAGTAGCAATAGTCACATTTATTCTCAAAGAGAGAGTCTTTTAGGTTTCTTTTTGTGGAAACAAAATTTGAGGGTATATAGAGAATCTCACCCAAGTGTCTTCTGATATCAAATATATCAACACGAGTTGATAAAAGTTACAAATATCCGAGGCTTGCCGAGGATATTTTACTTTTATCAACGAGTGTTGATATATTTGATATCAGAAGACATGAGGGTGAGATTCTATTTATCATCCAAATTCATTTTTCATTACATTTGATTGACAAATGAACATTACTGAACACCCTGCTGCCCTAAGACTCCAAGTGCGGTGATGTCATAGCATTGTGACGTCGTAGTGTTTATGACGTCATAGCATTGTGATGTCATTACTTGATGATGTAAAACAACTGTGATGTCATATACTTGACGTCAGAGGGGCATTGTTCAAAATCTACTGCCAAAAAGATATCTCCTAGGAGATATCGCTTGATCTTCCACAAGCGATATCTCCTGTGGAACAGAGTTTTGGATGATAAATTTCCGTCTATAAAATATTATCATTGTTAGATAAAGTAAGGGTGGGGGGAGTAAAGTTAAAACACAGGAATGACACTCGTGAAAGGTTCCACATTTTAATTGTGATGTTTCGGGGGTCGTTTGACCCCCTTCATCAGACAAACATTATGATGTTTCACATGGGCTAAAGTGCCGAAATGCGGTTCATATACATCGTGGTGAAAGACAAAACATCACAATTAAAATGTGGAACCTTTCACGAGGATCGTTTCTGTGTGTTTTAACGGTACTCTCCCCCCCCCCCCCCCCCTACTTTATTTAACTTTCTTGTACCGTTGTGCATCATTTATTTGATCCGCAGCTATGTCATTCTATAAGTCCTCACCGCGCTAACCCTAATATCATTGTTATATATGATTATTTTTTTAACAAGCATTTTAGAAACATGTTTGAGTGTAGTATTTGGTTGCTTAAGATTTTACAATTGGGAAAGAATGCTTCATTCAGACAAGAAAAAACCTTGAAAAATTAAGCCATTTAATTGTGCTTCAAGGTGTAAACCCTTGCAAGGCATGACAAGGCAATGCTGATTAGTCTTCTGTTAAAATATGTTAATCTATAGATATATATTCTGTCAATACATTTCTGTCAATAAATGTATTTTATTTCTAGTTGTTTGACTATAAGGGAAAAACCCAGCAGTTTTGTTTTCCCGTAAAAAACAAAATGACAGACTAATGCGCTCTCTTATGAGCCTTTTAGCCAGACAACCACTTGACTGTTTTTTCAACTTCTTTGCCTTTTACCCCTTAGGCTAGAAGCAACTATTTTGTGATGACCATTTGCATCTGCTTTGACTCAAGCAAGTCAGTTTAATGCAAGTAGTTCAGGCAATGATTCTAATCAAACTGACTGTGGTACAGGAAGAGTTGGACCATAATTTTGCATATGACAATGTCAAAGACAAGGATGTTAAGGATCTGATTTGATCTATTTGTAATTTGTATATTCAATAATGAAATCCTTGTTATTATCACTGCAAGAGCATTATTATTTCTAATCCTTTACAACTTATTTTAGTTGCAGTTTTAGTATATGTTTTTTTGAACAAATAACTGAGAAAGGGAGATAACTCTTGGAGTCTTGGTTTTAAAATTTTCCACATTTTCTTAAATTTTGCTGTTGTTTTTTTTTAGGTACTTTTCAATGACGAATTATGATTTAACAGATATGGTTTCGAATGTTGTAATAATTTTTGCTGTATTTTCTAAAGGTATCTAAACCCAAGTGGCAATAGGTATGTCAACATGTTATGAATTATTCCCCGTTGTTCCTCAGAAAACATGTTCCTGCTTGTCACTGACCCAAAATTGCACTGTCCAGTTGTCATAAGACTGGTTGATTTTTCCAACACCCCCCCATTTCCTGATACAAACTTAGCTCTGAGCTTTTCTCGGGTTTTCTAGCAAGTGTTTGATTTTACTCAAAGTTGTGAAAAGCCTGAACCTAAAGACAAATTTCTAAAAGAAAATTAAGGACAATCACATATTCTACCATCTTAAAGGAGACAACAGGTCACTCACGACTAGAATCAAAACTGAAACCCTGTTTTCTAAATAAACGACTTTATACATTTAGACAAATAACAACTGTTATGTTATTGAAATATGATGTCATGCATTGTTTTTGAGGCTTTCCATTCACATCTGTCTTGTCACCCAATTCATTTATTTGGATAAAGAGATTTGGAAGCATTATCATTGATCATCAACGGTTTTTGCTGTTTCCATGATTATTGTTACTGTCTCCTCTAAGACAGATATCAGAAGGGATCATGTTTTTATAAAATTTTTATATAAATTTTAACACCCTACTCCCAATAAACATCCCAAACACCAATTCAAGCTTGTACAGCAGCATCATCTTCTTCACCTCAAACTAAATTTTAAAATCGAAAGCTATATACATTTGCACTATTGAGGCATCTGTTCTTAACCCTCAGACCAGTTTTACAATTCTTTTTTGTATTAATTTTAGTTCACATGTCTGGTCTATTTGTGCTTTAAAAAACAATTGACAAATTGAGGACATTATTTCAATTAGGATGTTTTGAAGAATTTAATGATATATGCACCCCGCCACCCGTACACCCCCATACATTAAATAGGTTTTCATGTAGATATTTGGTATATTTTGGTCAAATTTCAAGTACTTCCTGAACTTGAGAAATCTTATTCAAACTCAGTATTATCATTAACTGCATTCAATGAATAGTTACCTGCCCTTTGATCACTGGCTTGAATATCATATATTAGCAATGAAAGAAATTATTGTGGACAGTACTCAAGTGAACTCAAACAGACACCTATTGTATATAGATGAGACATAATAAAAATGGAACTTTGTTCTAGTCAGTTTATTCTTTTAGAAGGATGTTAGATATATTAATTTCCTCCTTCTGTGTGTCGTTGCAAGTCAGCGAGCTGTTCTTTTAATACCGGAAGTAAAAACCCATAGGGCCAAACTCATAGAAACTTGACATGTGGAACAATCATCATATATGTAATAGTGGTGCCTTTTGGTTTTTTCAACCTCTTAATACATTAATTTTGGCCATCTCTATGGAAGCGCTACTGAAAAGTTTTGTTTCCTTTACCAAAACTATAAAACTATAAGGTCTGTATAGGTCT
This sequence comes from Phorcus lineatus, assembly GCA_921293015.1. NCBI lineage: Eukaryota > Metazoa > Mollusca > Gastropoda > Trochida > Trochidae > Phorcus > Phorcus lineatus. The sequence continues at coordinate 5,421,954 of OV121082.1, read as the reverse complement.
TACATATTGAATTAATTAGCCATTATTGTTGCTATGTGAAAACATAGGGGTCATTTTAGCCTATTCTTAGCAGATGGAACACTTTCCGGGGTAAAAGTACCCTACTTTCTAAAGTTTAAGGGACACAATGCCTAAAGGGTGGGCTAATTTCCAAAGGACCGTCTCTAGGATTATCACTGATTACAAATTAACTTGAGTTTTTAAGGTTGTCCTCCGTTTACTCATTTAGGTTCAGATAGTGTTCCAATGTATCCATGACTTCAACTTGAGTACCTTAGGGATCAAATTCTGATGTGGATTGAACTTTGTTAGATGCACATTATATTTTCTGTGAATTGTTTGACCAGCTGTATCCGCCCTGGTACCCATGTGCCCTCGGTCTACCCTTCCAAGTTCAGACAGTGCTCTATTGAACCCAACTTAACTGCAGATGCTGGAGCGAGGAGGTCCTAAGTTCCTCCACAAAATAGATGTGTTCTCTGAGTATCATCAGTAACTCATCTCTCCCCCTGTCAGAGCTGGAGTGAGGGATGAGCTGGAGCTTCAAACTGTAGACATTAGTGACTGATGGGGGACCAGGGAGCAGACACTTGAAGACACAACACCCTCTGTCTTTACACCGTTGTCTTCACTTGGTGTCTAAATCTTCTTGCAAAGGACAAAATATGGTGCTGCAAGAATCAAGGGAATGCAGTTGGAGTGCAAGTGGATAACGGAAGAGTCCTTCCTGATTGTTGTTGGTTAAAGTTGGTTACTAGTTTCACTTTTTACAAAATGTGTACAGAAAAGTCAAATTCCTCCAGTGTCAGGGAAATTATTATTGGTTGTTTTTATACATGCAAAGCCCCAAAGTTTTCAGGTGAAAATAGCCGAGAATTGGCTCATGCGAACAGAAACCAAATCTGAATATTCTCTGATTTTACCAACCTGGCCTACATAGTATAGTATAGCCTGTTGACCAGAAAAAAGTTCAAGGGATATTCAAGGGGGTATAAAGAGAAAGTTTGCTAATTTCAATCATGATTTAAGCTGCTTAATGCAATTTAAGTATTTTGGAATGGATGGCTTATTCAGTCAACCCATGGGCTCTGAATCTATGAACATTTCAGTATGGAGTCTAGTGCAATATGAGAATTCAAGAGCTTTTTACATTATTAGATGACCTTCAAACTAAAAACTCGATCTCACATTCCTATTCTCAGAGTCAATTTCAACACTCCCCTGGCTGAACATACAATATGTGGATATATACAAAACTGAGGACCATAAAGTGTGCTAAGGATGGATAAGTATCTTTTCTGTGTTGCAGTTGATGATAAACACAAATGAAAATGCATTCCTTAAAAGATTTTGTGAAAAAATTCATGATTAGTTTTTTTCCTTGAGGTCCTCTTCTATTCCTGATACATGTGACTTGACTTTACTCTCAGTCTCAGATTCTGTATTGCAGGTATTTCAGGCCCTCAATTTAAAAAAATTATTTTGGCTGCCAAATGCGATTTAAGCCGTTTCATTGCATGTTCAATGGAGCCATTGAATATGTGACTCTCTTTTAGTGCTTTAAGAATAATTCAATGTGTAGCTAGCACAATATAAGAACTCAATACTGTTATTAAGGGCAAAGCCTTAAAATGGATTTTTCAGCATAAGATGACCTTAAAATCAGAATTCTGAAGTCAAAGTGGACAGTCTTTCTTCTTCTTCTTCTTCTTCTTCTTCTTCCAATACAGGTTCTTAGTAGAACGTAACTAGTTCTGGGTGTGCACGCTACGGCGAAGTGACTGCCCCACAAAGTTAAAATGTTTAAGATAGTCCGTAGACATTGAGGTTAAAACTATATACAGTCCCCTTACTGATGGTAAATTATTTGGCTGTTTTACAATGTGGAACACAGGGTGTGCTTTGGGTTGATAAGTAATTTTTCACTATGGCAGTTTGTGAACTAACAACCATGAAGATATGTTTTCTTGAAAAAATGTGAAGGATTCTGGACAAGGGTTTAACAATGAGGTCCTCTTTTATTCCTGATTCTTGTGAATTACGTTTTTTACTCTCAATCTCGGAATCTGTCTGGCAGGTCAAGTTTAGTTGAAATAAGTCATCGATATTTGTGACTGGCTTCAATGCTTGACCTCTTAGAAATAAACCATACTCATGTTGTGTCAATGATGTATTTAACCAGTCCACGGTGGTCAGTGCTGTCATACAATATTTCATTCCATTTCTTTGATATAGAGAAATAAATCTTACAGTTGAAAGATACTTACTTATTGTCTTTGGTTTTATCCATATTCTTTCTTTAGATGATCAAATTTTCTCTATGGTATGAGTTTATGGTAATGTTTATTTCTTCATTGCAGTTTGAGTGACCGTGTGATGTTGTTGACAGTTTTATATTGTCCTCCTTGTTGACATGTGTCATTGGACAGATAGTTAACCAGTGGGGTTGTATATAACTAGAAACAATACAACTGCCAGCCAATAGTGCTTGTTCTCTCGTATCACACTCATGTATCACACTCTTTGTGGCTTTATACAAGCTTGGTATTCACCATGACACTTTTTGAAGATACCAATTCTGATTTTGGAGTACGAGTGCCATATTTTAGGGAGGATAGTAGGCTAAATTATAGACATCAAATTTGAAATTGTGTTTTTGTGGATGGACTAAATGTTTCATTTTTCTTGGTTATTGTTCATTAGTTTTTAATATGGACAACTATTCTTCTTTCTGAAAATTCAATTTTGATATCTTACTAGTTGTGCAAGACTTTAATCTGAACAGGATTTCCAGTCTTGTTTCCATTCAGATTGTACCCACTGTTTAACCATTTTTAGCTGCCTAAGAATGTATAAACCTCTTCTACTGCATATAATTTGGAGGAGTTACATTAGGAAGATTCCATGTTACATTGGTTTTAATTTAAGAAATAACACAACTTTTCTTTTCAGCGTAGGTATTGTACAATACACAATAATATATATTTTCTGCTCATTGTAGTCAAGTCATCGTGTGAGATCTTCTTTCTCTTGTAGGTTTATTTGATGTCAGATATTCACCCTTATTTACTTACAATACTGACAGGGGAGAGAAACTGTATACTATAGAGCAAATACTGACACAGTATTTATGAAAAGGGGCAAGTAATTGAATTATCACTCCCTGTAGAAAGCCTCACAAATCATATCAATGAATATTAATAAAAGAAGAGGATGCGAGTAAGGTTGTTCTAATAAAGAAATAAAAGCCTCATCATCTCGTGTTCGCAGGGCTCACTAACATTAAACTCTCGTGTTAGCTTAGACCAGCCCAGCCCAGTAGGTACACTCCTCGCTATTGCCACAATAAGTGGAAGTGAGACTGTACCCCGAATAGTGCTAAGTTCTGTTAACACCGCAAGGTGGTCAGCAGGGAGCTTTACTATGCCCCTTCTTTTTCATTGCTTTTGCACGCTCTCCCTACACAAATAACTTCCCTTTCTGTTTGAATCAGGACAACGCTATAGTATCAATGTGCGACAATTTTCTCCAAGTAGAGAATAAACACAAATGTGTAAAGGACTGATTCCCTGGACAAACATAGGTCTTGATAACTAATTGCTTCAAGTGGAGGAATGTGTTCTCATGTCCTGTCAGCCTGGACGCTACCTATTCTTAGAGAAATGCACACAGAGCAGTGACACTTGGGGCTCAATCATGGCAAGAGTGTGACGGAGAGATTTTGACAAGTTGTTTTGTCATTAAGACTACTTTTATTGTGTTGAGCAGTGCAATGTATGCCAATGAGATGTCATTCTACAATATAGCTAAACCCATATTGGATTTTATCAATGTATAGTTTAGATAAGATAAAAAAATTTGAAAATGTTAAATTATTAAACGATAATAGTAATTCATTAATATTGTATCCACATATAATTACATGCTTTGAGATAAGTTAGGTGCAAGTGTACCAGGCAGCCACGCTGAAATTCAAGCTGTTATATCTCGGTATAGTGCAGATCCTGATGTAATCGATCATCTTTAACCACCTTTCTACCTATTTTTGTAGGATAATCAAGAATCTAATTTATGTAGAAATATGAATTATACATGAAAATTTTTTCATATGTTTTCTATTTGCTTTTAATCTTAAAGAACCCTCTCTTTTTCTCTTATGTTTATTTCCAATAATTATTTCCTTCTTGGAATTAGAATAAAAGCCGTCAAACACATAGGCACCATTATGGTGAGTGAAATCATCTTTTGATAATTCTTGAGAATTCTTTATGTGTCTCTATAGATATATCTTTTATGTCAAAACTGTTCCTTTGAAATGATTCAAATGGACTAGATATCTTAGTGTTAGAGTTTGTAGGACATTGCATCACAATTATTTTTGGAATATTCTCATTTAGCTGGTTATTTTCATTCTTTTTTTTGTGTTGGTATTTCTGTTCAAAATTTTATTGGATTCAGAAATGTTTGTTCAACATGATGAAAAAATGAAACAAGTTGAAGGGAATGAAGCTGTCAGCAAACACTAAACAACACCAATAATATAAGAAACAAATTTGGTTTTCTTTCAAACATGTACACAAAGCAAGCCAATGAGAAACAAACTCAAGTGTCAAGTCCAGATGAAGAGTAGGGGAATTATGAAAGCTTGTAAAGCGGTCAGCAGACACATTAGGCCCACTTGGAGGAACTCATGAAAAGCCCTTTAGGCTCAAAACAGTCTTCTTGAGACTGACCTCGTTAAACCATTACACTGGCATAGTCTCACTTGCTTTGACTTCAGAGGGGGAGGGGGGGAGAGGTTCAGTGGATCTAGGTACTGTAAAATCATAATATTTCACGGGGGTCTAATTTTCGCGCTTTTCGCGCAAAGTCATAATGCGCGAATAATAAAACATCGCGAAATATTATGGTTATGAACGTGAAGAAAACCAATAACAGACAAATAATTTGGTTGACACATTTTATTACTCACAGTAATGTTTGGTTTGTTCATTAATGACGAGTCACTAATTAGAGCTCTCACAAGCGTGTCCGCCGATATGCACGTTGTTTGTTGTGCAAACACAATCATCACAACAATCCGGCCTGGCGGAATCCACTCTTGATTGCCAATATGCGTGTCCTGATGTTTTGATTCGTAACGCTTGAGCTTCGATTCGGTGCGTATTGTGGTACATGACCCTCGGTTGAAATATATTTTCTGTTCGGTATGATATTTCTTTGAACGAGATCTCGAGGATTCACATCATTCAAACACAATTGTTGGGAGTTAAAGATCAAACTAAATCGTTCCGAATGTTTACTTCCGGGAAAACTTGGTGACAGGTATCGTTACCACTTCAAAACTTGAAGGCGTTTAATGACAATAAATAAATAAAATTTTAATCATTGACCTTTTGAATAAATATTATTGTCTTCATTGTTAATTACTACTAGTTTCAGTGTAATCTTTGCTGCACGGTGCATGTAGTTTTGCTCACCAAATTATTGCTATTGTTTGGTCGATATGCGCGAAAATTAAACCCCGCGAATCAGTCATTTTTTATGTTTGCGCGAAAATAACACCCCGCGAAAATAAATGATTTTACAGTATTTCAAGGAGTAGGTGTTCACTCCTAGAAAGGGGGGGGGGGGATTTTTATTCCCCAGCATTTGGTATCGTGCCATTTAGGGGCTGATATGACCTTTAGGTTGACTTATACATGGTCATCCATTATTACGCTTTTAAGTTTTAAAAATTCAAAATCGTAGATTAGTAATCAGGCAAAGTATTGCATTGCAACTATCTAAAACCTGGTGAAGGAAATTTATTTAAACAGTTGGTTGCTGCTTGAGGCAAGATTGAAGATATATATACTTTGAGAAAATGTTGGACAGTAACTAAAATTAATAGGTTTAATTCAATTTTCTGGAAAAATAAGTTGTCATCTAAAGTTACTATGTTATGCAATGATTCAGTATAACACATTTTAAAATCTAAAAATATTTAATGATAACTTGACAATGGCATATACAGAAATTTTAAAAGGCGAGGGTTGGTTATCAGTTTTTTAAGAGTTAAAATATTTTACAAATCAAAAAGGGGAGGTCAGAAGGGTCCGGCGACTGTTTGATATTGACTGCTTTTATTGGCTCAATATCACAGCTTTCAATTTATTTTCTGCTTGCAGCAGTGACTGAATTCTAAATATCAAATAAATCAATTATTAACACCCAGAATATGAAAAGCACAGCCCTGAACGCAGCAGCCTCGATCACAAATAAGCATACTCAAACACCACTGCTCATCATTGTCAATAATGAAGATCATAGACAACTTCACAATAAATAAAGGACATTCTTTCTTCTACATATAATGATGTAACCTAACATGTCCTCAATCTCTATTGACAATGAACTGATGGATAAAGAAGAAAAACTTCAATACAGATAGTGAATCAGAAAGACTATTTTATGATTCTTTTATATTTCTCTGGTTCTTTCTACATTTTGCTTTCTTCCTGGTATAAAATGAGCATCATTTCTCATTGCATGTTGCAGCCCTTTCATCTCGAGGGACTTAACGACCTTTGTGTTCATTATGACACACAGGCCACCGATTTTGAAACGAGTTTGACTTTATTTCAGGCAATCACTTCTCGGAAATCGTGGAACGGACACTTTCACGGCAAGCGACCCCTGGGGGATGAATGAAGAACCTGATGCATTCAGAGGAGTTGGTAACTCAGATATTCAAACTCAGCAACAGGACATTATTAGGGGTTAGTATAGGGATTTTAAGCCTATTGTCAGTGTAAGGAGAAGTGACTATTGTAATGTTGTCATCATGTTCTGGTGCGAGTGCTGTGTTACACAGTAAATAGTAAATGGATATTTTGTGTGAGAGATGTAACTGTGTCTAGATTGGACCATTTTGACCCCTTCTGTCTGTCATATTTTGATTCAATTTGTAATTACATAGACAGCCATAAAGTAGTCCTTGTAAGCTGTCATAGTTAAGGAGTAACATTCTGAAGATGAGAAATATTGATTCAATTAATTCATTCTTGTCTGCTTCTAATGGTTCCATCCAAATTTTAGGTAGATGGGAAGGTGGAATTATCTTTGATTAAAGTATAATTGTTAGGAAGTTTTGAAATTGTTTAAACATGGATGTTTTTTCTAAACTGCTTTCAGTGGCTTTCAAATGGGATTAAGATAATAAAAATAGATCAAATCATTATTATCATTTATTTTTGGAGATACATTCATTGTAAATATTTTCAATGAAATTTTTTTTATAGTTTTTTGATAACATTTATATTCAAATTTATCTAAGTTCTAGATGTAAAATCTATATTTTATTTCAAAATATTCAATAAAGTCTGCCTTTTACTAAAATGAATGCCTTTCAAGAGATAAACTGAAAGGAAAATCAGAAGTGAAGATGACATTGAACTGATAAAAAGAAGCTATTCTCCTTATTCAAGCAGTGTATATAGACAAGTGATACTTTCCTCACCACTCAATATCTATCAGGGGAAGGACTGTTGACTGTAGACATAAATGCAAGTAGTTGACTGTCGGTAGTATATGACAGATGGGCCCTGCTTACAAGACACAGTAACAGTCTCCGAGCCGTCAATACAATCATCTTCATCACCATCAAGGATTCAAACGCCATCTAGTGTCTCGTGTTGAACGTCTGAGTCCCTCGTTAGAGAGACGGTGGTTCTGATATGGTGCGAGATGAGGGTCTGCCAAAACATTCAATCAGAGATGTTGAGAAAGAGGGGCACGATTCCAATCACAGATTAGAGAGATGAACCTTGAATGGCTTCGGAATAGACTCGAGATAGAACTCCATCATAGCCCTTTCCTCTGGGATTGCTTCAATTTCATGGCTGACGATGAAATGAAGATTAACAATTGACTTTTATTGTCTGGTCAAAATGTCCATTTATCGGTAATTCCCTCAACAGTTGTGGTAGGGGCTGTTCTCAGCTTCTAGTGGTCGGTGTCTTAGATTGTAACTGATATATTCGTTAGGTAGCAGAGGAACTGGTGTATTCTAGCACTTTCTAGAAAACTGTACGATCAGCAGATAAAAACTATGCTTTCACTCTTATTACTCTTGCTAATGTTCATTAAGAAAATTTGTAAAAGCATAGCAACCAAATAGATTAAATTTTACCTCAACAATATTAATGTTATATGGTTGTAACTGATATTTTCATCAGGTTATAGAGAAACTGCTTACTTTAACTACATCTAAATAGTGGTAGGATCGGCAGACAAGAAATATGTCTTCACCCTTAAAGGGACAGAAGCAAGCTTTTTTTTGACATAATGATTCTTAAAATTTTCACCAAAAACTATATGTTTGTTCCAAATGCATCTGCAGAGGGTCAGATACCTCATATTCACCCAATTACCCTTAGTCGTAGAAAAAGAATCAAGTATCAAACAAAAACTGCCAGCAGCCATCTTAGTGTGAACACCTGAAATCACTGCTGGGGATATGGATTTGCGTAGCTTAACCAAACATGTTATATTTGTTTGATAACTGATTCTTTTGATTAAAATTTTCCCTTGCAATGGGTATCATTTTTGTGAAACCCCTTTGTTTACCTTAAACAATGTTCTATAGGCCCTTTCATGTTCAGACAGTTTCTTGTACCTTGTTTTCTTCCAAAAACAATTTGTAAAAGTTTGTCAGTGGATGTTTTGACGGTAATCTTGATAATGTACCTTAGTATTATGTTGCCAACAAAGGTTTAGGGCATATTGCTCTACTTGTCTAGTCCTAAATATCTTATAGTGGCACGAGATAGAGAGACGATCAGTAAACCCTCTAAGTCAGGTATACCTAATCAATAATTTTTCATATAACCTTCACGAGTGAGTGAGTGAGTTATTGTTTAACACTGCTAGGGCAATATTTCAACCTTCACGATTAAGCACCGCTTTGAATACCTTTTAACTTAGTGGCAACAATTTATCAAAGAGTATGACATGCCACTAATAGCAAAAAAAATATTGCCCTAGCAGCACTAAGCAACAACTCAGTCACCAAAAAGTGTGAATTAAAATTGGGAGTTTTGGTATAATTTCTCGTATTTCTGGTTCCAGAACAGGACCACGGTCTTGAGGCGCTGTCCCATGTTATATCCAGACAGAAGCAGATGGCGGTGGACATTGGCAATGAGGTGGATACGCAGAATGGTAAGGTTCTTGTTTATATCAGCACAATTGGTATACTGTCATCTTTAGCCCAATGAAATGTTATTTAAAAACTGAGTGAGTGAGTGAATAAATAGGGTTTAATATGCTGTCAGTTAAATTCCAACTATTTAAGACCTGGATGTTCCATCTTAAAGACAGATCAGTAAAGGGAGAAAAATGATAATAAAGTGAGAGAAAGACAGCAGAAACAAATTGAGTATGATTTCAAAGGGAACAATGTGGACAATTACTTTCTTATGGAGAATGAGATTGAAATGGACATTTTGAAATGAGCATACTGGTGTAAAAATGGAGTTTTATTAGGATGCAGGATTTACACGAGGGGCATCCCTTGGATTGTTATGATTTCTAAGGATTTTAATTTGACCTACACACTTACATATTAAGCTTTTGAAATATGAAAAGGATCTTACAAACCAAAAATGTGTCCATAATTAACTGCCATGTTCTAATGGCACCAGACATACAGAGAAACCGCTTTGTGACAGCTCCATACAGCCAACAGTGCTGAGGAGCTTAAGAAGCAATAAACACACAGAGTATTGACAGAGGCAGTTCATGTGGAAAGTTTTGACTGATGGAGCCGTTTGTCCAATCAAATTTAGGATAATTCTCGGTTCAATAGTTGTGCTTCATTAAAGGAAGGCAACTGGCAATATTACTTGTCAGTCTGATTGATTGATCAACGACGGAACCAACGCCGTCGGTAATCACTAACGGCTGAAACTTTAAGTACAGGCTGCCTGTGAAATGATTGTATAATGATCGAAAGTAGATTGTTGCTGAGTTGGCCATTGTGTAATCTTGTAATAATGTGCACATTATTTGTAACACAAGCCCTAATAAGTGTTGTGTAGGCCTATTAGAGTGATCATATAATCAGAGTTTTAGGGAGAAAATTCAATAGAAATATGATTTTCTTTGCCATTGGTAAACTAATAATAGTATTTCCCCATTTAACTATATCAAAAAATGTTATCTAATTATCGCCTTATTTTGGAAATCAATTTATGCTTATAAGAGATATAATATAATTTGAAGTAGCAAGTTCTGGGAAATAGCTTCAAATGACATATATGTTGTCGACTTTTGTGACTTACAAGTTAAAACTAAGTAGGTTTTTATGAGTTTCTTTTGGATTTTGATAGGCTTTCCCAACTGAATAGTTATAATGAAACTGAATGCCAATTAAATTAAAGATTTCTGCATCTCAGATGCTTTTGTATTCATTACTTATAAGGTGACAGATTGGAGGGTCTGTCATTTAGTATGAACTAGTGAAAACAATGTGTTGTCATACATATCAATCTAATATGAATGAACATTTCAAATTTAAATATTTCTTAAAATTGTTGCAGAACTAATTGACGACATCACAGACCACGTGGACAGGACAGGGGACCGGCTCCTCAAGGAGACTCGTCACATACAGATTGTAGACAGGAAGTCTAACACGTGTGGTAAGTACTCGTCTAGGGGCCACACCCTAAAAATCAATTTTCATCTTCTTCTCCAGAAGCAAGAAGCCTGGAAAGCTGAAACTTTGTGTACAGACTCCACAGCTGATAAGGATTTTAATCTATAGATTTGACCGTGTGACCCCTAATAAAGATCACTGATAGCATGCCCTAATAAGATATTTTCATCTACTTCTATAGAAACAAGACGCTTAGAAAGCTGAAACCTTTTGTACAGACTTCTTAGCTGATGGGGATTCTGATTTATAGATTTGGTTATAGATTTAGACCCCAACAAAGCCACAGGAACCATGTCCTGAAAACTTATTTTCACTGTCTGCTCCAGGCCTCAAAAACTGAATTCCTGTGTACAAAGTCCTTAGCTGATGAGGATTATAAAAATGGATTTGGTGATCCTGTGGTAGCTTATATGGTGACCCTGTGACCATTTATGCAATAAATTATAGCTACGGTGATGAGCTACAGAGTCAATGGCTCTATTTCTTGGCTTGATTATGGATTTAAATGTTATATGTATACATTTATATGTTACAAATGTGTATTCAACTGGTGCAAATGTGTATTTGGATGTCACAAATAAGTTTTATATTTAATTCATATATTTAAATGATAATCAAAAGTTACAAATAATAACTGATAACAAATGTTATAAATGTAACAAATATTTACTTAAGTGTTGCAAAATGTTACAAATACATACCAGTGTGATACCGATAATGTTCTTGTTGCAGTCTACTGGGTTGTGATCGTTCTTCTCTTCATAGCCATGATCCTGGTGGTGGCCATACCCTACAAGAAGTAACTCCTTTCTAATTACAGTGAGTACTATCCTACCAGTATTCATAGGCTGGAAATATTTTAATATCTGTGTTGTTTGTTGGAAATAATAACCAATTCGCATTTTTTTCTTTAGATTCTTAATTCATGAAAAGTTCTGTCTTCAAATTGTATTCCAAAGGCAAGTTGCTCACTGATAAATTAACCCCTGTGTCCTGCATCAAATACTCATATAATTTCTAAAGGACCCAACACATTAAGCTGTGAGTCTCTTGGATGCAAAGTTTTTTTGTAATACTGTTTGCTTATAACTTATTGAGAGACTCACTTAAATCTGCTTGGACTCGTGAGACCTTGTGGTAGCTCTTCCCCAGACGCAGCAGATTATATTTTTAGATTCATCGCTGGAATTGTTATAGAAAGCATCAGTACTTGGTTCTTTTAGCGCTGGTAAAATGATCACCTTAGTGATTTAAGGTTACCTTAGTGTTTTGTGCAAAACCCAGTAAGGATCTTAAGGTCTACCTTAGTAAAGGTTTCCTTGTGAAGGTGCCCTTACTTTATACAGGATCTGGTTACTGTAGTGTATCTATTCAGGTATCTGTCTATATATCTCTCTATGTTCTTAGTTTTCTATACTTGAAGTGGCAGGAAGTTTGAATTTACACAAAATTCATCCTCACCTCTGTCACTAACTTTTTGAATTTTTGTTTCAATTTTGGAGCCTGCCCTTATCGTCACAAAGCCTGATTGAACTCAACTTTGTTCTGAGGAATAAAAGTTGACTTTAGCGGGATTCAAATGTACTCAGGGGCTAATCTCTCCACAACGCTGAAAGCACCCTCCTTGCTCGCACGTTCTTACACAAGGTTAGCGCAGACAAAACCTAATCATTAGCAGACCAATCACATCATCGCATTTAAAATAACGATAGCGACGATCAAGGTTAACGAATGGTAAACGGGAGTTACTTGCCCCTAGATACTGATACCGAAGGCTTTTTCGTGAGTAATTGTGATTGGCGAGTTGAGATTGCGAGCAAGGAGGGTGCCTTCAGGCTGTTGTGGAGAGGACAGCCCCTGATAGAGTACGTTCGAACCCCGTTCGAGTCAATATTTTAAAACTTTTATTCCTCTGAACACGATCGATTTTAATCAGACAGGCCCCCTTAGTAGTCCCTTATACCATAGTTTTAACATTGAGTAACGATCACTTCAGACTAATGAGCTCCGTATAATTGGGTCTAGGTCTCCAAGTTCCCTCTTTTGTCATAACTTTTCCTTTATCAAAAAATATTTGGTATCTTCTACTTGTTTTAAAATGTTCCGATGAATGCAGAAGCTATATATGGAATCTCTATCTGTCTGTGTGTCTGTGTGACAAACTTGTATCTCCTATCTGATTGGTTGTCAGTTCACAGTGCTCTAATTATGTTTACACTCAGTTGAGCCAGTATTTGGCGAATAACACTGATAACACACAGGGAATGGGTAGTTATAGCTGTTAACTCCCAACTGGACATTAGCACTGGGTATATGATCCTTTTCAAGCAGCCAACTCAAGTGGTTGGCCTGCTGTAATTACTGCCCTTTAGAACACTTGACTTGTGGATAGACCCATATTATCAGAGGTTGGATGCAGATAGAGATTTGTGTCAAGGCAAGATGTTAGATTATAAGATGCCATAGCCTTGCCTTCTATTTATGAAGGTTTTTCAAAATTTCTTGGCCTAGAGTAAGCATAGAATCTTCATACATCCAGCACTAGTACAACCAAAGTGATTTTGAACAAACACTGTAAAATTAGGAGATAAATCTATTCTGTTTTTTTTTGTTTTTTGGGTTTTATGTAGTGCATTTTTTACCCCTAAATTTATTTTAAAATCATAATTCAACAAATAATCCTTTTTAGTTGTTTCGTCTCCTCAAGATGCATATTAATCTTCAGCTTCCTATTAAAGTATTTTTCAAATACAGTGTTACCAACAATATGATTCGTTAGGAAAATCAGGCTAAGAAGACACAACCTTGGCTTACAACTTACTTAAAATATTTGGGCCGTGTTCCAAATTCTTCATGGAATAACTTTTCTTGATTTAAACACTTGTTCTTTCCCAGGGAGTTTGATAACATGATTCTCATTTTGAGGCAAATCTTAGCTCTTATAAAAATATAGCCCCATATCAACATTTTTTAATTCTGTTCTATCGTTATAGTTTACAGAGTCGCTTAACATCAAGGTTCTTTAAAACATCAAACAAAATGAATTCATTTTGCAAGTAAATTACCATTTTCTAACTATTAAAAGTAATATTCAAGTGAAGTCTATACATTTTCTCACATAAATCTTGAGCGGGTTGTGATATACGACCCTATCTAAGTGGACTGTTGATCACATGAACCAATTGATATACTTTGGAAGATTGTGTCACTTAAGGGGTGGTGTTCAAAATTATTCTGACATTTGATCTGAAGTTTTTATGAGAGTTGAGGACTATTATACATTGAGAGTTATCTGCCCCTGCTGGGCTCCCTGTTTGTGGTCTCGTTGTTTAGATCCAAAGCGAGGCTGGTGTCGGTAACCATGGAGCGTGTAAGCATCTGAGGGTCGTCTTCACACCCCTCTCGTTTCATCTCTAAGCTCATGGGTCGTCTTATCTACAAGGAGCTCTTATGTTGATCTTTTCTGGAAATAACTCTCAGTCTTGTGTGACTAAATGTTAACTCTTTCACTGCTTGTTTTAACCCTTCACTGACTCATTTGGAATTTGCTGTTAATGAGTTATTTTTGTGGTACTGGGTTTTCTTGTCTACAGGTTGTGTAGGTTGAAGTAACTGTTGTTCTATTGTGTCAGTATGGAACTGTTTCTAATATCACCTGTAACATAAGCAACTTGAGCTAAAACAACTGCAATGGTAAAAATTGCTGTTTTTCTGGATTTAATCAATCACCCATTTGAAGTCATTCACTATTTGCCAGCACTGACTGTCCCAAAATTGTACCCACCCAGCCACCATATCCTCCACAACAACCATCCCATGAGTCATTGCTTCTCCGGGTCTTTCATTGTACTGAACGAACTCAGAACTCTGTGTTGTCTGACTCGAAGTAAATCATTGTTAACTGTAGTCAACAGAATGTAAAAGTAATATGACGAAGAGAGCAAGAAGCAGTCCCAAGCACATCTTTAGCAGTTCAGAATATCTTATATCTGTAAAATTGTGTGAATGGCTCTCTGTTTACTACTTCTGTTACCAGGAATTATTTGACTTTCTTTCTGCTCTCAATATAAAATATAGTGTATAAGTGGTTTGAGTTTTAATGTTATGGTATGGAGTTCACATGCCCTCTTTCAGAGGTATCTTCACACTAGAGCTCCCATTAGAGAAGGTAAACAAGTGCTTCTGCACAGATTATAGTAATAGATGATAGGCAATTCAATCTGCTTTTCTTTTTTATTTATTTGATAATGCCAAGCTTGTATCTCTGTTCATCAGAAGAAAACTGTCTAGCAGCTCGACCGGATATTCATGTTAATAACTCACAAGCAGGATTGAAATATTTAAATCACTTGTGTGTTATCACTTATTATCTTGCATATCAACAAGTTGACATTGTTATGTTACATGTCATACCTTCATCATATCATCTTGACTCAGCTTCAGAGTTAAAGCCCTCATGCTCTCGGTATGTCCAGAATTGTGATGTCACAGAGTGTCTTGTGTGTTTATTGTAGATTTCATGCTTTGGCACTTAGAATTTTTGTCATTATATCACTAAAGTGTCACAGATTTTCTTCAGAAGTGATAAAATGAATGAATGTAACTTGTATTTTAGTCCTCGGCTAATTGATCAAGGGAGATTCAAGCATATTTTCCATGCAATGATGTTGTAATTCTTATCAACATGTTTTTATTGCTGACTTCCTTTCAAAAAATTTTGTAGTAGGGCTTGTGATTTGAAAATTAACCAGCGTTCTTAAACATTTGGAAAGCCCTTGAATGTGAAGTCACTTCGATCACATCACATGAGACAGACAGGCTAACTGACCTCTTTTCCATCAAGCCCATCTTGAATTGACCAACAGTTAGCTGGTGGGCTGGCAGCTATTTCGGACACTGGTATTAAGAATCACTTACTTGTCCAAGAATATTCAGGAATATTATAAGTTGAATTTTTAATAAACCAAGATTTTCCTTTGTTAGAATGTTATGGTTCCTTTTAACTGAACACGCGAAATGGTTTGCAACTTAAAAATTTAATTAATTAAAAACCAGTGTTTGAAATCTGGCAAAAGATCAGCTTTCCAAATGATACCTTTGCTTCCAGGTAGAGGTGCATTACAGGGGGGGGGGGGGGGGGGGGGGGATTGTTCAAGGGGTCCAAACCCCCTCCCCCCTCCACCTTTTTATTAAAAAAAAGAAGATATCACCTGCAAATGGTACATTGAACCCCTAAAGGTGACCAACCCCCCACCCTTTTTTTGAGCCACTAGCCAGGTAGGGGGTTAACTCATCTTTTCGCATGCACAAACATGACATTTGTATCTCCATAATTTATCTAAGTGCTTTCATTAGGGATGTGATGACATGTTCCCATGCAGCCAGCTAATGTTTGACTAAATGAGATCGCCCTTATGCTGTGTAAGTGAATGAGAGATCCACAGTGCATCAGCATTTATAAATGAGTGTGAACATATATGGGATCATATCTCCGCGGGGTGAGATGTTATGCAATAATTCAATTCGGTGTTAATGGAATTAGGTGCACTTTGCATATTTACTTGTATAATTAACATGATCTTTTAATGTCCAGGATTTTCTAGTTTTAAAAATTAGAATAATAATGATTTATCTCTTTGAAGTAAAGAAATAAACTATAAAATTATTGAATTATTTTGAAAGTGCTGATATATTTGTTTAAACTTCAAGACAGGGACTCTTAATATTTTCCAGTAATCTTTTTTCAGTCTGTTTTTGTCAAAGATGAGATACCATAAGGTGCAAGATGAGATTATTCATAAAACGACAGTAGTCAGTCCAGTGTTTAGTTAAAAATATGTATCACAGCAGTCTTCTACTCTCATCTCATTAACAAAATCTTACTCATCTCGTAGTTTCTTTTATCAATTTCTTATATGACAATAGATGTGTAAGTTTGAATGCATTTTTGAATGAACATGCTTCATTACCATTTTATTACTTGTCCGTGTAAGATACTGCAGTGTAATATTTATACAGCAATATTAAACTAGTGTAATACCGCTGAACGTATGACGTCATCAAAGTGTGTGGTCGTGACGTCACAATAATAGCGCCGCCGTCACAATGTCAAGCACATGACAGAAATGCTAGTTATTATTATTAGTTAGCTATTTATGTATCTATGACATTTATTGAGAAAACATGTTGACATTGACCTCACTTGCTTCCACAAATGTTCAAGAATTAAAGGAATTCTTTGTGCTAGTGTACCTTGCTGCATAGATTGTGGTGCCAGGAGATGTGAATTATCTGTTGTACATAAACTTAATGACTGAATTATTTCCTGTTAATAGGATTAGGTTGTAGTAGGGGCAATAGCGTGTTTTTAATGTAAACAAATTGATCTCATGAAAAAGAAATCAAAGTAACCAATTAAGGAAGACATGGAATTTTATGGATTATCAACTTCTTTATTGTGCTGATAGCAACGTTTCGGTATAGCTTCTTGAAAACGGTATAAGAAGCTATACCGAAATGTCGCTATAAAGAAGTTGATAATCCATAAAATACCTTGTCTTCCTTATACTGACAACTTCTAGAATGCCACTCAAACAGCTCAAAGTAACCAATTGCAAGGCAATCCTTTTGAAAGAAACTACGCAAATATCGTATCTTTCCTTATATGATTCAAAGGTGTTAACACTAAAATGGCCGACAGGAGTTATTGCTTGATACATACTTGATACCGTCTTCTACAGCCAAAAATAGTCAGATTGAGTCAAAGGGTATGAAGATAATGCATTTGACATGAACATACATTAAAAGGGGGAAATTTAAAGAACTAAAATTTAATAGAAAATCACTCTACTACCCCTTTAAGGATACTTCAAACTAAGATTTAGGTAAAAGTTGGAGGTAACAAAAACATTACTTCAGAGTCCGGCTAGGGTTTTAAAAATCTCCAAAGAACATTTTTTTTCAAGTTATGATGGTACCAACTCGTAATGTTGATCTCACTTCAATGATGTTGGGAAAGATTGGAAGTAACTTGTCTCCTAGATATGCGGTTTTTGCAATGAAGGATTTGAAGGCAAGTTGTTATAGGGTTTGAGTTATGCATTGTCATACATTGTTTTACTTAATCAATACATCAAAAACTTCTAATGAAACCTTGAATTAGTAAAAAAAAAGGTCAAAATTTAACAGTAAAATGATGTCCTTATAGGTGTGTTTAAAGAATATAAAGATTAAAAACGTCCTCATGATTAAATCCATATCAGTCTCATGTTGCTGTGAAAGGACTGCATATTAAAGGTACTGGTGAATTCCCATCTTCTTCCAAGGAGCCAGACCGACAAATGACCTTTGAACTGCTCTTGTAACTCCGACAATACAAGGATGAGTTGTGGAAACCTCAAGTCTATGTTGTGGTTGCACACACAATTGTGTGCTTAGAAGTTTTTAAAGAAGGATTACATCTTGTAGATACCCTGTGTGTGCCTCTGTCAGATATCATGAGAGAGATTGTGTTGCTTCTCACAGCATTGTTGTGAAAGAGTTTATGTATAGTTACCTTCATATATACACTCTTGCTGTATTGTGTGCATTGGATCATTAGGCTGCAGCTAAATGCTGATGAAGTAGTTGATAGGTGTTCAGAAGGGAGGGGTGGGGGAGGTGTTGGAAAGGGGTGGAATTTAAAAGGGGTTATAAAGACTCTAGGTGCATTACAACTTGTATAAGTCTACAATGAACAAGTTGATATGAAAAATTGGCCCTTAGAGTCATTAGTTCATTTTCATGTAACCAATGTTTATGTTTCAGTAGTGGAAATTAATACTTTTTGCCTCTTTGGATTTTCAACTTCCTCCTACCTATTTTTTGCCATTAACTTGACATCATTTTCAATGTTACCATGGTACTTTACCACTTTTCAAACTCTTGCTAGTAAAATATCACGTGAACTGTTGCACCAAGTGTTTCGCCAAATTTGGTGACAGCCAACATTAGAAAAGACATAAACACCAAGGGATTATTTTGACTTTGACCTTATTTCCATTTTGATCACTTTTCAAATTCCTGTTAAATTTTCATGATCCGTTGAACATAATGTCTTTAATTATGGTAACAGTCTACAGTCTACACACACAGTGACGCTTCTGAAATTTTGTTTTTGCCTAACATATATATAGACCTTTTATTTATATGTACAATAGCTGACCTTATCATTGATGTAATAAATGAAAGGCACACTTAATAGTCATTCTTAATGCTCTCAACGCTCTAGGCAGCAATCCACGCCATTTGTGTGGATTCTAAGATTTGATTATTTCGTTTCAACGTTTTTTATATACTCATTCCAATTTTAAGAAATGCTATTTTTTTTATTAAGAATAGTATCTTACACTTCTACTCATCGTTACTTTATTAATTTGGGGTGCAGAATCATAAAATTATATGATAACATAACCTAGTGTTTTCTCAAAAAGTGTGCGCAGTTTTGTTGAGAATTCTTTTGTAGTTTTTTAGAGAAATTCCAATTCCCGTGACGTTGATTTTACGGTGCTTCTGCTGAAATTAATCCAGATGACAGCAGGAGTTAGCCTCAAACATTACAGCAAGCTAAAAGTTGAAAGTAGTAAATTAATCTAATTAGTTTCACCATAAGCAGCAAGGGACATTGCCATGAAAGTGGTAAAAACGTGTTCTTTTTAGAACTACACTTAAAATTTCTAGATTACCTAAATAAGGCGATAGGCATATTTCGATACACTTTGTCAACATTTGCTGCTAAACTTATGTAGTCCTGAGTTTCTCCCAACATAACCGACCTAAATTAATCAGAAGAAATACCTTTATGTAGTGCTTTGAAGGCCTCACCTCTCTTAATCAGACGAAATACCTTTATGTAGTGCTTTGAAGGCCTCACCTCTCTTTATCAGAAGAAATACCTTTATGTAGTGCTTTGAAGGCCTCAGCTCTCTTTATCAGACGAAATACCTTTATGTAGTGCTTTGAAGGCCTCAGCTCTCTTTATCAGAAGAAATACCTTTATGTAGTGCTTTGAAGGCCTCAGCTCTCTTTATCAGACGAAATACCTTTATGTAGTGCTTTGAAGGCCTCACCTCTCCTTATCAGAAGAAATACCTTTATGTAGTGCTTTGAAGGCCTCACCTCTCTTTATCAGACGAAATACCTTTATGTAGCGCTTTGAGGGCCTCACCTCTCTTTATCAGAAGAAATACCTTTATGTAGCGCTTTGAAGGCCTCACCTCTCTTTATCAGAAGAAATACCTTTATGTAGTGCTTTGAAGGCCTCAGCTCTCTTTATCAGACGAAATACCTTTATGTAGTGCTTTGAAGGCCTCACCTCTCCTTATCAGAAGAAATACCTTTATGTAGTGCTTTGAAGGCCTCACCTCTCTTTATCAGACGAAATACCTTTATGTAGCGCTTTGAGGGCCTCACCTCTCTTTATCAGAAGAAATACCTTTATGTAGTGCTTTGAAGGCCTCACCTCTCTGTGGTGCTGTATCCTGCTGAGTTCACCTTCAGGTCCTCATTTCACACTTCACCCAGATACAGCTGAGTCCTCTTAAGTGTCTGCTAAGTGGTACTGCATTCAAGCACTTGGGAGAGATAACTAAGAAACAAATAAACAGAAAAAATTGATAGGATTTGGAAAGATTTGGAATATATATCACAGAAAGGATGTTATCATTAAATATTTAATCAAATCCTTTTAAATTTACATGATAAAATGGTTCGATCTGATGTTAGGTGAGTTATATCCATGGAATATCCATTAGGCTGAAACCTGATTAAAGTTAATATCAGATGTGTGGGTGATATGGTACTTATTTATACATATAGATTTTCCGACTCTTTGTCTTTCTCTTTAGTTCCAACTTTTAAGGAACTGATACGTACTCTTTTTCAGTTTAGCAAGCCACTTGCTATGTCCAGCTTATGGAAAAGCAGCAGTATCTGGTCTTGATGATTTTGACAATTATCAAAATTATTAAACTGAAACCATAAGTTAAGACTGCACCAAAGGTTTTAATTGCCCTTTTTCTGTATGAAAAGTTACAACTCATTTAGTAAACCCACAGGACGATGAAAAGTCATTATTCCGATCTTTATTTGACGAGTTTTGACTATATGTCATTCATTCATATTTCGCTTTAATACTTTATGATTATTCAATCCCTATCTTACTTACAAGCTTTGTTGGTAGCCAACTTTACAAAACAATGATAGCAATAAAATAGCCTTGATTCCTTTCTGTTATAATAAACAGATCTGGCCAGCGTATATTTGATCAAATATATCCAGTTCACCAGAGGTTCAATGTGAATATATCCATTTATCTGTCACTTTCATTTTCATTTCTGGTTTGTCTTGAGAGTTGGAAGCATGACAGAAGTGTACAGTGTTTATTTTGAGTTATCTTGCTATTGGGATTGTTGTTGAGAGAAACCTTCAGCCCTTCTAAAAGAACCATACTGATAGTTGTTTGATGACTTCATCGGAATCATCTGTTTCAGTCATAGTGGGAGATAAGCTTAGTATTCAGTGAAAAAGGAACACAATCATTAATTCAGATAGTGAACAATTATCATATCCTTAACATGTCCAGGGCCTCAGTTTGAGGCACCTCCTGCCTTTCCAAAATGCTTTTGAACGTCTCTCAGAGTGTTGTTAAATACATCTCATATCTATAGTATTGCATATTCATATCAGGAAAGTGAATGTTAAATGTGTCACAGTATCAAAGATGTCAGAATCTCATTGCAACACAACTGCTGTAATAGCACTCTATCAGATATATTTAGAGGGTAGGAATAATCGCTCATCAGATCGGTGGTTACAACATTGCTGACACTGTCAGATCCACATTTACATCAGCACTGGCACCTTCAGATGTGTATGTATATATACGTGTCTGCAATGTCAGACGTCTGTTGCAGCTTGACACAAGACACATATCAGATGATTGTCAATGAAGCTGATGCTTCAAGCGTTAAGCATCCACAGCCCTGTCAGATCTACACTGCCACTGCTGCCAGCTTGATCCTCGTATCTGCAGCAGTCGGGGCTTTGCATTTTAATTGCACATTAAAGATATATACATATAAAGAGAACAAACTGCATCTCTTGTGTGATGTCATATCCACTGAGTGTGGAACACATCTTGCTGAGTGTTGTAATACCAGTGATAAGATGTTTTTGTGTCAGAATGAGAGAGCCAGGGCACTTTTGTTGAAAGCACCTTAGCATGAGGATATTCGAACATCTGTCCTTTTCTGTTTCAGTAAAGATTTTGAGAACACTTAGCATAAAAAAATCAGATTTGTCCATTCATTTTAGCTGAAAGTCTTTTACTGTCTACCTTTTTTTTATAAAATGCTTGCTCAAATGAGATGGAGTACTTTCTTTCATAAAGCAACTTTTAAGAAGGTTAACCTTAACTCAAATTCTTTTACATTGCTGTAAGGTTACCATAGTGACTTACAATCACCTTCGGAGCCCAGTGTCCCTTTTCTTGAGAACATTCTAGCACCAGGATATCCTAAGGTCTACGCTTAAGTTTCCCTAATGCTAGAATATCGTAATATCAAGGTGTACTTCAATAAACTCTCATCTTGTGATATTCATAGCCTTTTCTGTTTCTTTAAAGATAATTTTAGTTGCTTTAGCTTTTAAGATTGGTGCAAACCCTGAAAGTTACTGTCTGTTTCTTCCTACCATTTCGCAATGAAAATGCTTGGTCACTTATTTTGTCTGCAGAAGAGAATCTTATGATAAAACACTGATAATTTCACAGAAAGATTGAAATATCTGCTAACTTTGGAATATGTCAAAGATAAGATGGTTTCTGCATGAGATAGCAACAGAGCCAGATCCACTTCTGTAACCCTCCACCCTCGTGGAATTTTTATTTCATTTATCAAAAAGAGCTTCCTTGACTTTGATGAGAATTTGATTGTTCAATCGTTCCAAGGCTTATATGAATGCGTTCAACGTACTCAACCTTGATGAATATACAAAAATGATGGTAACCTATCTAGGACTAAAACAGAACAATGTATTACTTAGTGTGTGAATTGGATGAGAAGGTTTGCTGTTGAGTGGCAGTTTTTGTCATAGATAAGATAATGACAGCCAAGATATGTCAGATGGAACCCTCTGGCCTGTTGTAATTCCAGATGTTTCCTCTGGCGTGAGATGGATTCTTTCTGATTGTCAGAGTTAACTATTTGGGTTGCATTATCAAAGAATGTTTACGTCATTATTGAATTTAGCAAATATTAGAAATAAAGCCAGTATTTATTCAGGGCCATCATTGATATGTTTAAAGACATTCACAGTCCTAAGCCACAATTTATTTCAGGGCTGTGATTGCTTTGTTCATTGTTACCAAAATATGGCCATATTGGAATTTGTCCATAGAGTTATTGAATAGAACAAGCCTCAAAGTTGACTTTTCAAGGATGATTCTTTGTGTATTGATTCTGTTGTCTCACACTAACCTATAGATCATTTTAAGAGCTTGTTTATACCGTACCTGTCACCGAGCAGTTTCAAAGTGCTCCACCATTTATCACCACAGGTGAGAGGTTTCCAGCCCATCAGGTTTTTGTCTTTCAGCTGTTCTAAACATTGTTGTCACATCTTCAAAATGTAAAAGTCTAAACATGTCTGGTGTAGTTAGTTAGTTAGTTATCTAGTTAGTTAGCAGTTAACTGTTAGTTAGGTACATTAAAAGTTGTGTCTTTTCTTATTGAAGCACACTAAGTATGAACTTATGTAACCTTTGTACATCCTGTAACTTAACCAAACCAGCATCTCTTGTGGTCTTGTTATCTCTAAATCAGAAATTATTTGTGTATGCAGAACATGATGATGAAATGTGATGGCTATATTCCAGATAGATTAATGTGTTTGCTCCCTATTAAACACAATACCTTGATCATAGTTAGAATTTACGTAGTGACTACTGTAACAAAAATTTGGTCTCCAACCTTTAAAGTCAAGTATATTTTCAAGTGTAAACATATGTTTATCATCGACCAGTATTGACCAGTCACTGTTAATAAGATGAAAAATCTGTTTTCTCTATTTTGCACACAACAATTTGTTCATTGGTATATTTGGCTACAGGAAGCAATGGTCTTAACTCCGAGTCTTTAAAATGACGTATACTTGAGTTAACCGGGTATATTCAATTCAAACACTTTTAAATATACTGTGATAATTATACCTACCATTAAGTCTCTAGAACAACAATGATCCTATGTTGAGACAATAGGACAACACTGTGTCATGGTGTAATGCAGCATGAGCAATATACACGTAAGAGGAAATATGAAAATTTATCCAATGTAGTTGCTGTAGGTAATGGCCAATTAGATACATTCTATTGTTTCATATTTGTCTGTACAGTACAGTCCTCAGAAGATTAAGAATATTTACTTGCATGAGTCAATTTTGCCTAACAAGGATTTTTAGATTCAAATGAAATATATTTCTACTATCAGTAACTAAAACCTTGATACCATTCATGTTGTTTCAGACCTTTTGTTTCATTTCAGTTGCGGAGTGTGTTGAGGATCACTGCAAGAGAATAAGAAGTTGCTGAAGAAGCTTTGAGAAACTGTACTGGGTGGGGCGGGTAGGGAATTGTTGGGAGGAATGTATCAAATTGTTGGTTGGGGTTGGATGGAGCAGGCATTCAATATTTTGGGTTTCTCGAAGGAAACAGGGGTTGAGCTCATATCCTGAATTTCCACTGTTTCCATTTCTGAACAAGAATCAAACTAATTGTCCATCTTGAGGTTACAGCGTTCCATGGTTACACGCAATGGATAAAGATTCTGGATGATCTTTAACCTTAGGACAGCATCAACAGCATTAAAAAATTCTTGGAGAAATGAGAGGTTGTCTATCCGTAATTGACGACAGCAGGGGATAAGATAAAGACTAACAAAACATACCTACATAAGTGGAATTAGCAGTACTATATGTATGTAAGTGGACGATTGATAATTGAAGACAACAGATGGGACAAGATAATGACTGGAGCAAACATATTATAACAGAAGAACTATCAGTAGCACATGGATGAGACTGGACGAGGGTCTGGCTTGTGTCTCTCCGACCCGGTTATCTCAACCTCAACGGGGAGATGAAGCAGCGTGCTGCCACCTGGTGGGCAGACTACTTGTCCAGCTGATGCTGCTCACCGTTAAAGTTTTAGTTTGTGTTTAAGTTATGATTGTGTGATACATGCTCAGTCCCTTTAAGAATTACTTGTTAATAAGCATTAGTAACCTGGATGCATTTATAACAAAATGAAGAGAAGCCAATGAACAAATTCTCATAAATTTGGTTTCTATTTAAAATATCCCTGTGGTATTGATAAACATGTTACCTACAGAGATACAATTGTTAGGAGGTTTACTGTTTCAGGATGAAGATGAACATGGAAACAACAGCAAATATTCAACACTTTAGCTGCCTATGGGTTAGATAGCATTGTGCCTCTATGGGTACAAAGAGAGCAAGTTTAGAAATTGAAAATTTCAAATGCTGCAAGACTTTCCAATCTCAAAATTAAATTTAACTTAAATAAATTACAAAGCAAAAAGAGAAAGCATTGTGGCACCATTAGAACATGTGTAAGGGTTGTTACTCCACGAAATGAGGTCTGGCTTGTGTTATTCTCACGTGGCTATCTAGACCTCTCAACACACAAGGAGATGCTGGAGTGCTGATAGCAGACCCACACCTGTACTGTATTTGTTTAATTAATACTATAGCTTTTCATATATATGATGTTAAGTAATTTGAGGTTGAGACTGAAAAGTTTTTCTCAAATGTTCATAACTGAGCAAACCTTTTCATTTTAAGAACTTGTAAATTTTTAACTAATGAGTTGATCATTACAAGCATGACAGAAAAAATTGTGTCAAACATGGTAGTTTGAATGTTTACAATGATAATATTACAAATGTTTTAATTCAATAAAATGGAAACCTTTTTATTGAATTATTTTAATGACTTATAAAACATTAAAGCAAATGACACATCTTTAATATAGTTTAATGTTATAATCCTTATTTTAACTTAAATTACAAACACCTATATCCTCTGTAAATGAAGGTGTCTGAACATATCTTACTTGCAATCCCCATGAGACATCCATGCTGCCAGACATTTGAAATTTTATATGTTGGCTCTGTCAACAATGTATAAGATCATATTATTTGTATACTTGTGTAAATAAAATTAATTAATTATGTACTTTCATTTGTTTTTTAAATGTTTTTTCACACTTTGAATATATTAGGATTTCAACATATCAAGATGAAGTGGGAATATTTGTGTAAATCATCTTACTGATTGTATTCAGGATACAACTGATGCCAATGCTGATGAACAGTATAGTAATTATCCAGAAAAACCAAGGTGTTAAAAATATGAAATAGATACTACATGATTTTCACTACACATTGTTTTGCTTACATACCAGTCTTCTGACCATAAAGATATGAATTAAAACATCTCCTATTCTTATCCCAAGATGACATACAAAAGAAATTACTAATTTTCAATGAAAATCTAAAACAGCCTTATGTTTGTGTTGAAGCCAAAGTCACACCGTCACTTTAAATGAACTTTGCAATAGAGAACCGTTCTACACACAGTAGGGTTTGGGCGCAATGCTTCACTATATTTCAGCGCAGTACCACCAATGGTTCGCTAGTTCCAACCGATGCTCCCAGGTTTCAGGGCAATGCTTTCTCCCTGCAAAAATACTAGCAGCCATTATATAAGTGAAATACTCTTTAAAGCGGTATTAAACCACAATCACCTCACCTTACCTCACCTCACTTTAAGTGAATACATGTTATATAAACTAACAAATGCTATCAACTCTTAACTGTCATTCTTTCAGTTTGAATTAGGTTTCCTGAAATATATACATCATTTTCCAGTTCTCAATCCTACTCATGAATTCATACCTTTATATTGTCACTGTACTACACAGACAAGTTTTGTAATAACATTTTCAGCAACAGTTGATTCTTCTGAATGAAATGACACCATTAGTAACGTTTGGTATGTATGACCCCAACATGTGGAGTACCTCTTTAACCCAAGAGATTATGTAGTGGTAGCACTACTAGATTATGTAGATTATGCCAATGAAGGAAGTAAAGTTGACATTTGACTTGAATCAGAGAAATGTCAAGAGACAACTTAAAATTAGATTGCTACATTGTTCATCAAAATGACTTTTAAAACCTATTTCTGCTTGATCCGTACTGGACTTTAATATTCCTCTCGTTTTTTGAAAAAAAAGATGTTCCAATCCTTACGATGTCGTCAGAAAGTTTGGAAATCACATGTTAGAATGTTTAAATCGAGTTGAGCATTCACTCAAAACCACAAATATTTCTTGTCGGGCAATCCTGTCATCAAGTGTTGCCTCTCTTTATATGCCTGTGAGTTCTAAAAGGTTTTATTGAAATTAACAACTGTTACTATTATACAACTGCCAGACACGCTTTTATCGCATTATTATACCACACGTATTATGTTTATAGTTTAATAATACCCAACCCTAGTAGGTCAATAACAGGTCATTATGTTAACATACAAACGTTGTCATTTGGTTACATAAATCTACACAAGGCTTGAAACTCAGAAGTGAAGAGTTTAACCGTATATTAATATGTTACACTGAATTGGCTACGCTGTGATGAACTTCAAAGACATGGACAATATTTTTGTAACCGACTTTATAACGGAATATGTGTTGGCACAATTGATCGTCCATACACGATCTGAATGCAGCCGTCGGAGACATGGGAAACTCATTTGGAACGCACCTGTATTCAAGAAGGCCATATTGTCGTCTGAAGTTCATTCCTAGGCCACGCAGACGACCACAAAAGTGTTTTGTAGAGAAGGAGCGACTCACACTGTGGACGTATTTAGAAATCTTTTGCAATATTTTCATTGCACTTGTTTATTGTAACAAAGCAGCCAAGCACAAATATGCCATTGAGAGAGTTGAGTTCTGCCAGCGAGGGAACTATTATGCCGTGTATCTATTTAACCACTGGCTTCACCACACTGTGTAAACAGTGTCATCTAGAGGCATATTATTTATATTTTGGAATTTGTCTTCGTTCACGTATTGACATGGGTACAAAGCCAGATAACAAAACGTATTTCCCGCCTGTAAAGTGTGTACTATGAATCGAGGCAATCTATAAATAAGGACGTTTGAAGGGACCAGAAAGTGTTCAAGAAACTTAGTGTGCTTAGACCGGCTTGTATGCTTTAGGTGCATACACATTACATTCAGATCTTTATGTGTTTGTAATGTACGATTCATAAACGTTTTACACTGTTAAACACTCTTAGGGTTTAATTCAAATAGATTCGAAGTAGGCTAAAAGAGCTTCAAATTTTTCGTTTTAAAGAACTTTTAAGTTTGGCTGACATTGTAACTTATATATCTAAGGACGTTGACCTCGAACATTGAATATATGATACATTTCTAGACTTATTCGTAGAGTTTATGTTTATCATTTGAAAAGTTTTAAGATTTTCCAAGTAGATTTATGAAATTCTCTAAGATGATTCCTACGTTTTGCTTATCGTGCAATGCATATGTAAAACATTTTTACATATGCATGATATCACAATCATATTTGAATAATTTTGAGACGTTTTCAGGTTTATGGGAGATTTATATGAGTACATTCTTCAGAGATAGTTGAGAAGTCGATGACAAGAAAGGTTATTTAGTATGGATTGAAAACTTGTTTATGGAAAAAGAGACATTGTCATCATAAAGGATGTCTGTTTCAAAATTGCGTTATTTTAACAAAGGCATTCAGTGGTTGTTTTCATGCTTTTAGGTGGCACTTTTGACCTTTTGACCCTTTGCCTTTTACACGTGCAAAACGGTACTTAGAAATTTCATTCATTAATCTAATACAAAGTCATCCCTAAATGCCAAAAACAGAAACGAATTTTTTTGAATAAATTGTCTTAAAATGACCTCCTGTTAACATTCATGCATTGTAGCCGAAATCACAGTTTATTTGTAATTTGGTATATGTATTAGTTGTACATGTGTAACCGAAACACTCGTCACTTACACATCCGCTCTTCATGGAACCAATTATCACTAGTCTAATCTGCCTATGACTGGTTTTAGATTTGTTAGGACCGGATTCATCTGGATCCGCCAGCTTACATTGAACCGATTAACATGAAAATGAAATCATTGAGCTAGTTACTAATTATCAATGAAATGGCGTTTGACCGTTACAATTTTGAAAGTACGACGATAGGGACGGTGATCACGGGTATCGTCTCTCTGAGTACAAATACATGTATGTGGTTTTTGTAAACAAATAACAGGCGCTATAAAAGGGGTTGTCTACAGTAAAGAAACAATTCAAACCTTTGAAATGTCAAGACTTAAAAACCAAAAATACATTAGAAACGATATTTATTCAACAAGTGGTTGACAACATACTTTGATAGTGATCCGTACGCGAGTTGTAAATCATTGAGCCATACACGCTGTGGTCCTGGACAATGGCAGTGACCTATAACCGAACATTCATTCGGTCTAAAACTTCCTCCAGCAAGTAAAAAAAACATTGGTATACACAAAACAAAATTGGAATGTAATCCTAAGAAATTGAAACTGACAAAAGACCTTCTAACTTTTTTGTTCGACTGAATATAATGTATATTGACGACTGTGATGTAAGTATTAAACAGATGCAGTTTTTCGAGTTTTTTCTGACTATATTGTCTATCCTTATGGTAATACACTGACAACATCAGGATGGATGCGCCAGTGTTAATTCACAAATTCGTACAATGTTGTATAGTCTTTACAATGCTGTATAATCATGTAATTTAGTATACTGTATATATTGAATTCTTCCTTTGAAAAGATACCTTTTTCATGTCATTTTTATTTGAAAATATCGTTGGACCATATATGAATAGATAGATGATAAAGTTAGTGATTGAAAGAATTTTGTATCTTAGTGTACCATTATCATGTACCTAATAATTAGTTCTGTTCTGGTATTGGGCTAATAGTCGAAATAGTGAGGATTATTTGGTAATGTTTTAAACTTTAATAAGTGTTTATCTATTCATTGACAAACCGATATCCAATTCCAATATCGCTAAATCATGATCTTTTGTATATCAGGAAAGGAATATCTTTTGAAAGACAGAGACTCGTAGACTTCAAAGTTTGAATGGGATAGGCTGTAGCTTGCACTGTTGAGTGATGTTCGTGCATTCAGCACATTCGGCATACGTCATCAGTGATGTATCGACACCCGTGGAGTGATGGATGCCTGCATCTGTATACACCAACACTAATATGATAAAAGGTATGTCATTCTTGTCACACAGAGTTTGGGCCAAGCGTCAGAAACGTTTGGCCCTGAACAAGGATTGTACATGGGACCACTAATTGCAAGATAATGAACCTTACCGATAGGGCAAAACGATAGAAACATAAGGCCCTGAACGTGGTTTTCCTCTGAAACACACTAATGGCAAGAGAATAAGCCCTACAATCCAGAATGGTAAAAGAAACTGGCCCTGAACATGGTTTATACCTGGAACCTACTAATTGAAAAAGAATGAGTGTATAAGAGTGATGAGGCGGTGGGGTCAACAGGTGCACTCTAGCTGTTTCAAGTATCCATTTAGTTTCTGTGGTATAAGCGTTCCGTGCATTTTAGAAACGATAAAGGTATATATTGGAACGAGAAACTAAGCTTTTGACACCGCAAAATCTTAAATTGGTATGTTGCAGTCATTTCTGAAAAGCGTCCTTGATTCATCTTCAAGTTAACCTTTGAAAGAACAGTTTGCAAAACATCACTTGATATTCTCAACGCACCTTGAATTGTAAAATCATATGTTGTCAGGATTATTACCGCTATTGTTCGACATACTTGATCGTGAAGTGTTAATTTGTTAAACGCCATTAAACAGTAAAATAATCTCGGTTTACGTATCTCACTTTCAAACGAATACATCGATTTTTATGAAATCGGGATTTGGTAACTTTTGTATAAATTTGTAATGCAGTCGTTCATGGTTGGTATGCTAACGTCACAACCCTTTTACAGTGAAAATTAGAACAATCGGAGGTACGTATCACTTTGGGCACGTGTATCACCTTTTCCAAGTATTTTCAAGTCCAATGTTGAGAACACTTCCGTTTTTTAGAATATATTTCCTGCTTATGTATATTTTATTCTTATTTGGAAATTGATATCCTATTGGTAAAAGTATAAAACGCAATGCATAGCCACCGTGTAAAAGTCACACAGCAAAAAGATATCACCCTTGACCTGTCCGACACAACTTAAACGCCAGCTGTCTCATTTATCCAATGAGATAATTCTTCAAGAACGACATTTTCCCAGCTCTAAGATCACTGTTGAAATTTTGAAAGGGAGAGGGAGGGGGGAGGTGTGTGAGAATATACCTGAATTCACATCCAAGTGTCCTTAAAATTTTCCAAAATGGGGATTGTGGAGACACTGACCCCTAACCCCTTCCCAACTTGATCAGCCCCTGACCAACAGACCAACAAGATAGAGCGACTGCTTCCAATACATCACAACAGCTTGTGCTCTCTGACACCGATACTGCTTCATTTGCTTCTCTCTGGATACCCTCATTAACACGGGACTAATTATGTCCTGACATGACTGGGAATTAGTCAGTCCAACACGAGGCTGATAGATTGTCTTATTAACACAGAGAGGTCAAACTAGGGATCAAAGGTGACTATGTATGTTCTGATTAACACATTACCTCTGTCAGTTGAAACCACACCATCACTGACCCGGAATCTTCCGGTCCGACAGTCATCCCTCGAGCCTCTTCTTGATAGGAATAGTTGTGATATCAAATCATTCTGTACGATGATTTTGGTTTCAAAACTGAGAGGTTTCAGACAGTCAAACGATTTATAGGTTTAATGACTAACGCTGAGATATTTGAAAATTAATAATCAGACTAAGCTTCTTTAAAGGTTTCATCATGAAGGTTCTTAGATTTCTTCGTTTTCAGCATTTGATAGACCTTAACATAATTGTTATTTTTTGTAGCTACTGCATAGTTTACATACTTATCTTGAAGCCAGACTAATCTATTATACACAAGTTTCAAAACAAATCATTATTTGAATTTTCAAGTGATGTCCGTTTCTATTTCTCACCACCTCCACCAACCAACAAGCAATTAGTCTAACTGATCAACCCGCCATGACTATTTTCGAACACATTGTATTTTTTATCAATTTCTTGGATCGTACTGATATTCCAGAATGTCCTTTACCTTTGGACAAACTATACTTAACCCCAATAGTAACAAATGGTTGTGTTTTGTTGCATCAAAATAAAGCCCAATGGTGGTCATGTGCTCTATTAGGTCTTATCTTTGTGCTAAGAGAATGTTCGCGTGGCTTTCAGTAGTCAAACTAGTGCTATGAAACTAGAAATATACATTCGCCACACAGCAGATTTAGTATCTTAATCATCAATTTAATAAATGAGACAGGAAACGTCAAACACAGCAGCATCAATAGAGTAATCATAGAAGCATCCAGAACCGTCATAGCATAATAAGTAGATGACGCAGAAGGATATGTATAAATACAACATAAATTGCCCGCATAGCAGAACTACTAGATGGACGAGAAACATAAGAATAGATACCGATTTCTTAACCATTTTAGCAGAAAAAGTAGATGCCAAATATATTTTAGAACAGATACAGAATACATTACCAACTTAGTAGAATTATTAGATACTAGATGGTATAAAAGTATGAAATAGTTATGAAATACAATCATCGCATTGCACAACTACAATCAGTAGAGAATCGCAATAGTAGGAAAAGATACAGAAACCCTACTATCGTAGCAGAATTAGTAGACACAGGAATAGATACATTATACATTACCCGCATATCACAATCAGTTGATAAAAACCGTTTCTCCTACACAAACACAACAGCAAGTAAGTTCAACCAAGGTTTTGACGAATGTTATTCAAAAAGTCTATAGAGTCTAGGCCCGATATTCCTTGAACTTGCCGAAACTCAGCCATTTCAAATCTCCACATATTTGAAAGCACTAGAAGCGTCACTGTGCCCACTCGAAACACAGAATACCTGTAGAAAATTGCGCCTGTTTCTACTCTGAGAGTTCAGCTCAAAATGTTCAGGTGCATATCACTTGTGGAAGGTAATTTAACAGGAACACCTATCAGGTAAACGTTTCCTCTCTTACGTAAGATACTCATATTCACAATTCCTTTCAAGTGTTTAAAAGCCGTCGGCGAAGTGATGGAAACACTTCTGTCAACCAAATGGAACTTCACCTTTCTGGACTAGAAACCAATTTTTTTCACAACGAATGAAAAAAAGCCCGATCCGGAGAGGACTCTCTCCCATGATATCAGTGATTTTGGTATACAATTTGCAACACCTGTTTTTTTCAATCCCTGCCCTTTTATGAATGATATCTCATTGATTCGAGATTCGAGATTCGAGATTCGAGATATAATTCATATGAAACTGTTTGTGTATGGTTAAACAAAGTCTAAAGATATGAAATCGGTCACGAACTTGTCTCTCATGTTGTAGCAGTCATCGAAGTAACCCTGGTATAACAATCACAGTTACAAGTAGAAACAGTTGAACTGTAATGTATGTGCTTTACGTTTATGATTACCGAATTATTTTACGAAACAATAGTCATTCCTATTGGAAATATATTCTAAACATTTTTGAAGTTTCATTCTCTCCCAACAGAGGTAGCTCGTTCATAAATTCCTATACTACCTCTGTCTTAATACGAAGGTTTCTCGGGCATCAGGCAGCTCCCTTCGCGGGACAATATTTCAACTTCAACTACCTGGAAACATTTCAGCCAATGAAAACACCGAATGCATAAATAACATGATTGTTTTCACACAGGCCTATGCAATGATGCAGTCGCTAAATGATGTGTATTTGTTCTGTAAAGAAGACTAATAGTGAAAGGTGCATATTCGAATAAAGTTTAGCTTTTGGAAAGCTTGCGGAAGTAACTAATTAGGCGTTTTAATAATAACTTTTGAAACGGCGTCACTGATTGTACAAACTAACTTTGATTGCATCCAATCAGGTTTCTACAATTCGTGCCCAAGAAACCTTCGTATTAAGACAGAGGTTTATAGAAATTTATGACGTGGCTACCTCTGTTGGGAGAAAGTGGAAGTTTTATTTAATTGTTAACAAGTACAACTGTCGATAGTAAGAATAAGGACTCTACGAGAAGTGTACTAAAGACGCGTGATGCTTTGACACATTTGATTAAGAAAAAGAGAAAGTCTTGTCTTAAAACCGCGCATCTTTAATGTGTAAATGACGACGAATCATCCTAGAAACTCATTGTATACATTGAAATAATGAACTTATAACATGACACCAATGTGAATACCTATTAATATAGCCATAACGATTTAAATCTTTCGATTAAGATTGAACCATCATATCACGTGGATCACACAAAATTCACCACCCAATCATATTAACCATCTCAAATAAACTTTCTGCTAAGTTTTTATCTAAACTATGATACATTTAGTCTTTATACGGCTCAATTATTAATAACAAATTGAATGGCCGTTGATATCTTGAAAGATGGATTTGGCATAAAACCTTTCAAAACAAAGATATATCACGGAAATCTTGAAAGACGAAAAAATTGAAGCCTTTTCACAACAACAGTTAATTAAAACATACATTTTATTACCCCTTCCTTATACTGGAAAACAAGATTTCTACAAAATTTAGAAACTCGGCTGTTACTCAAATTGCATGTACTCGTAATTTAAGAAATTTGATCTGTATATCAAACTTTTTAAGGGCTAAAACACTGTAAATTTTGAAAATATCAGGTCCGGGT
Organism: Phorcus lineatus; assembly: GCA_921293015.1. Lineage (NCBI taxonomy): Eukaryota > Metazoa > Mollusca > Gastropoda > Trochida > Trochidae > Phorcus > Phorcus lineatus. The sequence goes on along the minus strand of OV121082.1, from coordinate 5,387,236 downwards.
TTTTCCACAAAGCACGCTACAAAGTATTTTTGTTTTCATTGATCTTGCAGTTGATTTGTATTATTTAAAAAACGATTCTTATGCAAATGCTAATGTTCTGAGTAAAATATGCTGTATATTTAAATGGGTTGGAGAAAGTTGTAGCCACCTGAGTTGAATGATTTGAACAACAGAAGTGTATTCTCAGATTGAACTATGTTCACATAACCTTAATTTTCTAGAAATAAAGTCTGCGAATGAAGAAAACATGTTTTTGCATAATTCATATAAATCTGTTAGGTGACAGAGAATATATGAACAAAATAATTTATCAAATAAACTTTTAGTTCCAAACTTGTTATTATTATAATCTTATTATCATTAAGGGACAGACACTGTCTTTTTATGTTAACAAAGGGATTTCACGAGAACGAAAATAAATGCTACCATCTGCCAGGAAATCTTTTTTTAATCAACAGAAACAGTTCTCAAACAAACGTAACATTTACGGTTTAGCTACTTGAATAAATTTTCCTATCTTAGATGACTAAAAGGTGTCCACACAGAAATGGTCGTCAGTAGTTTAGCTTTATAATTGATACTTTCTTCTACGACTACGGATATTTGGTTTGAGTTGTGAGGTGTTTAACCTTCTTGGAATAATTCAAATTGCAAAACAATACATTTCTAGGGTAAAATTTGAAATAAAATTTAAAAACGCCGTAGTACTGCCCCTTTGACATGTCAACCATTTCTGAAGTTGTTACTTAAAGAGCCACTCCGTGATTTTCATAACATATTATTTACCTTCGATACAAACCTAAATGTCATATGTAGTGATATAAAATCAAAACATCTTAACTTTTCAAGTCCAAAAGACATATATATGACAAATACTGGTTTTCCATGAAAAAAGAAAAACAGCCGTATAAATGCACAGAGGTGTAGATATCACGTCCAATATACATTGATACTAGTTATATAACCTAAAGCACGCTATCAACTCCTAACTGCCCTCCTGGCTGTTTTAGATAAGTCTCTAAAATTACGTTTGACGATTTGACGCGCGCCACTGTCCGGTTTTCGATCATATATAATTGCGACGTTCTACCTTCATAATGTCACTGTAAAAAACCAAGAAGCTTTAAAATGTGTCTTTTTGGTAAAAGCCGTTACTTCGCGATCAAATGACACCACTGATTAAGTTTGGCATATATGACTCGGACAACTCACGGAGTGGCTCTTCAACTTGTTAATCATTGATATCATTGTCTACTGAAGGTGTTATTTAACTTTCGCCTTAACTATTTATTTCATGTGCCGAAATACGGAGCATTTTCTTGGTACAACACTCACACACAACTTAGCAGAAATGGTCGAGATAAATGAATAATAAAGATGAGCTAAAACAAATAGAAGTTATCCTGAGTCAATGGCTCGGAAAGGAAAGTAAGCCATTAGTAGGACAATAATTCTAAAATGTCTGATTTAACCCAAATTAAACCACATATTTACCATACTTCCAAACGCAAGCATAAGCATTAAAATGAAAACGTAATATGATAACTAAAAACTGCAGTGAAGGTGGTTTTATAGCTATAGACATACAAAAAATATAATACTTTCGCAAAAAAGAAATTGGGTGAAAAGACTCTTCAACCTTATTGTTATCAAATTATGCTAAGTGTGTATATTGTTGTTTTTGTATAGGATGTTTGTCATATATAACTTTAATGTCCATATACCACAAAAAGTAATTCTAACTAAAAGTTCAATATGAAAGTACCCTCCTGTGGTTCACGTCCTTATCGGTCATTAATTACATCGATTTCAAGACATCTTACTGAAAATTGGAACTTTTTCTGAAATTAAAACATGTCAATTGTTGTTTACTTGCCTGTTACCCGAGTCAAAATCCTTTAAATCCTGAAGTTAACACATTGTCAAAGTTGGTACTTAAAAATGTAAGAAGTGGTCATAAAACATTACCTGTCGACTTGCCATAGTGTTTAAATTTTGTCTTAATCAACCACGATGTTCTTGAAACATAGTAAATCTGGTGAACACAGTAGTCAATATTTATGTCATTATCAGTCGTGGAAAAAACATATCACAACGAATAAATCTTTTTATCGTGTTTTCCTTAAATTTGTAATATTTTTAAATAGTTTAAGGAATAAAAATGATAAGATTACCACTTTAATCAAGTTTAAATGCAGTAAGATAGTTTCAAAGGGTAGAATTTTGCACAAATAAAATCGAGTCCAAATGAAATTCTAAGCATTTTACGTCTAAAGGTGCACTCGTGAACCTAACATCAATGTTGATATCAGATTCGTTTCTTGTATTGAAAGCAAACGTTCATTTTCCAAACAAAAATGACATTTGACATTAGCACGTTTATGCAGATGATACTATCTTAAGAGAAACCATTGTTTTTAGTTGAACTTCCTACAGCATTCATAAAACTGTTTATAACCTATCTACGAACATTGCATTTTCTTTCCTTCATTTGTTTTGGTTTCTTAAAATTGTGATTAAAAACTATATTTATGTCAATAGATATGTTTTGTTCAAGTGAATCGAAATAATTTTTATCACTGTATTTTTATAATTAGGTTTTCATTTACCCCATACGATGTTTAGCATTTTGCACTGAAAGAACCACAATGATAAAGAGTCAAGAACGTTCCCAAGGACATCCATTCAATGTGTATCTATTTTCAAACGAGCACATTCGTATACCATCTCTTTATAGCATTTGCATCCTAATATAAGCATGAACAAAAGATACAAAATATAAACAATTTTCAGGACCTCTTGAAAATAATATTTATATCTATTTAATATAAAAGTTCAGTTTATTTAGAGAAAAAATATTTTTAATCAAGGAGCATTAAAACGTAAAACCTCACTTCTGGTCTAACCACAATTTCTTTTTTTCCTGGAACTGAATTTTTGTGACCATGGATTTGTTATTTGTCAAGTAGGATTGGAAACCCCTTCCACAATTGTTGTTATATTTGAACAACTGTTTGTATGTCATGCCAAAATAATTGTTTCAAAAAGAGAATTTGTAAAGTATTTATTTGCTGTTTTTCAGGAACTCGGTGAATGGTAGTAATACATCTTTTGAATAAAAAAATCAAATAGTTTTATTTAAAATAGACATGAAAGTAATTAAACTTTACCGAAAAGTAGTGGATTTAAAACAAGTCCAGTATTTATTTTCAAATAAACATTTGGGTACTTCAAAGTTGGTGATGCGCATCCTACAAGTCTTCAGCGAGTCTTTTCACCTCACAAATAAGCATCCGTCACCTCCTGTAATGAACTTGCCATGAGTGTATCTGATGTTGGCTTTCTCTGGCTTGTATCAGAGTGAACACTCCTATATTACCGCTACAAATTACACTTGTCCCAGTTGTCGGCACCTACTGAGATTGCCAGTTTCCTGTAGGGATTAGATTATTAATTTGAATTACTTTCATTGCAGCCACTTTTCGGTGTCTTATCCACAAGTAAAGGCTACACCATTTAATATAAATTAAACATACAAAGTCATTTCGAAACGATTTTATAATGTGATTTTAAATTCATTAATAATTTCATTTTGTCGTTTTATAAACAGGAAATCATCCGATTGAACACCCATGAATAAATTTGTAATTTCATGATGCCTGATCAATATGCGTAAAAATGATTTAATGAAAGGATAGCAGTTGGTATAGAACCATTTTTTATGAATATGTTTTTTCCTAGCACATAACTCATCCACTGGTTATCTTATTTCAGACTGCTGTGAGCTTTAATAGCAATGATAGCGTGGACGAATTGATAGCTTGTCTTAAATTTGTGATCAGTGATAAAGATGAAATGTACTTGTTAATGACATTTGCACTAAAAGCCACAAAAATATCAAATTGTGAATGAAAATATTTCTGTGAATTCATTTGAGGTATCATTTAGATCAAATTGAAATAACTTTAGCACTACAAATTGAAATTTACACTAACGTATTTATCTATATTACAAACACTGGAAACTCGTATCTTTAAAGTGTCATCAGATTTTGAACTGGATACTGCAAGTCGATGAGTTTGTTGTCTTACAATTGTGAAAAATGCGTTTTTGACTTCTTCTTAGAAACCAGAAATGTGAGGAAGCGAAAATTTACTGGATAAATCTTTGTGGAATAGAGAATAAACTTGAATTATATCATTATCCACAATAAAGGCGGTACGATTCCGAGTAGTGCTGACAATGTTCTATCCAGTTTTGATTATGGAAAAAAAACCTGCAAACCAAGTGCCAGCACTGAATATGGGAATTTGAATAATAAACCCAGTGCTTGCGCTGGGTTTTAGATTCGAATCAAGAATAACGACTAACGAATATGCTGCAGTGGTAATAAGACTTTCCACGACCTCCACGATTGCCCGTTATGCTGCAGTGTGATAAGATCGCCCTTTATACTGCAGAGTTAATCAGACTTTCCAAGATCTCCACGATCGCCCCTTATGCTGCAGAGTTAATCAGACTTTGCACGACCTCCAGGATCGCCTGTTATGCTGCAGTGTGATAAGATCGCCCTTTATGCTTCAGAGTTAATCAGACTTTCCAGGACTTCCACGATCGCCCCTTATGCTGCAGAGTTAATCAGACTTTGCACGACCTCCAGGATCGCCCCTTATGCTACAGTGGTAGTAAAATTTTCCACGACCGCCCGTTATGCTGCAGTGTGATAAGATCGCCCTTTATGCTGCAGAGTTAATCAGACTTTCCAGGACTTCCACGATCGCCCCTTTATGCTGCAGCGGTAATCAGATTTTCCACGACCGCCCGTTCTGCTGCAGTTGTAATAAGACTTTCCACGACCTCCACGACCGCCTTGTTACGTCATTGAGGTGGTGCCTACATATTTCTGGGTCGGGGCGAGTTTGGGGTTAATGATGATGTTAAATGTGTTCTTTCATTTTCTAATGTCTTAAGCTGTTTATGGTGACTTTTACAATTTAATATCATCTTCTTTTTTTTGTCTTCTAGGCAGAAATCTCTGGAACACATACCTTCAATTGCAACTTAATGATAATTGAATTTTTTTAAATTTTCATTTTTTTAAGAAATGAATTGTGCAGGGTCAGATGACAAAGACAGCCAATATATATTCATTTTGATATCTGAGATGTACTATGTCACTACAGAGTTCTCTAAAGATGGAAGACTGCCTTGTGAATAAACAAGATATCGGAGGTTTTGTTGGACTCCATTCTCTTCTTGCCCTGTTGTTTTCCTCTTATCAAAGTTTCGTCTTTGCTACAATTCTTCCCTGATGCAGAGGTTATTCGGTTTATCTTCATTTCACAATACATTACTTATCACTTCATTTGCGAAACACATTTTAGTTTCATTTAAGATTAATCAAATTATATTTACATCCCATCCTGTTTTCTTGATCAGTAGTGATATATATACATATAGATGAGACCGATAACATCAAAACTTTTAGATTGAATTCTTCAGTACACGTTTGCACAGTTTACTAACTTTATTTACGACCGCACCCAAAGTTTTTCTTTTTTAAAAAAAAAGATTAACCTTGAAATTTTAAAAATTCAACAGACCCGGTTACTATGACCTCCATTTCCTGTAGTAAGAGCCAATCAGCGTGTCGGAAATAGTTTAAACGTGACCAATCAGGTCACTATCTCAAATACCTATTTATTTCCAGCCCATCATTATGGTTCTACACCCTAATTTCAAACACCACCAATAACAACGTTATCAAAATAATATGATCTATAAATGAAATCAGAAGCAAAGCAATATACCGAATTTAATACAATATAATCAGAGAGACAAGAACGATGTTAAGGTGTGTTTATCTTTATGAAAATTTATCTTTTCTTTGTACTTGGTGGACATAAGTTATTTCTCTGTTCAATGTAGATGAAACTTTGTAACCTGCTTTCAAATAACACACCTTCCCGTAAAAATTGGAAATCAAAAGGCATCGATAAATAATATAACATGTCAGCGTGTACAAAGTTAATCACTTTCTTAAGTGTAAACATGAAGATGATGAACTGAACGACGTCGCACATCCCAATTAAAGATGGTTCCGTCTCTCACAGCACATGACGTTCAATGCACACTGTGTCAGTCCTTACATGTAGATAGGATGTGTCAAGTCATTACATCTTGTTACTGTCAACATCCCGTGTCTGGTGTAAGACTACCTTAGCACTGTCAGGAGCTTGTGTACCCGCAGACCACCATGGTAGTTTACAGCTCCTTGCAGAGTCTACGTCAGGTTTAACTCTTGAAATATTCACCACGGTTATCGTTTTTATACAGTAAAATTTAGACCCCAGCTCATCAAAACATGATCTATTGATTTTCAGGATTTTCAAGTGTTATGCACTATAATTACGATAGCAAATCAATGTACTTGACCAATCTTAAATTCTTTTGCAAGCATTATTTAATACTCGAGTATAAATAATCACATAAAAAAAATATTGAAGATGACAATATATCTTCGGATTAAAAGGTTGTATTAAAATGATAAGTAAAACAATGTACCTGTGATGTGATGTGGCGTTCAAGTTATGACGACAAGTGCTCGCGAAAAATTGAAACCATGACTTCCCTACCAGGGGCACCTGCCATGTCCTAAAAGTCGTCAATTCTCACATTCACATATATTCATCACATGACGCACACGTAAAATACACAGTAAAAATCCCCACTTTCTCTCACGACAAGGAACCTCACAGTTTATGATATCAAAGATGAAGAAGTCATGCACAGACACAGTTTCTGAGCTTCTACGGTCTATTTTTAACGTCGAAATCACTTTATCAACGACGTTGACAATTAGATCTAGTTCATTTCATTTGATATTTATCAATCTCTATTTTGATAGCAATTTCTCAGCAACTTTGTTAGTACATCACTTTTTCAAGTCGTTAATGAATACACAATACTTAATTATTCTCTATCCAATTCATAAAATGTTATTTGGCCAAAATACCTTACGTAGGCCTTCTTAACTTAATCCAAGTCCATCTATTAGTACTGAAGATTCATTACCAATTGCCACATATTTGACGATATGTCAGAACCGAAAAAAATTAACTGTATAATTGTCCAGAAGTATCAATTCGTATTGTCAGCAATAGTTATCACTCGTTAATAAAACGACACCACTGACGACGTTTGGCATTCTTCAATAAACCACTTTTTTGTTACAAATACACTGAATACTGTACTGAAGTCAAACGTGTCACCTTGCTCTGTTCATCTCACCTATATTGCTGCATTAGACCACCTCACCACATGCCTCAAAGAATAATAAACCTTGGCGAATTTCGATTACTCTTTTTACAACCAGGTCGCGTTTTACATTACTGCGAATGTGCTGATTACATGTGTGTATTTTTACAAGGTTTTATCAGAGATTTAAATTAGACTTTGAAAAGAGATGTTACCCCATCAAAGAGCTGCGTCTAGGAACCGGAAGTCGAACTCTTCAAGCGGGAAGGTAGTTTATGTCACGGAACACGAGGGCGTATGATAAATTTTACACTGCGTCTCTCGCTTAATCCACTTCATTCAAATATGCATCTTACACATACAGATTTATTAAGTTACAAGTCTCCGGCTTTTACCTTATTACGTCGTCTGGCGTAACAGAAGGATATCTGAGAACCTCCAGTTGTTTTTTCCTCCGACTTCATCAGCAGAATTATAAGAAGCCATTCATTTTGGCGGTTTGTGTTTCTCTTGCATGCTGTGTCGACGTGTGTGGGACAGTCTCACATGTGCTGCTTAATTAGGGGTAGTTAATTAAAGATTCCTCAGGTGTTCATAAAGTAATTTTATACGAATATTTTCACAACATGTATTTCTATAAATTGCCTTTTCTTACGAGTTTATTGCTGTTTTGCTGTTCTCAGTAACAGTACAATTTTACCCTGTGAGAGATTGAGTAGATCGTCATTTTATTAAGAATTCATAAAAAGGCAATGAAAAGGCAATCAAACTTATCATGAACAATTATGTCGTAACACAAAACTTTTTGGAACTTTTATCAAAATTTCATTTTCATTCCAGATTGGTAACCAAATGAATAATTTTTTTGTGACCAAGTAAATAATTTTTTGTAATTGAAAACATTACAGAAAGTTAGATTATTTATGTCTTTCTCTGAGGACATATTCACTTTATGACATCAACTAATGTGTCCTGAATAAATTCAATGCATTGGAATAACCATTTAAATCTAAAAACTAACAAATAAGGCATAAATTGATTATTTTAATCATGAAAACCAGACGGGACCTTAAAATTGTTAATTTGGCATTTCACTTAGAAGAAATATTATACAGTGCTTAACGATAACTTAAACATCACCTCGAATTCCATTAACTAATTCTTCCCGTTGATGTAAATTCATAAGTTATTGGTACAATCATTTATTCTCACGTACTTAATATAGAAAAGCTGATACAGTATTATTTAACTGTAATCACATTTTTTATTGTTCTTTTTTGTTCCCTGAAACCTCTCTTGGTGTGAGAATATAGGATATAAGAAGTTTAAACGGATGTTTATATGTCATTGTGAAATCGTGAAAGTTGTAATTGTTTCAAGTTTTGCGAAACATTCTGTTATAGTCTAATCAGAGGGCATAGTGTCGATTAAGTTGCTAAATGTAACATACCGGCATCTGACTTTGAATCAAAATGCCTTTTTCTTATTGGATTTCAATTGCTTTCTAAAAGCGGTGATCACATTAACCATGTCACAAACATGGTGAGCAACTGAACTTGGGTGGGGCACGTGTGTGAGGTTTTGTTTACCTTGCCCATACCTTATCCCTTTATTAGATTGTTAACGCGGTGCTACCTGTATATGCTATGAACATAATGCTGGTAATCTTCACACCTGTGTTATAGGCCACTGTCCACGATAATACTTATCTATATAAATCATAGGAAAACAAAATATCATCAAGCAGGACCAGGCGGTCAAGAAGTTAAGATTGTTCGCTGCCTGACCGGCAAGATTACTTGAGAGCATTAGTTGTGGTTATGTTGTTATGCTTATGTTGATCAATAACATTCATGCGACTTTAAAGAGCCACTCCGTGAGTTGTTGGAGTCATATATGCCAAACTTTATCAATGGTGTCATTTGATCGTGAAGTATCGACTGTTACCAAAAAGACACATTTTAAAGCTTATTGTTTGTTTACACTGACAATATGAAGGTAGAACGTCACAATTATGATCGAAAACCGGACAGTGGCGCTCGTCAAATAGTCAAACGTATTTTTGAAGATTTATCTATAACAGCCAGGAGGGCAGTTAGGAGTTGAAAGTGTTCGTTAGGTTATATAACTAGTATCCATGTATATGGGACGTGATATCTACACCTCTGTGCATTTATAAGACTGTTTTCAGATTTTCATGGAAAACCAGTATTTGTCATAAATATGTCTTTTGGAGATGAAAAGTTAAGATGTTTTGATTTTATATCACCACATATGACGCTTAGGTTCGTATTAAAGGTAAATAATATGTTATGAAAATCACGGAGGGGCTCTTTAATACGATTGCAGATCGTAGAAATAATAAACTATTGTTCCAAGACACAACATCTTCACGTTTAGTCATTTCTATTGAAAGGTCTATGAAGAGCATTTTTGTTCATGTTATTGAATTATAACATTTGTCTTAAACGCTCTTACTCTAAAATGGCTGTTTTACATCTATTCACAATTTCGTATGGAATTATCTATTTCTATGATCAACGAATGTTGCGTTAGTATTATTGATGTAATTAAGTAGGATGCTACTTATTTCATTCACTTTGTAAACAAATAGTGAGAAATGAAAAAAAACACACGCCAGTTTGTATATTTCTGACATTTTACCCCTTATATATTCTTACTTAAGGCTGTGATTCACGGATCAGTGCCATAAACATCATATTTTAAAATGCTTCAGTTCGGCTGTATCTTTGTTAGCTAAATACGTGAAATGGTATTGATCAATGACATACAGTCCGTAAGACATTGCTGTATAGACCACTGTGGAACCGATATGGTGATAACTTCACAGGGGGATCATTGAATTCCTGAACATATCCTCTATTAACCACTCTGTGTCTATCGTGTGTAATCGCCTTGTTTTCGGGGTGTACATCAATTCGGAACTGCTCATAAAACTATGGAATGCTGGTGATAAAGTAAAGTTCAATTTGGGAGACAAAAGCGACGGGGAGTATGTGGACTTACTGACTATTTATACTGATAGACAGAATTAAATTAAGAGGCCATTTTTATGGTGGGGATTAAACGAAATCGTCCGTGCTTTTTTACAATACTAATCCCGTGAAACTAGAGCCGGGGAGATATTGAAGCGGATCCCTGTCCACAATGCTTGATTATCCAGACCGAAGTAAACCTACACCCTTAATAGCGGCCACGTCTCTAATTCTACTGCTTACAAGTTTCCTGTTTATTTAAAGCCCTGGTATCTGTTTCAAGTTACCCAGTTCACAAAGGGGGAGAAAGAGGGGTCGGGAGAGTGGGAGGGGCGGAAAGATGGGGCTCGATTGATTTCTGAGGAGCAATTAACATTTGACATCCACCCTGGCCACGTCGGTTCTCATACATGTAAGTTCACTGACCGTCTGAAGTCATCAGAAATACGGCATTATGAACGATAAATGATGACGTCTTCTTTACAGTGTTTCCTCATTTGGTGAAAGGCAATGAAAAAACAAGGAAAAGGTTTAAATAAAATCATAAATCTTAAAGGTAAATAACATGATATTTTGTTTTAAACGTCAATGTCAACTTCCTTATGCCTCCCAATAATGGTTTCGATTTTACTTTTGTAATGTTATGACGAAGTATTTACAAATGACTTTCAACCTTATTCGATAGTCACAACAGTCATGTAGGTTCTCAACAAAATAGTGATTAACAGTAACTAGCATTGTGCCTTGGTAATCGTAGTTGCGATTTGATGAAAATACAAGAGGTCAGGTCCTTATGAAGCGAAGTACAAGTGTCAGGAAATTAATATCAATATTAATAATATTCGGAATGTTTTCAATCAATTCTTTCACCAAGTGTGTAATTGGTTATGTTTTTTTATATGAAAGAATGTTTTTTCTCAAAAGAAAACGTAGAATTGTATTTTAATAATAATTTTGCTTTGCATTGTTACAGCACTTTAGATATGTATCATTCATAACTTTGCATTTATATTTTACTACTTTTTTTGAAAACAATGTGATATCATTTATTTCAGTAACGATGATTTTTTTAAGGTTCGCATTTTATACTTTTCGCATATTTTTATAATGTGCTTAAAAGTAAAATCATCAATATTTCTTGTCTCAGATAATGTGAAACATTATATTTGAAAAAACGTGCCTCTGTAAAAGAATAAATTTAAACTTGTTAAGGGACAAAAAGATAGAAAATCATATATGATGTAATTAACATAATAAACGAAACATAAAATAGTGTAACTATAAAGGTTATCTAAAACGATCTAAAATGAAATACATTGTTTCTGATCTTTTCATAGCATAATTTAATTTCACATTTCTCTGCAGGTTAACATACTTATTATTTAAGCATTTTCCCTCAAGGAAGCTTAAGTCTTTGATACCATAGGAAATTGCAAATAGTAAAAAGAATGTATTATGTATTCATTTACGATTACAATCTTCGAGTACTATATCTTTATGACGACGTTTATTGCGCTACATCAGTGTTTCCATTTTCTTCTCATGCAGTGTGGTGAACTTAATTCATGATGTAAATGAATGAAATTGTTGAAAATTTTAAAAGATAAACGTCTCTACCTCAAAGTAGACGTAGCTGGATTGTAGTTAACTTAGCATCCGTGGTTCGCCCAGACCGTCTGCAGACAGAAAGGTCTTCTGTAGGATCAAAGCACGTTAAGAAAAGTAAGACCTGAAAAGCATTTGATGATTGTAGTTTGACCTCTTTGATAGGCATTCTAGAAGTTGATGATATGAAGAGCAAAGGCAATTTTTATGGATAAACAACTTCTTTATTCTGTGGACGCTTCCACAGAATAAAGAAGTTGTTTATCCATAAAAATTGTCTTTACTCTTCTGATCATAGTTTGAAGTTTGCAGTTAACTTAAAGAATGATTTGGCAACTATGCATGAACCTGTGAAAGCATTATCTTTTTAGCTCCTTCCTTAACGTCACTCTTTTAAAATGAAGTTTTAAAATGAGAGATAAATTCAACGGATATCCATTTAAATGATAACTGTAAATTCATTTTACATTTACGACCATTTTCTGCAAAATCAAAACCTGACGAGTGGATAAAAATTGGCTGAGAAAGTTTGGGTAACAGTATAGAATTTTATTTTTTTGTGCTCCTCTACATTTTCGTCAACCCTTACTTGAAACATGTGATGCAGTTATTTTTCTAAAGAGATAACATAATTTGAGGATGTTAAAATATGTTTAATACATATTTCCTAAAGATTTGTTATAGTCTTCAGTCATAAAGCATATTCCTTTAGGAAACGCTTTTGGTCGAAATCGCCAGATAAGATATATCTTGTAAGTGAGACATTCAGCAAGGGCATATTTTTGTGAGGACATACTTCGAGATACCAGCTTTAAAAGGCACAGGGAATGATTGTATAATGTCGTATGTGTAAATTACAAACGAGTACGTCCAATTCATTTGCCCGGCCTCCCACACGCATACATGCCAGACGCACTGTCTCTGTGACTGTACTATAAGTGCGCCTCTTCCCATGGTTTAACATACTAGGTCGTTATCTTTGATAACTGACCGTGTACAAATTGGTTTAGCCCCGTTTTTAGTCTCCTGGACTCGAAGCACTTCGGTGTCTTCACAGACTATCGTGTTCCTGGAAACACGACACTACAGCACTAAATCATACAAAACTTAAACAAATTCTTGTTTTAATTTCTTTGTTTTACTTTTATTGGGCTGTTTGATACCGTCGGTGATTATCACTGCGTTGTTTTGCTGGTTCGAGTTACCTCCCCTTGTCTCAGTTTCAGGCAGGGAGATCATAATGTGGTCTGTCTGGATCGTATACTTACTGTTTACTGTTATGCAGTTCACACCCGATACTGAAGTGTCTGTCAACATAGTACAAGCTTTGTCACTGTTTACAGTTATATGGCATCCGATACTAATTTGTGAACACAATTGTCGGATGTTCACACGATAACACACTGCTGACCCCTGTGTGCATCTGTCTAGTCTGTAATACAACGTTGTATTTGGATAAATGTATTTGACGTTAATAACAGATCACATTTCAACTTGAGGTCACTATTTGGTAACTCAACGTGTTACGTCGCTTTCAAGATACTTCCTCAAGTAAGTAAATAAATGTCCAGTTGTGACTTTCATGATCGTCCCACTCGTCCGTATGGAAAAGTGGAGGTAGGGGTAAAATATACTTAAAGAAATTGGTGCTCCATGCTTAAACAATCTATATGAAGCAAGACTAACATATGAGTGTGATGCACTCATCCAACGTCATAGATATTATTGAATTTCATATCATTTAGAATGGCAGTTTGTAGGCTTATTCAAATCAACGGCGGGATACATTCGGCCCTGGGTGACGGAGAATGAATATTACAAGATACAACAAATCTCTCTGATGATATCACAGTGTTCCAGATGTGTGCATGACAACGCTTATAATAATGTTCAATCTAAGTCCTGCTAGGTCTTTCGTTCTTCGTGATATTGTAGAATGTTTTGCGGCGGATGTTAAAGACACAGATAATCCTTTAATTTGTAAAGAAATCCTAATATTTTCGAGGATCTCATGGGAAAAACGGTCAACGACGTCACTGTACGGCGCCTTGATTGAGGATTTTCAGTTCACGGCAATCTTCGTTCAAATATAATTCTATATAGTAGTTATGATAATAGGCAAATGACTTAAAATGGATATGCTAAAGAAGTAGAGTATCCTCAACTTTGATAAACATCGTGCCTCTCGGCTTGGGCCATTGGGATAAGGTATAGCATTGAACATCAAGCATGTAAAATTACAGTACAGCCTACAGCCTTGTGCTTTTACTGCATTAAGTAAATGTTCTTGGTTGAAAATACTTTTTCTTAGAGGTGGTTTCTGGTGGAACATGGAACTGTCTAATGTCTGGAAAGCTGACTGACACTGACCCCCCCCCCCCCCCCCCCATCCCCGTTACCTCATCTCACTCCTGATCCTAACAATATCTTTCTTTTATATAATTTTTAATTCAATGTTTATTCGGCATAAAAGCCATAGGCCCAAGTACAAAAATGATTTAGGTCTCTGAATATATATATATATATATATTATATAATATAATTGTTAACGCTTTACCATTAGCAACACAATGTATAAGTTACCCTGATGATCACAATGTTGTGAAACCGGTTGGTAATGAACTTATATGAAGACCAATCTTCAGTTTGTTATTTTTAAAGAATATTTAATAGATAAACCATGAACATTAACTTTTACATATATATATATATATATATATATATATATTTATATATATATATATATATATATATATATATATATATATATATATATAAATATAATTTTTTTTTCCGTTTACATATACGTCTGAGGTGCACACGGAGCAGTATACAATACAGCCAGAGATGAGTGCAGATACAACAAAGGTATTGGCCTCCTCTCTCCCCACCTGCGGTACATCCCTCACCGACTCCCTCTCTGCCAGATAAGCGCTTTGCTGCTTTGTCTCCGTTTCGATCTTTTGGCCGAAAATTAAACAAAAAGGTGAGGAAGACTAAAGCGATGATATCGTGATGAGATAAACAATGGCTGCCGTGCTAGTCACATCATACAAGCGAGAACAGACTGTTCATTTTAGATCCGAGATCAACGGAAGAAAAAGAAAGTTAATTAGTTTGTTATCTGTTAATTGGAAATTCCAACATTTTGTCGATCCTAGAAATCTATGCCTCTTATCTTTCGTTTTTTGGTGATTTTACTTTTATGTCATTCTTAATAAATTAAAGGTACTTATATGCAAATAGCACTTGCGTAGTGTGATTGTCTACTAGTTGCAATAGTTTTCCCTTTCAAAGAGCGTATTTGAACCGCTGACGAAAAACAACTTTTGTCTTAAAATTGTACATTGGTGTATAATAATATTAAGAGTTAGTCATATTAAATTGATAACATCGCAATGGAGGTACAAAAATGTCGAAAATATCATCAAAAAAAGGTTTTGGCAGGTTTTCTTATTTCACATCCATAAACCTTACCTTTTGGTTATTGGAAAACTTTAGAGATTGGAAACAGTTCGACTAAGGCTGGTGGTGTTGAGGTTATGTTCACACATGTGTAGTTTGCTTCGTCCATACATAGATGATACTAAACGATCTTCCATTTAATACTATTTTTTTAAAACGAATTAATGATTTAGTATAAAACGATCGAAAGCGAATTTGATACCAAATTATTAACGAGTTTAATAAAAATAGTATTTAATTGAAGGAAGTTTAGTATTCTGTTTATTACTTGACCTAAGTAATCAACCATGAATGCCGAAAGTGTAAGTTTTCCACGACTTTGCCGCCATTGTGACGGCGTTGCTAATATCGCCGTATAAATATAACACTGCAGTATCTTACACGAGCAAGTAATACATTGTTATATTCCCAGAACAACCTAAAGTATAGCTTATTCATCTGTGAATAAGGGTGGGGGGTTTGCCACCTCATTCTGGTTTGGAAAAGGCATTATTACTAGTTGTTTAGACTATTGCGTTCACTGGTACTATAATCTGTTGGTTTTGATTTATATTCATGACCTTTAAACTGTTTGAGTTGCAATCTAGAAGTTGGCAGACTAACGAAGACAAGGAATGTACGTTTATGTATTACTTCTTTATTTCAATGATAGCGACGTTTGCTATAGGTGCTGTTATACTGTTTTCAGGCATAAGGGCTATCTCTACGACATTTATTTTCTTTGAGAATTAATTGTTGATTATGAATGACAAGCAATAAATTGCTCTCTCCGGTCCAGTGTCTTTGTTCGTTTGTCGTTTGAATTAAATGGTTATCCTTTAGTTTCCAGTGATAACCATTGGCTTTTGTTTGATAGAATTGAACTTTTGTTTGACTGTTACTAACTGTAAAATGGTTTTCAACATCGATGTTTAGTATTTCGGTTTTAGTCATTATTTTATGGCATCGGTAAGCAATGGATTTACTTTAAGCACTGTTTAATGACAATATTTTCAATAGTCTGTGTGTTAACTGTTCATCAATGCTTTTGATTGGCTAGATGATTGCTCTTGTTGACTGTGAGCACTTTTTATTGGTTAGATTTCTCGTGTTGACTACGAGCAGTTTCGATTAGTTAGATTTTTTGTGTTGATTATCAGCACTTTTGATTGGCTAGATGATTTCTCGTGTTGACTATCAGCTGTTTTGATTGGCTAGATTATTTCTCGGGTTGAATATCAGCAGTTTCAAATCTTTGATTTTTTAAAGCTAGGACTGTGTGGGATAAGGTTGGAATATTTCGAATACCTATGAATATATATATTTTTTATTATCCAGGATTACTAATTCTTTTGAACATCACACTCGACATTATGGTCCATGGTTTTGAAGGCCAGTGTCTTTCAAATGTTTAAAATATTCAATATCTTAAAATATGAATGGATATCGACACCTTTGGATGGTTATGTCAGTGATTTTTAATGTTCATGACATGTTGAGGAATACAGTGTATATTTACAGCCTATTGGATGGTTTGTATCGTCAATACTGTTGAATACCCATCTATTTTAATTGTTTTGCTCTACACTCAGGTGTTGAGTGGTATTTGACGTTCATTATTTTGTGCACCTGTGCTTCTGAATGGTAGCTGATCATTAAAAAATTATGGTAATTTAAAAGCGTACTGACTTTCTCTGTGGCAGGAAGCTTAGTTATAGCTCATTTTCAAAGAGTAAAACATATGACTAATCTTTGACGAGGAATAAAAGGAAGGCGTTCTGAGAGGAGATAGTGACTTTATTTCGTGGATACAGACAAAGACGGTCTAGTCGATGCGACGCTATTTCACAGTGGGGCTGAAATGACAACACGTTAGTTAAATTAAAATATACACTTTCACAGGCCTATGGCCTACTCTACAGAACAGAACTATACACGTTACATGGACATGTACAGAATGGAGCTTCCATAACAATGTACAACAGGATTTCTTACGCTCAAACTATCATTTCGTATCCACATTACTAAATGTTATATTTATCTTTGAAAATAATTCAAAATTGTGAAATGGAATTTGTTAAAGGCGCTCGGTTTTGTACTCGTAGCGCTTATATATACATTGTACATACACTTTTACGTTCATTCTGAAATTTATTTTATCTAATTATTTCTAAATAACGTTTAATACCGAAACGTTCTCAATGATTCTTATAGATCACTACTATTCCGTATACCGTTTATCCTATGAGAGATATACATATGAATGGTATTATTTATAATAATGTTTCCTTCTAAACCATTAATATCGTAATTAGGAGAAGAAAGGGTAGAATACAATATCAAAAGGTAATTTCTTCGTATTGTCATAAATGATTAAAATGAATTCAATCTAGTTTTCAAATACATGTGAAGCAATGATTAAGAAATTTCAGAAATTTCGTTTTGGATAAAACTATTAAAAAAATTCAAAGTTTTTCGATGTGCTGTTAATTCTGTTAAGATACAAAACACGATTAAACTGAACTTTGATTCATCAAATGATGTTACAATAAGTTTTCAACTTAAAAGATTTGGAATTCTATCCCCCATTTTATTCATTGTCATTTTAACAAATAAATTAAAACAATCGAATGACGTCATGTAATATTCAATGACGTCACAACAGAGATGACGATGAAGTATGAATGGATGGTGGGAGCTGTGAACTAGAGACATGAATACAGGAATATCTAAAGAACCGATGACGAATTATGCACTTACAACTAGCACATCGGCAGATCAACATGACATATATATAAAGATATATATTATTAATATTTAAACATATCCACAAAATATAAACCTCAAATACGCAATGTACATCGGCATACACATAAGTGACGGGTTCCCAACATATACTATCAAGTCCGCGAGCCGCACAGTCCAATCAAATCAACAGAAATATACAATCACGTGACTATCGGCTCGCTAAATTCATAAATCCAAGTTCACAACACCATGTAAAGTTCTGTTTCCTCGAGGGTATAGAGAGGTATATTTGTCGGTGAGTCCACCGCGGTGTTCCAAGTTTGGCACACCAAGAGAAGATACTCGAATGTTCAGTTGTCTTCAATTCCATGCACTCGAGGAACACAACATTTGATGACGTCATAGTACATGTCCACGTCATGTGTGACGTCATAGTTTATGACCACAGATATGTAATGACACCAGTCTGGTTGAGAAAGTCCCGCCCTATGATCACGTTTTGTCTGTCAGTCAGCGGGTTTGGAGAACATCCGTTGATTCGTCGATTGAATACAGTGAAATTGAAGGTGACAGTATTTACCAGCTATCTAGTCGAGTGGTCCGCTACTGCCTATCTACGCCCACGGCTAGCGTGGCTGTCGGATCAGAAGACGAAGACGGCGCGTTTTGCGTCAGATAATATCGTTTCCCTGTGTTTCCATCAATTTGACAAATATCACATCATATTCATCGTTGTTGTGTAGTCTCTGCTCCTGTTAAATGGGTATTGTTCATACGAGGTATATTAAAACAGCACTTCCGGTTCCGCTCATTCCTTTCACTTCCGGCACTTCCCACGACGCTCGTGTTTTGCGAATCGTTTCAAGCGGCGTTGCCACTTGTCCTTCCACCGGATGACGATGCTCTTTCGGTCCACGACGAATCCAGGCCGCGTGTCGTCCCCTTTGATCTTACCGACAATCAGGTACCGGCGACTCAAGCGGATCTTGGGACACTTGCACCTGAGATCACTGCGGGGCACCCACAGGTAGGTCTCGCCTCGGCGAGTTCTCTCCCCCTTGGTGCGCTTGTAGGAGCTGGCCACGTTGATGGTGAACTTGACCCAGTCGTCCACCTTTTCACGTGACAGCACGTGCGCTTGGATAGCTGCAATAGAACAAACACGACAGTTAGCGAAGAGTTGATAAGGGTCAAATATATCATTTTAGTTTAAAGAATTATAATCATCAAATACAAAAATGATTATCATAACAAAATACCGGTGGACAAATCAGTAGCGATGCTTCAAACAAATGAATCCACACCTTGTAAAACTATTGATTTGAATTTCTGCTGTCAAAAACATTGTCTTACTCGTGCATTGACATTGGTCTAAACGAAGGAGAGAAGCTTTTATCTTGACCCTGTTAACTTTCTATGCAATACTCAACTAGTCTGTACTGTCATATCAATTGTTTAATCGAGACCACAAAATATAATTTTATACGGAACAGGTTTATACGAACAGTTTTAGATTCGTGATGAATCGGTATTCAGTTTTTACCGTTTTAGGGTTTGTCGACAAAGTATTTCTCGTCAGTGTGGAACGATGCATGGTATTGTTATTTCTCCAATGTAGTTCTTAGTCTGTTATTTTCACTCTTATATTTAGACTGACATTCTTGATTTGACCACCGCGGCATGTGTTGCATTTAGGCGTGAACCAGCTAAGAAAATGTATAAAACTTGCGTCAAATTTCAACAAAAACACCAGGGAAAAGAACATGTACCGGCATGTACCCTTCCGCCCAAGAACTATGTCGACCAACACGTAAACTATGGGCCATGATGCTTTACTGTGACAAAGAGAAGACTGCGGAAGGTTATCTGACAACTGAGACCCTGTTGCATCTCCCACTGCATTCCGCGGGGGACTATTTGATGTGTCCTGAAATTAGTCCGAGCTGCTTCCCACGTGGTGTGACCACGCCCTTCTGTGTGTGCTTTATGCTGCACTTGCTACACATGACTGTCAACAAACAATCAATCCACTACAACATGATTACAATGTTTGGGATTGCGTCTTTTGTTACCAGTAAGGCAATCTGGTGTTTCCTTGACGGCTTCGAGTGAAGTGAAGGGCAGGGGAGTCTCGCTAACCTTCTGCGGGGTACACCAAGAGTATTCCGTGTCTCCCCCGCGCGGTATGCAGCACAGGTGTACATGCTTAAGACCCGGAATTACTTTGCCTCTACTGTTTCGTTTTCTTAGCGTTCATCTACCACCACAAGAAAGCTTTGCTTACATCTTTCTGGATGTGGCCTCTGAGAGGCGTTACACAGTCATTCCCGGAATGAGGAGGCGTCTTTAAACTCGGAGAGGAGGCGGTGGTCGACCTCGGAGAGAAATCGGGTGGATTGGATGGTTGAGTGGTTCAACTCAGAGCGAAGTAGAATGGGTGGGTGCTACAGGGTGAGGTGGGCATATATGTTTGGGTTATGGTGTATGCTGATGAAAACGGTAAGAGGATGTTGAGGTTGTAACTTAACTAACATAATTGGACTTGGGTTTTGCATGTTTGAGTTTGTAGAAGAGAAAGACATTTCAATTAGGTTTGAAGATGATTTTGAGGTGCCATGGGCGAAGTAACCGTTTTAGTTCAGAGTGGAACTGCTTTAGAGGGGGAAACTGTGAATGGAGTTGACACGTGTGTAAGTGTGATGCATATTGTTGGGTGGGTGGTTCGTGTGTGCATGTACATCATCAGATGTGTGAGTTAGGTAGGAGTCTCTTTTTGGGTACACGTTAAATGGCTATGAAACCTAAAGTAAATTGTCAGGAAGACCGTAATATTTACCGTTAATTTTTATTGCATATGGAAATTTAGGAACCATCAAGAAAAATCTTTTGTTTAAAGCAGATGTCACCTTTGACGGTAGAAATGTGTTACCAAAAGAGATTTCGGATTGTACCATTCGTAGCGCAGTAATGCTTCGTATTCAAGGTAAATACTTTTTCTCCTATGTGAAATAATGAAGTCAATAGCCTAGTTTTTTTTAACAGTGGTAATTCAGGGAGGCAATAGGTTTCCCCCAGAGTAGAGCAAATTATCAGAGCGCTTGTCTGCAGGAATGCAGAGAATGTCTGGCAGCAGTTCCCCTTCCTCAGAAGCATTGTCTTCAACACTGTCGCCGCTACAAATTTCTCAAATGTTTCATTTTGTTGGGATTGTAAAGTTAATCATTTTGAAGATACAAAATCAGACTTACGGAAACGTTAGAAGGGCTTTACTCTCTTTCAGCAAGTTTGCACGACAGGTGAACAAAAATCAATTAAACATTTAAAGCGCCGTGTATAGTGAAATACCCATCTATGTAGGGAAAGAAGTTTCTTCGATCATGCTGCACAAGCCTACTGCAACAGTCTTCTTACAGATCCTGGATTGAGGATCCCTACAGGGGCACCTGCAGGGGTCATACACACTCAGTATGAAGAGAAAGTCATCAAAGAACCAACCAAGCTCGTAAATAACCGTGTAGGACGGTAAGTTTAAAAACCAACTATATTCAAAGGAACCGGGTGCAAACTCCATCAGCAGCGACAGGTAGATATCCCAGGCTTGGGGGATCACTTCATAGATCAGCTGCAGGTGTTAAGTATACACATACACATACGGGCTATTCTCGTGAATCAGGGGTTAAGTATACACATTGTATTAAAAGAGGAACTTGTCGAGAAGCATTAGCGCGTCTAGAACATGAACGAAGAACGGCTCCTTCAGAGCGATGATTCCCTTTTGGTTCTCGTGTACCGTGTAACACCGCGTTACAACGAGGGAGACTAAAGAAGAATCATATGTCAAAGCAATAGTTTTTATCAATTCCAAAAAGTTTGTGTTTTCTTTTTGGTGTAGAGATGTATACGGTTTGATGAAACTTTTCCTGATATTTTGGTTCCGGGTCGGTGAGCTTTTAATCTGATGGATAGGTTAAAAACCTACTATATATAACGGAATAGTAGTAGCAGTATAGCAGTATTCCCCGTCTTGCTGTAAACTTCATCAGCAGCGACCGGTAGATAAACCGGGCATGGGGGTCACTTCATAGATCACCTGCAGTCGTTATGTATACACATGGTAGAACACTATGTCGAGAAGCGTTAGCGCGTCTTGCGGGCATCATCAACTTCAGTACTGACATGAACGAAGAACGAGTAATCCCTCTGTCCCAACGTTTCAACTCCGACACCTCCAATTGGATGGGGCATCTTGCAGGGCTGCCTTCCTGACTGTTGATTTAACCAGTTGTCAACAGATCGCCATGATTACAGTTTTTTCCCGCCTTCATCTATCGGCTACGTTTCCCTCTAACATCACGCCCGAGCTTGAGCTGGTTTAACTGATTAAATATCTCAGCTCGGATCTGGAGAGAAGAGGCAGGGCCGGTTAATGGAGGCGGTATCGCCTGTTGAACCACCAGAAGAGCCAAAACACGGATAACGCTGTACACTTGACCATTGTGCCACTGCACCTAAATACCGGTATATGGCGACAATGGCCGCTTAAAGGCCTAATCTTCTTACTTATGAGATTAAAAACATCATAAATAAACACAATTTAGTTTCACAGCGTATTCCACTATTTTTGTTGATATATTCAGCTAAATTCAAGAAAGGTTTCAGCTAACAGAGCGATGTGTCCCCTGCAGGCCCGGGACACAAGGAACAGCCACACTGCGGGATTCGCATCAAGCAGATAACAACCGACTTCTAAACAACAACCGGGAAAACTCTCGTTAGATTCCACAAGCCCTCCCCTCTTTCATCCGAGTGTATGATTACCTTTAAATGTTCACTCTGCTCTGACAGGGTCTTAAATCATGTACGCGTATCTCGGAAGATTTTAATAAATTGTTTTGGAACAAGTGGCAGGATTCCCTGTTGGTTCGGGCTATTCTCGTGAATCATTTAACACCGCCTTATAGCTATGGAGACCGAACACATGAAAGATCTACAGCAACAATTTTAATCAATACGACAATTTTGTGTTTTCTTTTATGTGTAGATATATATATACGGTTTGATAAAACATTTCCTGATTATTTTAGTTTAGATCTGCGAGTGTTTACCTGAAAGTGTCTGTCTGCACTTAGTGTCTGAGTGAGCTCATAGGTGTAATTTATTCAATTTGAAATTGTTTTCTGTATAAACCATACCAATAATGTTATTTTCATCTGTTATTTATCTGTTTTTATCAATGACAATGAACCATTAACTTCTGTTAACTGAGCTATGCATGTATTTCCAAAGATAACTGGAGTTTAATCTGGACTCACCAAAATCTCGACGACAGAACTTCTTGATGTTGAGTCTTCGACTCCGCTTCTTGCACTTCCGGCAGTCTGAAGAATCTGAAACACGAGACTCGAGGGTCATTCGACTTTAACACTCGTTATAAAGATGGTGGTGGTCCGGACGTTTTAATAATGTTGATGGAAGATAACCTCCGGAAGGTCAGTTTAGGACAAAGGTGGTCAAGAGTGGACCCTGGAGGGACAGGAAGAGTATGGAGCAGGAGGAAGGCCTGTACCTAGATTTTCAAAGCTCCCTTAGCACTAAGATAGCCAATGTTATTTTTAGTACTCAAAATCATCTTAGCACTAACAGCCCATCGAAAATCTAGGGGTGAGGGCCAATTTGTGAATATCCGGGTAGATGAGGGTACCTTGGTGAAGGAGGTAAGGAAGGGGGGGGGGGGGGGTGATGGGGTTCGCTGAATATCAAGTGAAAGTAGAGGTGCATGCGATTGATTAAATTTTGTATTTCTTAAAAAAATATGCAGCGTTCCTTTTATATCGGGGCCACACGATTTTTTAAGTGTTGAGGATCACAATTATGGGGTTTTAAATCTTCTGTTATTTAAGATGATGCTATTCCAACAGTTTCGTACAAATATTATTTTTCAATCTAGGACAAGGCCACATGTCACATGTTTGTATGTAAAGTGACTCTTTCTGAGATGAAAATAAAATCTTGGAATCCGGTAGTGAAAATGATGCACGTAAAGTAAGAGGCTTAACCCTAACGGTTATAGAGAATCCAAACGTGCCGTATTGGGTTTGTTTCAAACAATCGTATTGCATTGCAAGATCCGGTATAATGATACATTTGATACTTGTTCAATTAACATACATGAAGAATGAAAATTTTTTATGAGAACAAAACAACTTTAATACAATCCTATGTAGGTATAATTGTTAATAAATATCGTAATATATGATAAACCTCACATTGTCACATATGTATAAATGACTACTGGAGTTGTCGTGTAATACAATCTTATCCTTTGTTTCAGTCCGTGTACAGTGTGAATGAGTTCATCTATCACTGCGGGTCGGGACCAGGGAGAGATGGTACTGCCACAGTCGAGTTAGTTAAAACAACACAACCTTACCACTGTTTATAGTTCGCCAAGATTTTAAACAAAGACACATTCTCTCTTGTTTCTTCAGCACGACAGGGAGCACGCAACCATCTTAGTTAGGACAAAATATTCCCCCAGTGTTAATTCAACTTCAAAACTTTGAAATCTCCGTCTACAGTTACAGTGGGTTTTGGACCCTCCTCGCATAGCCTCCATAGTTTGCTAGTGAGAAGCTTTGCCCTGTGTACGTGCTTGCCACGCATACCTGTTGATTGTGCGGACTCGAGTTGTCTTCACCAGGTGTTGCCGACTCGATCTTTTGATCTCACCTGTCCAGGGTCCCCCAATGTCTCACCAGCGTTCTTGCACACCCCTGCCCTTCCCGGATTAACCCCTGTAACTATCTGCAATGCGCACCGGGTACAGGAGAAAGCAGGCCTATTGGCTCCCTAGCCTTTATTGTGACACCCAGAGTAGACATTTTGAAATATTTGAAGCGCAGTCTGCTGCTGATAAGTGAGGTGTTGAATGTATGTCTTCGAACAACAAAACTGGAGCTTTTGAACTGTTAGTCGGTGAGGTTAGGGATCACTGCATGGAATAGGATACACTGCGCAGTACCCAGCACACGTATGACGGAAGACAGTGGGCTGGGTGACGCCCACCTTCCTCTTCATCTAGTCGTCAACTCGTATACATAACTTGTAGTTGAATTTCAAAGAATTTGTAATGCTTCTCAACATAACGAGTATTTATCGAGGTACGTATCGAGATCAAGTGCTCCCCCTTCTTTATACTCGAAATCCAAAACGACGCGCAATGCGTCAAACATCTCCTCAACTTTACCCTTTTTTAAATCCCAGATCCTAAAATGGGACAAATACATGAGTTTCTCGAGGCCTCAGATCTAGGATGGGGACATATACTCTGGATTGACTCCAGTCATGTATAAAGAGATGAGATCAGTATATGTACGATGATAGCATCAACTTCACGCGTGCAGCGACAAGACTACCCGCCCATTCACGGGTATCTCTAGCATCTACCCGAGGTCTCATAACACTCTCACAAACAGTGGTGTTTTGACTGGAAAGTTTTTTTCGCTCTGGCCTAACTTTGCTGAATGTATGTCGAACCCATTAGGATTTACTTATGGCGGGTGCATTCCTTAAACACACTTACTGAATCTCACTTAATCGTTATTGTGATATCATACATTTATACTCCTATTACACAAGGTAATGGGCTGGATATTACCCAAGTGGTGTTAAACAATGTTTCACACATTCATTCATGCACCTCTTCTACTCCCGCGCTGTACGAGCAGTAAGATAGCCGTCAGATTACCTATCAAGAACATAAATGACACAAACTTTCTCTCGAAAAAATATTTTTTCCAGAATTTCCTTTCATATGCAACGGATTGTTGGAATACGGGAACATCAAACAGGCGGTGTACGGCAAGCAGTAAGGAGCGCCTTGGGGTTTAAAAACGACATTTCTACATAATGTTGGCCCACACGTTGAATCTATAAGCAAGGTTAAGAGATGTTATTTTAATAAACCAAACTATATAACACTTCCTGATGAATTGGATATTCATATTTAAACTACAGAAAAGCTTACATTCAATTGTACTGATATTTTAATGGCTCTTGTAAGGCATTTTCTAAGACTGGAAAAAGGTCGCTGTGCACCTTCCTTTTCTTTCTTCACTTATTCTGACTTTCCCTTCACTAACCTTTTCGTTCCACTTTGAAAATGTATCTGTGCTATAGAACTTCTAAATAGAGCTTCTATCCAACCCTTATCATTGACCCCCTTAAGCACTGTCTGTAGCAAGCTGTATCGTAAGGTAATAATTATATAATATCCATCAACCCTGGTCCATCTACACCCGAACTATATCCATAAGCCCTGGTCCATCTACACCCGAACTATATCCATCAGCCCTGGTCCATCTACACCCGAACTATATCCACCAGCCCTGGTCCATCTACACCCGAACTAAATCCATCAGCCCTGGTCCATCTACACCCAAACTATATCCATTAGCCCTGGTTCATCTACACCCGAACTATATCCATAAGCCCTGGTCCATCTACACCCGAACTATATCCATCAGCCCTGGTCCATCTACACCCGAACTAAATCCATCAGCCCTGGTCCATCTACACCCAAACTATATCCATTAGCCCTGGTTCATCTACACCCGAACTATATCCACCAGCCCTGGTTCATCTACACCCCAACTATATCTATCAGCCCCGGTTCATCTACACCCCAACTATATCCATCAGCCCTGGTTCATCTACACCCCAACTATATCCATCAGCCCTGGTTCATTTACACATCTATCCATCAGCCCCGGTTCATCTACACCCCAACTATATCCATCAGCCCTGCATCACCTACACCTTAACTCGAGATTTGGCTAGATTCAAAACGTGAACACTCCGCTATCCCTGACACAACAATACCCTAACTCAGAACAGAACAGGCAGTCAAGGGAAATTGTTGTAAGAGAGTCTTTAACTCTAGGTGGGGTCCAAGGATGTCCTTAATTTTGATAGATACTTGTGCCAAAAGGTGCTGAACACAAAATCCGTGATTAGCGCTTAAACATGACATTGATTTTGAATATATTTTATTGAAAGGAGACCTTGATAAAAAAGGAAACCTTCTGCATAGCATACAACAATCTATCGGCGCTCACACAGTTCTACCATACAAACAGCTGGATGGACCGCTGGATAGGTAGCTATAAGGTTCATTGTCTCGCGTTCAATTCACAGACAGGGAATGTCAAGTAGAAGTGGACAAATCCACACAGATCGCTACTTTGCTAAACCCTTCAATTCACCTGACAGCCCCTTTGTCACTCGGCATTGTTCGGCTTCCCTCGGAAACACTGACCGGTAAGAGGTATTTGTCTAGTGTCCCCTGAGCGTCTGTTCTCCCCTCCCAGTGTTTGTGCTTCATCGAGGGACATTCAAACTCAACTGTCAACTGTTGCATGGCTACCCAGTGCCTCTCACGCCAATTCCACTGCATTAATGTGGAGTTTGATCAAAGATTAACTTGCGCTTTCGAGATTCTTTAAAACGACAAAGGCGTGTCGAATTGAACGTGAGTTTTCTCAAAGGATTTACCTGACATGGGAACCATCCTATTTCTCCCTTGTCTTGCTAATCCTATCGCCAATAACTTAACACTTCAGATAGTTAAGTGCTTCAACACCATATTTCCCAAATAAAAAGTAATTTGGACACTAGAATTTTCACTTGAAACTTTGTACTGGTTTACGATGACCCGAATAATGTCCAATTTTCACGTTTTCCATTTCAATGTCTAGGTCATTGAAGTGTCGGATGCATTATAGTAAACCGCTGTCATGACTAAAACACGGGTGTATTGACCATAATCGTTAAAACCTTTGAAGAACACTAACACAAAAGGTAAGAACACTCTTTTTGTATAATATTTTCTAATCTTTTGAGATATTTACATAAAGATAAAAAGGTTTCAACCAATCATTCGACCATTCAACGCTGTTTTTATAATGTTAAGTGAATTTCAATATTGAAATAATGAGACACTCACCTGATTTTTTAGACGGCGGTTTTGATGTCGGGTCTGGAATTTCTGAAACAAGAAGGTTTCCTTTCAGAATTCTGTTAAAAATAGTTAAAATAAGCAAGTACATCAACTCTAGTTATATTGTCTGGTGAACTCATATTTCCTGATGAATTATTCTATGACAAGTAATGGAAATGTAGGAAAAGTAATATTGAACTCCATATCTCCGCTTATGAGATGAAAGTGTTAATCTGAGAGTAAATCAAACAGAAGCGACTCCAAGAATAACGAATGCATGGAAAGGTTGAGAGAAATCACTTTGACCCTTCAGAAGATGGAAGAGGAGATAGTGGATTATTGAATGGAGTCTCGCTCCTTATGATAAGACACAAGAGGAATATGATGGGATTTCATTTACTCATAACGAGGCCAAGATGCAATCAGAGGGGGGAATGACATGGAGGTTGCACGATAGGAGTTGAGAGAGAGAGAGAGAGAGAGAGAGAGAGAGAGAGAGAGAGAGAGAGAGAGAGAGACAGAGACAGAGACAGAGACAGAGAGAGAGAGAGACACAGAGAGAAAGAGTGAGGTCCTATCTCCCTCCTCCCTTCCCCATCAAAACGGTTTTGTATTGAGGGGGAATAAAGGGGTCGAGGTGTGCACCGGAATCATTAGATGAGGCTATTCTTGACCAATACCGTAAAGGGGCTTGCAACTGGGGAGATTTATACACTACAGGTATTATAGATTTAATGCTACAGGCGATACGAAAATGTGGGGGGAACGCTTCGACTCCTCCAGGTAGTGGTCGGGTCGGATTATCGCTTCTGGAAGATTTATTCGCCGTATTGAGCAATCGATAAAAAGTTAATTCCCGTCACACAGGAACTCAGATTTGAAAAGATCTTTTAACGTAACAACATTTATAAATACCATACATTTCACTAAGAGAGAGACATATGACTGTCTCAGTGCTAAGAAAGCTTCGAAAATATGATCCCAGACAGCAACTTCCTCTGTAACCGCTCAAACACTAAATCTCTATATCAGATTGACCTGTTGGATAGGAAGTATCCTCCTAGGTCTCTAACGCTCGCTATGATCCCCAACCTTCCCTCTCCTATCTCGTGATGATTGCCTGCTACTTGCGGCTTTTCAATTTCCCTGAGACACAGTGGTTATTGGAGCCATGGCAAACAGTCGGGTAGAGGGAGACGCTGTTTGCACAAAGCGCCGTTAGAATTCCTTTATAATACACCCGGCCAGCTCATTGTGTGTCACAATCAGGGCCTGTTAGCTTAATTCTCACCGATTTGTTATTGCGGAAAATATGTATCAATGCATTTGTTACCCTCTGAAATGTCTTGGTGTAAGAAAACAGCCCTCCATTTTTCACCGATGTCCTGTGCTTCACTTTCAATTAATTTCTCCCTTTCTGGACGCCTTTTGAGCACGTTAGCGCGGCATAATTTAAACGACTTGTATAGCCTCCCCATAGTTTCTATATGCTCGCTACTCTATTTAACCCTTATGCTGCCTCTTGTACAAATCGTTTGCTTAGAGTTGATATTAGCGATATGTGCATTTAACTTTGGTATGGTTTTGCCTACACAGTTTATTTACATGTACGCAAATTTTATTCAATGTTAATTTGATGTCACACTTGTATTTTTCATTTCTCGTTTTAAAATTATTTCTTTAGAATGTGTGAATTATATCGGGAGGGCATGCTTTAGGATTTATTTAAAGACCATGAAACATGAAAGTCAGTCGTACGTCATGCTGAACATACCAATAGTATATAGGTAGGACAATGTGAAGCTAATATATATGTTTCCATGGTAACATTCAAGTTCACATGCAGTGAGTAGTAGAGGTCAACGACTTAACATGGGTGAAAAATGATTCCAGTTAGTTTGAATGAGTTTAATCTTCTCAACATCATTCAAGAAAGACATTTATCAATTAACAACACTGGCTTTGATTCAACTCTCCTAACGAGGTTTTCATCCAACGAGTCAGTTTTCAAAATTTAAATCCCAAAAATTTCAACAAACCATTTTAAAGGATCTTTCCCATCAGTAAGCTTACAAAAATAATCAAAATTGTTCAAGGAAGGTTTATGATCTGCAAGACGGCGTACGGCGAAATAATTCTCAGCAACTCGCTTCAGAGAACCATCAGCGGGGAAGCCCCTCTTCTTGTTTGTTTATATTTGTACCTGTAAAAAGTCACTTTATTATTTCTAAGCCTGCAAGTTGGTTTATCGTTACAGCATCTGTGCTCCTTACACGTTCGTGACTTTGATGAGGGGAAACAAATAGAAATAGCTAATGTTGAACAACAAGAAGAACAACATTGTGTGGAGATCACGGCAGGAATAGACGAGAGTTCCTCTCCTATATGCTGGGTTAGATGATGAGTCAAGCTTTAAAGCTTCCTGTAGCAAAATACAGGTGCTTCGTCAACATTGTTGGTGGTGGCGAATTACAAGACAGTCAAATTGTATCTGACTCAGTGAGATAAGGGAGGGAGGGAAACATGAATATGCCAGAAAATAGACATAGACATGTGATACTATCACAGAAATGTATGTACATATATAGATGGCAAATTTATTTGCAATTTCTATTTGTATCAACCCTCTTGGACTGTGAACGTTTCAATAAATGGAGATCGTTACCGTTGGAAGTATGAGTTGAGATGTGAGGTGTTATCATTCTTGTAACAAAGCCATGTAAAACTGAAACCATCAATAAAGTACTTGTTTGAGAAACGTGTTTGATTGGAAAATGTGAACGTGCTAGCTCAAGATGAGATGTCCTAATATAGGCAGTAAATTTATCAATGATGAAGGGGAAAATCGCTAAAACACTTTTAGTAAATGTTCATGCATTTTCATTCCTTATCTGCAGAAAAATCCAGATAACTGTAAGTGTCAGATAGTTCATAAAAATTGGAGAGTTGCTTACAATTAGATGAAAGTTGAAGATAATGATGACGAGTTGTCATACGAAAGTCATTCCGAAAGTTTGAACCCTTTAGCAATGTCAGTTGTAACTGTGGTGAAGCTGTAAAAGGTTTCTAACGATATTCATGCTTCAACAAGCTGAGAGGAACTACAACCGGATTAAATGTAGCATGTTAAGGGTTGCAGTCAAGAACCATGCAATTTGTGCTTGTATAATGAACACATAGTAGTTTTGTTCATATCCGGAAAGTGCTTTGTCGCCATCTCATTCGATGGTTATTAAGCAGTATTTTTCGATTCAGTAGTAAAAACATGTTATAACCCCATGTTCTTCGTTATTTTTGAACTTTCTTGGACACATACCGATTGACCTAATCTTCATCATAAACTTAAAGGAATAACACTGGCTATCTAAACGCTGCATGACGATATCAAAACCAAGTCTTTGAAGGGAATTTGAAGCGATATACATGAGGCAGGCAAGATTTTCTGGATAACAACTTCTTTATAGTGAAATTCAAGACGTTTCGGAGTATTATTACTCATTCATTAGGTGGGACCTGAATTTCACAATAAAGAAGTTGTTTTGCAGACAATTCTTGTCTTCTTGATTTGGAAACCCTTAATCATAAAATGATAGAGTATATATGACGTGTCGAAACAAAATCATTAACATCCATTCATTTTTTTAAAAAGTCAATCCAAAACTGAGCATTTAAGAAATATTTACTAGTTAAAATTTCTTAACACTGAGTTTATTCGACCTAGAGATCATGCAATTTGGGAAGACAGTCTACAAATAGATAGAGAGGTTGCAATGTCGGTTTCAGTGTTAGACATGCTCATCGGGTTAGCGGCTTCTTCATTGTGTACAACTAACGTTTGAGAGACTAGATCGAGTTCATGCCCAGAATGCATGCCGAATTACTTTCTTTATCTTTGGAGCCTTTACTACCGTCAGATCTTGTCGAGTTCCGGGTTCCTGAAAAAGAGTCCATGTTTATGACATTTTTAACTTGACCCCTGTGGTCACGCCAAAGGTCACATCTTTCATTGGTCACATGATAACAATCGTCCCGACATTCATTTCCCTCACTTCCGTTTTGATCGTCTCAATACCCATAATGCAATTGAATGGGCGAGGGCTTTGACATCCTTTCGATAAACATTGATTCACTGTATGAACGGGCCAGAATAAAAACTTGTGGTTGGTGCATGGTCAGGGGTAGTTTTCTTTGAAAATAAAAAATAATTTATACAAGATTTCTCTGATGTGCCATGAATAAGTAAAGATTTATTTCTACTGATTTTCAGGAAATACTTTATTAAGAACCATGAATATCGAGCTTTGATTTGTATCTTGATGGCGCTGAAACTTTTACCACTATAAGTGATCTTTACACATTGCAAGAATCATCCTGGTCGATAACGATTAATGCGATGTGATGATGGGAAGGGCGGGGATCTACTGGTTCTTGCTTTAAACCAAACCAAAGGTAGGTCAATAAAAGTAGTCACACGGGGACTAATCACGCAATCTAAGGTCAAGGTCAAGGTCAGTGGGGCGTGTTAACCTTGCGATTCTTCAAAAGAGTTTCACCTGTACCTACTCACCCTTTACCTGCTTCTGACTGAACAGTAACTACTGGCTCGTCTGTTTGAAATTGAAACTACTTCAGGGGTAGAGATGTTCAGGTTAAACGTACGGTGAGGTAAGAAGATGTATATAGGTATATACTTACTGATACACGGTGCGATGTGGGACTTGCTTTGCTGGTAGCCTTTTGCGCACCTGTTACACGTCAGCCCGGTCACTCCTTCCTTGCACGGACACTGACCGGTGGTCTGGTTACATGTCTTGCCCAGCGCGCCCACAGGGTGACAGTCACATGCTGAAATAGAGGAAAGAATTCTTAGTTCACTTATCCAGTCGAAATGAAATTGGATATAAAGCTATCATCGATTCTGCTAATGTGGATATCAAATACTTCAATTAATAAATGTAGAGAGTTTGTATTGAAAAACTGGTAAGCAGTGACTACAAGAGGTAATGAAACGGTAATCATGTCGCGTCCTAACGGTCTCACGTGCATCTTCCTTAATGAAGCAATGTACATGTATTTGATTTATACCCTCCGACTGCATATTCATAATGAAACATTGTCAGAGCTCATGCAACGTAAGTCAATTTCTAAATATAAACGTCCTAAACCTTACGTCATAGCTGAAGGATGTTTCTATGTCCACAACCTTGTTTCATTATTCAACGTATTAATACGCTCGCTTGATGCAGCGCTTCCTTTGCGTTGCGTTTTGCGTTCACAAAAACTGGCGTATTTTAGCATGAACAAAAGCTTAAAGGACAAACATTAGCATAAGAAAAACATATATCAATTCACATAGGGTAGATAGGAAGTTGCACTTGCAGTTTTTTTCCTTTCATGAATATAGATATAAAAATATCTAGATGATATGAATCGTGCAAATTCTCACACATGTCCCCCTTACAATAGCACCGTGTATATTACATAGCATCGCGATGCTTGTATCAAGAATGCTCATTCAATAGGTAATATTTGTTTATCCAGAGCGCCTCACATAAAAGCAAGGTTCGGGAGACAAGTGGTTTACACCTGAAGATCCCCCTCACATCAGACCGGGCGTTATGGCGCGTTATTCCACGGGCACCTGTTGCTGTCTGGCACCGTCTCTCCAAGAGGCTGCAAGAGTTGCCAGCGCCAGAACCCAGTCAGTGGGAGACAAGGTTTGTCATCGCGACCGGGGATGTTGGTATTTCTGGGTGTTCGGGAACATTGTTAAGATAGGAGACGTTATCTGAAGACAAACACGCTTGTCGTACTGACGTGGTGACGAGCTGCTTAGACACACAGCCAATTAAACTCCTCATGGAAGCGTCGTACATCACCAGATAGCTCTACCTTTCGTGTGGATGTATCATGTGTACTAAACAATGTTTAATCAGCTTGTTAGTGCGACACGCGCCTTCACACGTGTCAGACACGTAGCAAACAGACGCAGGGGTTCCAATCTGTGTAGAACATCGGTTGGCAACAGGTATTGTATTAAGTAATAAATAGTATATAACTTTGTTACATATAAACATGAGTAGAATAACGATAAACTATTATATAGCGACGTTATTAACGTATTCGGCATATATACAACGAGGCGTTCACGAGATAAAACCATTCAAACTCATTCCATCTAATAATACTTCAAGGTTTTACTATGACCATTAACTAAATTAATAGTAAATTAAATCAAATGACATTTAAACATCGTCCAAAGGATAATTTACTGCTCAAATGTCTAAAATAATGCAAATTCTTAAAAAAACACCTTTTAATCTACGATTATTTTAAAAAAAACCATTCTGTCAATCAATAGTAGTGTTCCTAAATACACCCGTTTCCTCTCGAGTGTATCTACATGACGAGTTTGTAAGAGCACGATAAGGAAGATTCTCTTTAACGCGTTCTCTGCTTGCTCAAATCAAAACTTATCGGAATGTCATTTATATCCATTACAAACATGTTCCATGCGACCTATTATCATTATAAGCCGTCACTGAGGATGCACCTCAAACCTCCAGATACACAAATCTCACAGCATAGCTGTACAGAACATCGCATCTGGCGTATCCAGTGCACTCCAGAATAATCGGAACCTCTTCACGCCTCCTGAAGAAGGCCCTTACGCATCTCCACACTTATCTCCGTACAGGAAACATTGCGATAACATTTATTGCCCACGAAGATTGTTACTTTCTGTTACCAATGGCAACCCCTCTTCTGGCCATTACAACTCTATATATTGCTACTTATGCCACCTACGGAATGACGTGAACAGAAAGAGTAAAACTAATTTCTTTCAATATTCATTCGTCTCGTAATCGCGTTTTGAAATTGCATGCACTCAAAAGTTCTTACATTAATAGCGGCCTGAATGCGGTGTCTAAATCATAGAGCACACACTACATGGAATAGATAGAAGGTCGGATAACGCAGATCAGGAGAGGTGATGGTCGTGACATTCGACGAGACGGGGTCATGATAGGACACCTCTCAGAGAGATGTCAAAACGAGGTTGATCGCTGTCCCGCACTTAAGGGATTTAACTTCCGGTCTAGAGGGACATTGACTTCGGAATGTATCTTGTTGTAACAGTGGATTGTGTACTAGTCTTGTGCTCGACGTCGATTTTTGTCAAAATCTACCCCCTAACTCGTTAAATTCGTCAATAAGAAGGTCGCGATGACCCAAGCGATAATAAGTTTCTTGATGAATGCGTTACTGATGAAGTTTTCAATGACAGATGTCCTTCAACCACGATTTAAGACGATCGAAATGAGACATATAGGCTAAAGTCGGTATCAATAAATGGGACACTAACAATGCTCTATATCTATAAATATTTTCTCTTATTACTTGTAACGCCATTTGATCTTATCAAATATGCATAAAGGAATACCCACAGCGCAGCTTCAACACTTTTTTGTAATAGTATATAATTAGTTCATCACATCTAAAATATCCCTTATGAATACTAATGTTAACTTTGGTGTCATTGTTTAAAGTTTAAGCGCTTCCGACATTACCATGAGCAATATGACACCTACTTGAGTGCCAATCATAAACTGACATACATGCCTAAAATTCCGTTTTAAGTTAAAGTTAAAACAACCAGAAGACAAAATATGCTTTGATAGAGGACCGAAAGCTATCGCAAAGTTTCTACATCGAAAACATCAGTGTAGTTGTCTTCATATTCATCCATCG
Source organism: Phorcus lineatus (assembly GCA_921293015.1). Taxonomy (NCBI): domain Eukaryota; kingdom Metazoa; phylum Mollusca; class Gastropoda; order Trochida; family Trochidae; genus Phorcus; species Phorcus lineatus. Next base: position 5,351,437 of record OV121082.1, on the reverse strand, counting down.
CAATACGTGGTCGGTAACCGAGGCCCTATGTAAATGTTTTGAGGTGGAGTCTATAACCTGTTTTCGTTAAATATCGAGATAGTATCTTTACATCATAAAACACACTGCGTAGTGGGTAATGTCTGGTTGTCCTTGAATCTGGAACGATGAATACATTTCTGGAGTACAACTGCTTTTTAAAAGTTTATTCACCTATCTGTTTATTTAAGTGCAAACATAACTCTTTTGGATGTCCTTGAGCCGTCTATCATTGACTTCCGGGGCACTTACAAAGGATGTCAATGACTCTGTCAATGAGAACAATAATTATCTAGATAAATTACAAGTCAGTGACTGAGACATATTCCTTAAAATTTGGTACGATGAAATAGACCGATGGGGTGACTTTTTAAAGACACTTTGAATGGTTTTTGTTTATATTCACGCAATGAAAAAAATACACCGCACGGGTATGAAATTCGTGTTTGATAATAAATGGCTACATTATGAGTCAGTTGGTCGCTTATTTGAGATTTTGCAGGGGGAAATAAAACTGGAGTTTTTCCAATATTCCGGCGCCGCTGCCAAAACTGCTATCGGGGTTAATTGAAAGGTAAAACATTGAATAATTTTAGGCACAATAAATGTTTTTAAGAAGAAAAGGTTTTACTTTTCTTAAATGTAAATCCAAAATGACACATACCTTACACCTGTACAAGTAGGTAGAATAAAGGATAGATAAAGCTGTACAGTAAAGTGTACCAAGCTTGTCCAACTAGAACAACGCAGTTAACATGATCGGAAGCAATCTTTGACTGAATAGTCCCATAAACCAATGAATTTTTGCTACGTCTTGAAACAATACATAAATAACCATTTATTGCCGTCAACCTCAATCTGCCGAATATAGATAGTGAGGAACAAGTTAAGTTCTAACCCCTTAAATCGTGTACATTAAGCGTCTCAGTAAACGTTGTTTAGCCCTTCTTTATTCAGTAACAGAAACTGTACAAATAATGGTCAATAAGAAACGAATATCATGACACATTCGTCGCTCAATTTTCTCAGTTTCTACAGTTTACACTTCAAAACGAAAATGGGGGTGAACAAATTATAATTTTTTCCTACATACATCCGTTTCAAAGTACAATTATATATGTACACTTTTCACCTGCATTCATATTTAGCCTTTCTATTTACATTAAGAAAGTACATTAGAATATGCATTTTCTATTTCATTTCGCTTGTACTCAGCACTTTCCATTTTGGGCGGACCAGACATAATTTGATGGTTCAAAATCCATTTCATATTGATGATAATCTGGACAAATGGTTCACTGCTTAAAAAAACAAGATATCATTATTGATGAGACCGGCACAATCCTTCATTACGATAATCTATATTTGAAATAAGATTCTGTTGGAGACCAAGTAAATTCATTCTATGTTTGAAATCATTCAACGACAAGGTCAGTCTTTTGAATAATTTTTTAAAGTTTTTTTATAATAAAATTCTCACGACCGGTATCAAACGAGTTAAAGTTGACGGAGTACGATGTGCCTTGTATGAAGTTGCAAACTCATGCTACTCTTCTATAACTTGAACCTAAGCGTGACACAAATTAGAACTTATCGCGGGCCTCAACTTTTACACTATGGTGTTGCCATTCTTCGCGTCAGAGAACATGAGGGGTCGTCTCAAACCAAAAATGAGTTTTTAAAATGAGGCCCTACTAACGATGAATGAACAACCATCGTTACATTTTTTCGGATGTTGGTTTGTAAACGCTAATTTTCCATAAACGATTGTGATAACGTGCCCGAATTTGTTTTTGCACAATATCTACTTTTTTTAGAAAGATAGCGTTTGTTCTAAAGGCGCTGTACAGCTAAGCAACATTGCTACTGAACGCTTTCAGTGGCATTCTAAAAGTTGTAGTGGTAATGAAGTGCATGATTTTATGGATATTCAACTTCTATCTTAACAAAATAGCAATATAGTTAATACAGTTAATAAAGACGTTCAATATCCAAAATACCTTGTACGTCATTGGTAATTAAAACGGTAAATGAAACTGTACGGAGTCATCGCCTATACAAAAATAAATACATTATTGAAACTTCAGCTGCATACCGAAAGTTTGTTCACTTACCACTGAATCGTAGTGCAAATATCATGTAATTTTGGTTTCTTTTCAACGTCAATAGAATAGGCCTACCTTAAACAACACTGACAATTGATTATCAACTGTCCATGTGTGAAATAGCAATTCTTGAACTCATTTTTGGCGTCGTCTTGACACTCGTGCAAAAATTCGAATTTTGGCATATTGATACAGACAGGAGGGGTCACATTTTCGAAATTTCGATTTCGTTAAATGTCAATTAAAATGTCCCATATCGACTCTCTGAGATTAAAACCAACATGATCACATTGACTTTGTGCTAAGAAACAAACGAGACTTATTTTTAAAGAAGTTGATAACTCATAGAGTATTTTATGGAGAAAAATAAAAAGTAGTGTTTTCGGAATTTTGACCCTGGTCACTTCAATGATCTGCCAAAACTGTTACGGGTGATCGTGGGGTACGATAAACCTTTGCCTTACAAAAGAATGGATGTGCAAAAGTGTATTGAAAAATCAAAATTATACGTTTCTTTTCGCAACACTACGATACCTCAAAGGCATCTCAAATTACATGATATTTGCACTAGTATATTCAGGTAAGTGAACAAACTTTTGGCATGCAGCTGTATACGGAGACATCGCCAAAACTATATACACATTCTTGCAAACCTGAGGACTGTACATGTTAATGTTGTTCAAAATGCATGTACGTTGAATCACGAGTGATATATGTTAACTATGTCAAGATCAGGTATATTGACGTGATAGTAAAGCGCCCTCCGCGGCGAGTTCCCGAACTACATTATGTACGGGTGAGAGATGAGGTCACATTTGTGGCGGCTCATTGTTCCAAGGTCGAGTCAAACTGCAAAATGAGTTAATTACGTAATTTGTGCATCGCTGTTTTATTGTTTTGGTATACGTTGAACAACATGTTGGCAATTTTCTAAAGATCTTCGTTCTCATCAATAATTTGAACAAAAGCCATATCTATGTGATAAAGATGATATACAGGTATGTTCTGTTCATTGGAAAACATCAGTCTGGAAGATAGTTTATTATCCTCTCTCTCTTTATAATATATTTAAAATATTGAAATACATCGTTCATATGTTTTCAATAGCAGGCTTTTGAGAATAACGTAGAGAACGGCAAATTTTAATATATTATCAGACTAATTGGTTGAACTACCTACATAATATAAATTTGAACGGCACCATTGCAGTTTTAAAGTTCTCAGCAGAGGATCATTGACAGCCTAACGAACGATGATTACCATTGTACGAGCCCGTGCGTCTGCACCAGTGACAATGCAGTGGTGTAGGGCGATCAGAAGGTGTAATAGAGAGGGTTCCAGTTTCATCCCTTGTCCCATACCCAGCTCATCAACTGTACTGCAGCGAGTGTATGCAGCTATACTAGACTGGCACTCAGTCCTTAAATGTCATTAACCGAACTGTTCAAGTCCATCATCTCCACTACAAGAAGTGTATTTAGTTATACTGGGCTATCATTGATAAAATGTTGGGAATGATCCATGACTACTAACTTCATCAAAGTATATGTAGCTATACATGAATAGCGTTGATTTAATGTTGGGCACGATCTATAACTACTATCTTCATCATCTCCACTACAATAAGTGCATGTAGCTAAACCTCTCATTTTACTGTTTAAACTATCCTTAATCGGTTTAGATAACTCCTATAAAAATTGCAGTAGACTGGTGAATAAGCTAAACGAACGGGAGGAACTATTCAATAACTACAATGCTGACAACTACAGCGAACGATATGCATGTAACTTATTACATTGTATCTTATATATCTTTGTATACTGTCTCTTTATCTTAAAGAATCATGTTATCGATTACATGCAGTTAAGCGTCTTAATGCACCGAATTATATAGTCTTTATTCGTCACACGGGTTCTTAGTCTGTAGCGAGGTAACCACTGCGTTGTGTTGTGTGTAAATCTTTTAAGAAAGTTACTAATACCCGATCTAAACTTGAGATTCTTTAATAATTTTGAGGCAATAGGACATTGCACATGGAGGACATACATTTTTAGAAGCTGCCATTTTGCATTTATGATAGGCGTAAAGAGAGGAAACTGACCGAGGAGAATGTGCACCAGGATAAGTGTAAGTCTCCTGGTCGCCGCTGGATGTCGCTCTGTTTTGCTCCAAGGTGCGAGGTTACCTACTCCCATTCAGAATGTCTTACAGAATTTAATACCTCGTCCTACAACAAGATTTAATTTGAGATAACCCCCATATTCCTTACATAAAAGGTCATTCGGTGCAACTTTTCTGAACTTTTGGCTCTGAAATTATCTGTTGATTAACTTGCATCCGTTTGTTATCCGGAATTCTAATTACGTTCCCTTTTAGTTCTTTGTTGTTTTTCATGATTGTCCTTGTAAGTTCGTACCTCTGTCCTGAATCTCGCCTTATAGTGTAATAGGTGTATGTAGCGCTCATTCTGTCAGAATGTCTGTCTGTCCGTCACTCACACACTATTGTCCGGTTTTATCTCCAATACTAACCGTGCTAGCTTCACTAAACATATGTCTTCAAAAACCCCTAGATGGTCATTTTAGAGTTAGATCAATATAAGAAATGACGGAGGTTCTTTTATACTATTTCATCACTGGTGAATGGAATTAAAGAATACAAATGTTGTGTCTCTTGTAAGCTTGTAAGTTATTACTAAACACATATAGAATTCTGACTTAGGGTAAAGGGATAGCCTACTAAAAACATGACAAGTAGATTTACTTAATAGAATTCAACTTATGACATGAACATTGGGTACACACAACGACATAACATGTCCAGTGCTCTACAAAATCATTCAACGTGGTGGGTTCTATAAATATAATGTTTATCAATTTTACAAGTGAATACTACAGGCAAATGCATTAGGCAAATAATACCATGTTGGAACTACTTTATGTGAATGAGAAGGGAAATGTGATGGTAAAACAGCTATAATCTAAAAGAGGCATTGCCATATGTTTTGCACTAAATGCAGTCTGCAGCTATACTCTTATTAGGTGCGGTGATCTCTACGACGAGCCAATCCCTTAATTGAGAAAAAACAGCTTTAACTGTGTGAAACGTCACCAAATTGCAACTACAGCTACATTCTACATCAAGGAAAAAAAGGAAAAAAGGAAAAATCCAAAACCGCTGTGCACATTATGACGTCATATTGGTCATTTACATCATATGAGATTATGACGTCTTATAAATCAAGTACGTCAAGGGCGACGAAATCTTTTTAATGATATCCGTCATTAACGATAATGACGTCTTATTATCAGAAACGTCAAGGGCGACTTTAACGTCAGACTTGAAAGGGCGTAAGGGGCGACTACTCTAGTGTTACTATTGACCTCTAAAGATCGTGCAACCCTTGCCTGCCATGCACCCGTGGCGAGCGATCGAGCGAGACGAGACGAGACCACCCTACCTTTGCAGGCCCTACGGTCGGTGATGTGTCGCGAGCTGTCTCTGAAGTATCCCTGTTTACAATAGTGACAGTGGCGACCGGCAGTGTGGTGCTTACACCCCAGACACACACCACCACTTAGCAGGCCAGACAGCATGTAGAGCTCTCTATTGAAGCGACACCGCCGTGCATGCAAATTACAATTGCAGGCTGGAAAACAAAATAAACCAAAATAAACTCAAATGAAAACTAAGATATAAGTAACACTTCCTACCTTTACAAGCTTTCCGATGGGTCATCGGCTTGCTGCGGTCACGATAATACCCTTCCTTGCAGTAATTGCAATTTCTTCCTGCGGTGTTGTGTCTGCATCTTAGACATACCCCTCCACTTTTGTACCCCGATAATTGGTACAACTCCATATTGAACCGGCATTGCCTGGCATGCAGGTTACAATTACACGCTGAAATAGAGCGAAACAGGTATAGAGAATGGCCAGGTAAGGTGAGCTCAGGTAAGACAAATCTCGGACACTGAACATATCTGAAATTTTGTTTTTTTAAAAAGAATTTCTATGAATCTATAAAAAGCACAATTAAAATCAAACATTTTTGATTGAAATAATTTTGGTAAGTACGTTTAGAATATAAAGATGTAAAAGAGAGTAACAATATGGTCGAGACCACTGTTCACAGGTTAAGTTTGCAATTTTTTTAGAAAACTTTAAATTTCGAAACCTTTCCGACATTTGTCATGTGGGTAACAGTGATACTATGAGAGATCTATTTAATGAAATACTTTATCTGTATATTTATTACACGAGGAAGATGAACTTTAAAGAGAATATACGAAGTTTGGGATTTTATTCAATGATTCGGCTTTGATCTACTAAATGACACTAAATGATAAAATGACACTGAAAGAGTTAAGCCGAGGGTGTGGAAACTACTCGTGTTGAAAGAAACTGGAAAAGGAAATTGTGATAAAAGCAAAATGAACAAAGGTCAAAACAAAGGAAGTGCCAGAAGTGATTGGTAAGGGAAAAGGTTGAGATAAATTGGGAAAAGAAAACTGAATAAAAGAACAACGCAATAATTAATAAAATGACAAAAAATGAAATAAAATAAAAACATAAGTACAGGCATTTGACATGATATCAATAAAAACAAAACATAAAATACACACGGCTATTCACAGCAGTGTAATGAAAAAAATGTCATGGACCCACTGAACTTAGAATTTGCTGTAGATTTTACTGATATATAATTTGTATGTTTTTTTATGTCGTTATCTTATAACGGATACGTTAAAATCAACACTCATGGGGTTTAGTTGACATTTTCTGAAGCCTTATTGCTAAATTATTTCCCTAATCATTTGAATCTGTATACAGACGGTTCACGTTAGTGTAATTAATTATTGAATTATCAAATAGGTCTGTGCATGAGATGGTGGTAGTGACGTTTCTTGCCTTCATAAGTACATGTACATGAATGGCAACGTAACGAGTAGGTAATTAAAGAGTGAACAATTATTCGAACATGTATATTTGCTTTCATGAAGTTACCTAAAGCATACCTTAATCAAGTTATTTAGAGTAATATGTCACCTCATAACTGAAGGTCAATCATTACCAACAATAACATCAATATTTCAACAGCGACAGACTTTATTTTAACTGTCTCCGTAATAACCAGTTCAAACAAACATGAAATTAGCGTTAAATCAAAGTGCCAGTCTTTGTTAATGATTTGTAACCTCTCAGTTTGACAAAAGACCTATTACCTAATTATTTTAGGAACACGACAATCATTATGAACTACATGATTAGATATTGGATTTGTAAAAAATAATTAATCTAGTTGGAGTAGTTGAACGAAGTATTGCGTTGTACCGCTGAATATATGGTTCAATTTAGTGTTACAATAGGGACCGGATTTCATCGAACTATTACTAATTGCCACATTAACTGTAATAAAATCTATTTGTGCTTTGATATTCTATATACTAAATATATTGTCAGAAGAAATATTATATAATATATGATGTATAGGTGTGAAATATTTTTACCATATCCATTGTAATGATAAATACTCGATGATAACCTATTTACAATATTGTTATAAATCCCGGTCAACGAGTCTCCTTGTATTTCAAATACATCAACATTACAACATCTAAAGATTTGGTGACAGCACCTGGTGTACATGTATCTAAATGCTACTGTTACGAACCAATCCAGTATCACGGTCTATGCCGGATAATTGTAACTTTATAACAATATTATAATGTTACAATATTAAGGAGAATATGAACGAGAAACTAATTACACACACGCACGTGTGACATTGCGGAGCTGATTAGAACGAATATGAAAATTATCATAAAAACTTAATGTTGTGTTAAAACTTTCAAGTGTCACGATGACGTTTTAAAAGAGGATTCCTAAACTAGCTTTACAGAATCTGCTTCAATATGAATATGAACACCATCCCTTCTATCAATAGATTGTTACAATATATGATCAACCCATAAACTGAAAACCAATTTTCCTTTCAAGAACACTGTTACAATAACGTTAACAAATGGAATCATAAGAACTGTGAACCAGCCAGTCCCAATACGATTAGAACCCTACAAACAAACTCATTGAAAGTAAGTTGAGTTTAACCGACGTTTAACACGCTATGCAATTATCAATGTATGGAAGATAGCTTCTGGTATTGAATGGACGTATTCCCAGTCTCTGGAACACAATATGTCTGTCTGCATACGCGCCAATCACCTTCACTCACCAGATCTTATTCGAAGAGGTTAACAAGACGTGTCAAATCTATTCATCGTTGTGTGAAAGAAGACAGTTTGAAAAGTCAATGCTGTTTTACTTTTCTTGGCACTCCGACAACGTGAATAGTTGTTCTGACACACATCGCTATGGCACAACGAGCATTGAGATATATATATATATATATATATATATATATATATAATCATTTGAATGCATTTTACACAGTTCCAAAATAGGTAAGGTTGGTCGTGATATAGGCTTGCTGGAGGAGTCAAAATGACTTGATATAAACTGTTTATGTTAAAGCATAACACTGGTAGTATTCTGACATATTGAGTCAAAGGATAAAAATATGTGATAGATTCAAACTTTTCCTGTTTTTGCTTAAATACTATTTACCCCATGGAACTGAACTACCTACATGAATGGTTTTTTTAACAATTTCATTTGCTAATATGTTGTGACTTCTGATATCATTCTTTTTATCAGACAGGTTCAACATGTGGCTATTACAAGTTTTAATCTTCAACAACTAACTAGCACGGACAGTTCTACTATTACGCTTAATTTAACCTAGAGAATGTCTTCATCAATTCTCCGGTGTACATCACGTTCGTAAATCTTGTTCGAAAGCAATAAATCCTTTCCTGGTCAGAGGCAAGTGAAGCATTCAATCGAGGATAGATTATAAGGGTTAATTGCATCTAATTGGGCTTATATTTCTTGTAGGGGCGCTGGCCGGGAGGAATTATCCGCTCCTATCTGAACATCCCTATTCATGATCCTACTTGAGATTCCAGCATGTGACTCTGCATTTGTACGTAGATCCACTCCCCCTGATAAATCTAAACAACTACCTTCTCACACCAGTCGCAATCTCAGAAATGCTCGTAAAATTCATGTTTGGCTCGCTAATTAAGAGCACAAAGCACAAGGTTTCCTCGTCAAGGCGTGAAAGGCAACAGAGTAATTGTCTGGTCGGTGAGCACTCACTGGGACAGATCTGCCATTACTAACTAACGGTTCAGGGACTGACACTGAAGGGCAAGCAGGACAACGATGATAGTTCTGTTTTAGGAAATAAAGCAATTGCCATCTCGTGAAATGTATTGGCCTTTCGTCTTCCAGTCGTATTACAGGGAATATCTTTTGTTGCACAAAATACATAGAGGGCAGTATTAAGACTAGGGGAAATAACGGCCTGAAGTGGCGTAAGTTGTCGGTGTTGGGATATACCCTCCCCCTTCCTCTCGGGAGATGAATGGAAGTACAAGAAGAGCTTATGTTATCTACATCTTGGCCATATATCACTGCTCGAGATGCACTCGAGAAGTACCCGCCTGGAGAACCCGCCAAAACATTGTTCAATTGTTTCCAATGAGGTTGACCCCGTCAAAGAAAACATGAAGCCTTTACAAATCATTATCACTGTATGTTGTGATGTCTGTAGACGTCAAAACTTTCTGCAAATATTGTATCTACGAGAGAAAAATACGAAAAACGTGTTAAATTGCCTACTTTTAGTAATAAACAGGATGGCAAGAAATAAGCGAAACACAACCGCAGACACACTTGTGAATGCATTTTGTACCGAAATAATTCATCAGTGTTGATTCACGATGTACAGCAAGGACAAGGAATATGCTACAAACATCACAAGCATAACGGTAGAAATATGATACAGTACCATATTTATATAAATAAATCAAAACAAAACATCAGAAGCGCTGCTTTACCGACATGAGCGTGCAGGCTGAAAAGCAGACGACAATGGCGAACTAGCAGGTGTGTGGTCTCGTGGAATCCCGTGAAATCTCTCGAAGTCTTCCTGCTGTTGACTACATATAGCAGAAAACACGGTGGATCTCTTCTAGAGACTCTAGACGACCCGTAATGATAAAATAACACCGGCGTGTTGGCGACATGCACACTTGGCGACTAACGCACGTGTGGGAGATAATGAAATCTGAAGGCTCTGCAGGTTGTGCCAACACGAGAGGTTCTCGGTGACCTTTAACACTGAAACATTGCAGATACAAGTTGGTGTACATGGATACAGAGTTAAGAAAGACCCAAATTGTAATGATGGCATTTTATTTCTGACCTTCTGCGCTCTTACCAAATAGGACTATAAAAATTCAATAACTTAAGATATACACTACTGAAGAGGCCTATTCTCTGTCACATCAATGTACACCAATGTAAACAGAAGTTCCTACTTTCACATCAATGTACACCAATGTAAACAGATGTTCTTACTTTCACATCAATGTACACAGAGGTTCTTACTTTCACATCAATGTACACAGAGGGTCTTACTTTCATATCAATGTACACAGAGGTTCCAACTTTCACATCAATGTATACAGAGTTTCCTACTTTCACATCAATGTACACAAAGGTTCCTACTTTCACATCAATGTACACAGAGGTTCCTACTTTCACATCAATGTACATCAATGTACACAAAGGTTCCTACTTTCACGTCAATTTACACAGAGGTTCCTACTTTCACGTCAATTTACACAGATGTTCCTACTTTCACATCAATGTACACAAAGGTTCCTACTTTCACGTCAATTTACACAGAGGTTCCTACTTTCACATCAATGTACACAAAGGTTCCTACTTTCACGTCAATTTACACAGAGGTTCCTACTTTCACATCAATGTACACAGAGGTTCCTATTTTCACGTCAATTTACACCAATGTACACAGAGGTTCTTACTTTCACATCAATGTAAATAGAGGTTCTTACTTTCACATCAATGTATACAGAGGTTCCTACTTTCACATCAATGAACACAGAGGTTCTTACTTTCACATCAATGTACACAGAGGTTCTTACTTTCACATCAATGTACACAGAGGTTCCTACTTTCACATCAATGTACACAGATGTACCTACTTTCACATCAATGATGGCATTTTATTTCTGACCTTCTGCGCTCTTACCAAATAGCACTATAAAACTTCAATAACTTAAGATATGCACTACGGAAGAGGCCTATTCTCTGTCACATCAATGTACACCAATGTAAACAGATGTTCTTACTTTCACATCAATGTACACAGAGGTTCTTACTTTCACATCAATGTACACAGAGGTTCATTCTTTCACATCAATGTACACAGAGGTTCTACTTTCACATCAATGAATACAGATGTTCCAATTTTCACATCAATGTACACAGAGGTTCCAACTATCACATCAATGTACACAGAGGTTCCAACTATCACATCAATGTACACATAGGTTCCTACTTTCACATCAATGTACACAGAGGTTCCTACTTTCACATCAATGTACACAGAGGTTCCTACTTTCACATCAATTCAAAGTTATTTGTCATTTACAGACCTTGTTCTTTTTTCCCCTTACCTTTTCTGAAACGCCATATTCTATTTTCATTTACAAAGTTATCACTTCTAGTTAACTACCCAAGTTCAAAGGAGTATATGCTGTTGAAACCAAACTAAATGCCTTGTAATTGAGTAATACGGCAAAACTGAAGCGAGAGATTTTCACATTTTTTCTATCAGATTAGACATACAATGAAGGCTTTTACACTAAAGATGACATGTAAACAGGAAGACATCAGTTGAAAACCAAGAGCGGTATTTCTCACTGAAATAATTACCTTGCAATTCAATTAACTTCTTGACAACAAACATCGTAATACAACACCTTTAGTGGGCGGGTCTACACACGGTCTTATGAAACGTTGTTTAAAACATGCGTTTGACAACGTTCTTTAAACGAATACTCCATGGATAGATTATTTCTTCATAATAGATTTTGAATATTAATTAAATGAGTCATCTGCCAAGGTTGGAACTTATGATGTCATTCAAATTGTACATCTCTGACTGTGTGCTAATGGAATGATCTGATTGGTGTTAATATATATTTTGAGGAATTGTTTTGATTGCTTTTACAGAATGAGTCATCTAGCAACATTTAACCTGATGAAGTCATATATCTGATTATATAAAACTCTACCAATTTCACTAGAATGATGACCTACATCAACAACCACACGTCCAAATACCATAAACGCTTCATCACATATCGCCACGCTCGCGCGTTGTTTCAAGAGAACTGACGAGAATAAAATCAGCGAATTTGTCACGCATGCTCAATAAGGAGGTTCCGTGGTGACCTGGCTTGTGTAGAAAGCCTGTTTGATAGTATGAAAGGCGTGGTATAGCGATCACAGGCAGATACAGATGTGACAAGACTTCAAATCTTTAACACGAGTTGACATCTTTGACATTTTTAAAATTCTTAGATTTGAAATAAGAATGCTAAGCACTCCTCATTGCTCTTAAAGAAGCCATTGCTCTGATGAGAAGATATATATACGACTTCTGGGTTGCGTCTGAATGCATTCTATGGTGAATGATTTGCATTAAATTGAAATCCAGGTATTATGTAGGTATCTGTAGATCAGCCAGGTGTTACGAATCCCCTCAGGTGCCAGTTGACTACCTGTATCACCAAGCAATGTACAGATGTCAGCATTGATAGAGCCGTGTGATGGTCATAACACTATCTGCACATGTAAACTCTCATAGGTATCTATATGCCTTCATTGTCAGACGTGTGATGTTATATGTGAAGGCCGTCTTTGATGAAAATCAGATGTTAGATCACCAGGAACATGCATTTCACTCCTACCTTCATATCATCACATTGATAATTTGAAAAGAAATGCATATATCTCTTTGAAGAACATACAAAGAATCTGTGTTATCAATCAAGTACGACTGAATTTGGTACATGACATGTGAACAAAACGCCTTCTGATATATGGTAACTTTATGTTTAATGATCAAACCATCACTAACTGACTAAACGAGCACAACAGAGCACTAGCTGCAACCATACAACGCTGTTCAGGGATGGCTACTCGTGAGAAAGTTGGACTAACATTAAATATCAAAATGCAGGTTTATCATGACATGTGACTGGTATTGAAGACGGACATTCAATCTCTAGAAGTATCTATCATTTTTAAAATATCTATTTATAAGAAAAACATACTCATTATTTTAAATCATTGGAACAATACAGAAATGACAATTTCAGTTTCATTACTGGACATGTAAACTTCCCCATTGTTAACTTACGTTAAATGTAAAAATGTATATTACTGCAAATTAAAAAAGTATTAGATTGCAACTTAGACCGAAAGATTACTTAGGATCAAGACCCTGACCACCCTTACCAAAACACTTATCCAGAAGTACAACGTATCGCAAAATGTATATTGCTCAAAGTTTACGGTCCACTTCTATGTTGTTTTACGTAAGGAGTCAAGATTCTTGTGTTTTGCTAGTAAGCATGGGGAGTTATGGCAGGTCACAATTGTCAACCCACTACTTTACATCCATATCGAGTATCGTTTGAAAACGTTTGTCCAAACACAGGTGTATCTGACTAATTGCAGGTGACAATACTCCAAGGTGATATCGCACCTGTTCTATGACGTCACTATTTGAGATATACAATCTGCTTTCATGCTGATGTCACAGCTACAGTTTTTCAATATTGCGAATATCTGTCAAATATATTGATAAAACCTTTATTCTCCTATCTTGAGGAGTGTAAGCACCGAACTATTGATAATGAAATAGTTATACATGTAACAGTAATATTGACTGTAAAATGTCCACCCTAGGGAAACTCAACAAATGATTGTAAACAAGTTGAAAACATCCTCCTATGTCCATCCCGGATGACTTTACGAAATGCACACATGAATCAATGTAATCAAGCTGATAACAAGTCTCATTGTTAACCATAACCCGAAACTTCATATCAAAGTATATACTATTTATGAAGACATTTAAAGTAAATCATATATTTGGCATGTCATTCCACTCCATGTGTCAGTATTTCTGGTCCAGTGGACCGTCACTGTAGATGAACTCGACCCATTGAGTCGAAAGAAGCAATAGCATCCACGTTATGACAGTGTATATAGATATAATAGTAGGTAAACGCGATGAGAGCTTTGCATTCATCAAGTTCGGGGGATTTCACCTCAATACGGGGCATGCTGTCACAGATCAGCCACACAACACCCGGATAAACATTGTCATTATCACTCCCTGATAGGCCTGCACCAGGCCGTGAAATAAGTCAGAGAATCATAGAAAGAATTTGAATAATGGATCTGAAGATCTGATATATGTCAATGAATCATAGAAAGAATTTCAAATGGTGTATTAAAGTTCTAAGGTATGTCAATGAATCAAAATAAGAATTTTAAATGCTGAATTTGAAGGTCTGGTATCTTATCGAATAAAAACAAGACTATTCACTGCTGAATTCAAAGTTCTGAATTTGAGAATAGAATCGATAAACAACATAAAAAATACCGAAAAATTTTGCATGTGAAACCCGGGGGTTTGAAAATGAGAAATTCCAATTAAAAGGTATTCAAACATTATAAAATATGTTTGACGTTTCTCGTCGATTATCATATACATCTCATCGAGCAGAAATGTATACTAAAACGGGTGGCGTGACCAAGCGTTTAAATATATGGTTTTCACTGAATGTGTTTAGACAAATATTGCATTCGTCGCATATATTTTCGTTGTATGGATAGCACAGACAGATCGCGTGATATAATCACTGTCGTCTCATGACGTCATTCAATTGTAACATGACGTCAACGATGACGTGTTGTTTCCTTCAATGAAAATACGAAATTTAATGTTATTTCAACAAAATTCAAATTATAGTAAAATGTGTTATTAAATCAAACCTTGTGCCGTTAAGCTATTAAGATAGAAAATGTGCGTGATGTTACAGATTTCATACCTCAAAATTCATTCGCACTAAATTTTATTTTCTCATAAACAATTTTTAAAAAGGCAAATGTTTCATCACACGTGCATTGTAATTGGTTCAAAGTGCTCTTTCGACTATCTAAACAGGAATTCCGCAGGACAGCTTCCCTTCATGGCTAAATCAATCTAATTTATCAGTTTAACATCAGTTATAGTTCACACTTTGCTAATGTAAGCCTGAACGTAAACTTATTAAAATTGATATTTAAAAAAATTAAGAATTACCCAAGACGTGTTTCTGAAAGCAATAAAGACGAAACTAAAACTGAAACTTGTAGATACTATCTCTACGGCATTTCTGGAGATACGTGTTGGTGAGTAATGGTCTTCATATCACACAGAACAAGGCCTCCTCCCGCATATGATACGATCCTTTAATACAGTCTGCGAGTCTAGAATTACCTTTTCAAATTTAACTCTCGTTTTATATCAACATTTCCTCCATACATAAAAACCCTTTACCAATAATTTTACATAATTCTCACGACGATTTATCTGATCACAGAGGAGCCAAATAACGAAAGAATAAAGATTAATAAATAAAAAACTTACTAAAGCTGATCAATCACATCAAAATTACATTCGTTTCTTAAATGAATTTCCTGAAATGAAAATCTTCTAACAGCAACCTTTCAAACCATCACACATAAATATCAAATAAAGTTTACAAAAAGCAAACTAATCCCTCAAAATAAAAGATACTGAATCATGTTATAAGCCACCATAACCGAGGTCATTAGAAGGAGCCTACCCGGTAGATCTTGAGAAGTGAATATCTCCGAAATGTATTTTGACAGCAGATTAAGTTATAAGACGCAAAAAGATATGATATATGATTCCACCCAGCGTGTTGGCTGACTGGCGGTTAGAGAGTGGTAAGGAAAGTGATTGTGACAGTATTTGTGTAAACACAAACCCTCCTAAACAAGCAAAGATACAAACTCGTGACAGCGCGGTTGTTTGCCTTCACACCATCACCAACAAGACCTTCAACTGACGTTACGCTCCAACTGACGCTCTTTGTCAAACAAAACGCAACGTGCCCGAGTCTTTCTCGACTGTTTACACCCCTATAAGCAAGTCCTATTTAGACGTATATATCTCTGCGATGGCCTTTGTACTACATGAATTGAAGAAATTCGCGGAGGAATTGCCAATTTCCCCTCGTCATGATCCGAGTAATTGTCAGGTTAGTCTTCGCTCCATGGTCACCGTTCCTGCCGATGACGACGTTGAATCGGCCCGTCTATGGAGACGGTGTGGCGACAATCTGATACAATGTTATCCCGGCGTCTTACATCGGATACCTCGCCCCCAATAATAGGCTTGACTTAGTCACTTATTAACTTCTCAGTCGATTAACTCTAAATGAGAGCACAGCTTCATCTTTTCTCTCTAACCTAGCAGGACCAGTGTCCCGGACAATGACACGTTTACTGCAAGAACCGGCAGGGCTTGGTTCACAACTAACGAGGAGAAAGGACCTCCTTTGACCTCTCTGATCTACAATATAAACAGCACGCATCCTCTTGAGTTATGAAATGATGAAGCGATCATTTGTCGGGTGGATGAATGCGAGACAAGTTAAAGACAGATACACTGAGAACTCCTCCGCAGCGCTTTGCTCCACACTCGGCACACAGCAGGAAGTAGACAGCTTCCTTTGGGCTCCAGCAAAGCCCGGCAAACATCGGATACAGGATTACTGGCTGGAATTTAATCATTTGCGTTTGTTGACGGTTCGCGCTCAGTGGGAAGGCGTTCTCAATCTGTCGGGTGGGCAGACAGACCCGGGGTGAGAAGAAATCCACCCGCGAGACTTCTCCCGCCAATTGAAAAAAAGCAGACGACAATTGTCACCAATGAGCTTCTACCCCGGTATCATCTTTCCCTGGCACAAAGAGCGGATTTTGGCCAACTGTATCCACCTCGTGAACAAACACGGCAGCAAATAGGCTCGTCTCTTCTTCGCGGAGATATGCCATTTCTGGGCAATGTCCAATAGCAAACTTAATCGGGTGTGAAAAACGGACGTCAGGTGACAGATGCAGATCGGGTGGCGGACTTTTCGGATGGAGCTAGGTTCACTCTGGGTGTAGAGGTCACAACACGAGGCTACATGGACTCATATCTCCAGTTTCAGAGAAAAACCTTTGATAAATAACACTATAAGAGCTTGTCAGAGTGATTCAAACTCACAACAGGATTGAGGCAGTCTGACACGACTGATAGGTGTCACCTGAAGCTCTTCTCATTTCCCTTATAATGTTATATTCTAACGGTCAGGGACCTGGCTTTTTCTTCACGTAAAACATTAACCTGGAATGAACTCGTCAAGAATGAAACTGTGAAGAAATCATACCTAATTGGATAAATCACCCTTCTAATAACATTAAGGTTCATTGGAAAAACTGACTTTCACAATTTGAAAAAAATATAGCTTAAATAATGAGATTGGTAAAAACATATTCAACGATTTGAATATATTACCTAAACGTTCTATGAATAAGTCAAGTGTTTATCTTTGAACTGACCAATCCATGACGAAGACACATAGGGTACTGAAACGTATATGGGTCTTGGAAATAAAAACGCCGAGTAGGCATATTGGATCAGCCTAGGATTTTTCTCCACACTGTAGAATCAAAACAACATGTCTTGGAAGAAGAAAAACACTCTGCAGACGAAATGTTAGAACCACTAGATGGAAAAAAATCTGTGGATCCACAATAACATAGTGATGGACACATCTCGTACTGAAATGAGATGCATCCCCGTGTTTTCACTGAATAACTACTAGAATTTATTCATTGAACATTTTGTGCCGACACTGAAATATGTTTCTTAATTGTCGCTAGAATTCCTAAAGGAGAGTAAAATCAAACTCAAAACGAGAAAATACTACAGTTCATTTGGAAAAGCAAAGATTATTTTTGTGTGTGAACGTTACGGATTGTTTCTGAAGTTCGAACTTACAAGTTCATGAATAAAAACGTAGCATATCTGTATAATACCAAGTATTTTAAACATGATAGAAAGGAACATCCTGGAAAAAGTAACCTTATGATGGCTCTTATCTTAATAGAGTAAAAACGAGCAAAAATCGGATTTTCTAAAAATTCTCCTAGGATCATTGATAATTTATCTAAATAGACACTAACCTGTGCATAATTCAAACAATACACATTATCATTATTGGCTGTTTATAAGTACTCAGACAGTCAACATTAGAACCAGTATATCACGAAGCTGTTTCGCAAATAACGTTGGAGCGAGAGAAACACAAATAAACGAATCGTACATGCTGCTAAGGTTTATCCAGATACTGCAGTTCATTTTCAAACAAGAATTTTGTTATCGGCGTCAGATCGTGATTACCTCAGAAATACAAACACTTGCACTTTTTTCACCGCGGGGCGACTTCCGATTCCTTTCACGACAGTGAGATGAGGCAGTCACGTGACCGGCCATATCACTTCATTCAAGATTACAGCACTTCTCAAGATCATCAGGTCGGGACGCACGAATGAAATGTTTGCACAAATAAAGAACTGCAAATCTCTCGGGGTTGAAATGAGATAATATTAAATCCCTGATGTTATGACAGTAAATAACTAAATTCTCTGGAGAAGGTGAAGAAACTTCTTCTGTTTCTACCACATACACCACGTCTCTGCTTGTTTCGAGTGAGCTCGGTGGTATAGCTTCATGGGCGGAATTTCAAAACATTGGGAAATTAAATAACCTGGTAATATAAAACAACAGACTACGTCGAAGAGGAAACGAGAAACAAACCAGGGTGTCTCCAACTCGACAGGTTAACATCTGCAAGGATGAACCTTCTCCGTTCCATTCTGGATCAGAGCGTAGATCAGGAGGACAAGATGCCTCTGCACTTTCTTATACGGAGTTTGTTTAAATCAACTGCATAGTACTTAAACACAGACGAGCGACCTGTTTTTATTTGAACTGAAAGCTTGAAGGGAGAAGACTCCAGGTTTAACAATACGCAGACCCTCTCGATGTTCTGAAAGCCAAGGGCTTTAATTGCTGCAATCGAGTTAACCACTGCTCTGTTATACCCAATGATGTATCAAGCCGCCACCTCGATATATCTCATTTGACGTCGTGCCAGCAGTCAGGTGGAGGGACACATAGTTCGGGTTGTGAAGTGATACACCTATGATGCTGCAAATAGTTCCGGTCCCCCTCCCTACACAAGGTGGCCTAACGCTACTATTCCCCAGGGGAAACTGCCCATCCGTAATAAGCTGCTATTTTGATATTTTTCTTGGATATTATCGGCGTCACAGGATGTGCGTTGCCGTGACATTTTACATGCGGGGGCGCGTGCGTAGTGATACAATCAGCGCACGTGCGTTCTGTGTTCTAGGGGGGTCCCATGTGACCCGAAACGGCGCTGTTGCGGGAGGGGGGATGTTAAGGGGAACATTTCCTGGTGTACAGACGCTACAGTCGCTAACATAACATGACGGTATTGGCATACTCCGACGCTCTCTAGCCAGATAACCTCAGTTGGCACAGTTACCTGCACATGAACGAGGTGGTTTACAGAACCTTGTTTACTTGGCCATATTCATCTTAAAGCAGTTTATGATACAAGTGCTTTCCACAAATTGTTGAGATTTTGATTGATAAGGTTTGTGTTGGAACGATCATGATAAGGTGAAAAAAGTTGAAAATGAGAAAGTTGAACTAAAGTTTCAAGTTCATACCAATAAGAGAAAACGGGGGGCTATCTTGAAACCAAATATAGGAATTTTATTGCAGTCATGCCTTTGAGACATAAAGGCCTTAATGTTGCTCCTTAACGTGTTTGTACAAGGCATTTCTCGTTATAGTCAAATCAACCAGGGATGTTTAAACGGTTTGCATAGTAACAGTTAACAGATGAACGTCATGGCAAGTTAGGCCGCATCCTATCCCATCTTCGAACTCCCTACTGAGCGCTTTGTAAAAAAAATAATTCTTCAATAGCGAGAGACAACGTAGATAACTACAAAAAACATGGCAATTAGGAAGTAAAGGAATATTTCCGTACGAAGGTGCCACTGTTGATGATAGTAAATTGACGGCATCATTTACACTAACAACCGCTACCCCTGCACCTCCTGTGTTTGTGAATATGTCGACTGACACAGCAGGGCTTCAGGTATTTACGTCCCCCCGTCAGGGCGAGAAACATTTCACATTTAATA
Source organism: Phorcus lineatus (assembly GCA_921293015.1). NCBI lineage: Eukaryota > Metazoa > Mollusca > Gastropoda > Trochida > Trochidae > Phorcus > Phorcus lineatus. Next base: position 5,331,003 of record OV121082.1, on the reverse strand, counting down.
CAAGTGACACGGGAAATCCTGTAACAAACTTTTCATTCAGTATTCTATCTCTTTTACAGATATATATAAATTTATCCTCCCACAACATCTTGCATTAAAAATGACAATCGGCATACTAAACATTTCTTACAGCGGTTAACAGGTTAACAGCGCGGAAAATCCTTTTTACAGAACACGCACATTACGGAAAATAAAATAGTCAGTTATGTATGACGAACAGGGTCACAACAATAATCAAACTAGCAAATGATTCTTGAAAAACAAGTTCACAACAATGAACAAAACAGCTAATGGTTCTTCAAGAACAGGGTCATAAAAAGAAAATTAATTCTTGGTGAATAACTTCATAGATAGAAAAAGTCTTTCTCAATGTATTCTTTAAGGAAACAACTCTTAATCCATAAATACACATTGTTTGTAGATGAGCTATAGAGTCACCAAACAAGGTCAGTTTTGTTTTCACTACGAAATCCTCTGATATTCTTCAAAGTTTTATGACTCTGATCCAACAGGTGCTATGAGTTCGCAGGATACCTCCCTGCTTTCTGAGTCAAGAACGTATTCAGAATGTTTCGTCTTTATCGTTTGCTGTTCCATTTGATAACTATTCAAACCACACTGATGTGTGCCAACCTTCAAGACTGGTGGGTTGGTTTAGGGAGATGGTCATGCTCAATTACCTCTATGCACCAGACAATGACAACATGCTCGTATGAGTACTAAATCAGTAAGGAGTTAAATATACGGGAATGTGTATATGTAGCGCTTGTGTCCTATAAAACAATTTATACATGGATAGACAAAAGTGAAATCTTGCATGCATTTACATCACAAGATCTATGGAATCTGGACCATCAAGAAGGAAGGATGCGTTGTAAGTATACACCTAAAACACTTAACAGAAAAGTAACACCAACTGGCTCTGAATCTAGAGTAACAAACGTTATCGGGGTAACGCATGCTGTATTGATTGATACATAACGAGAGCACACAATCGAACACAACAATATGTTTTGTTATATCAGCTTTCGATAATCAACAACTGCACACTATATGTTTCCTGAAAGGAATGGAATGCTTCGAACTTGAATAAAATCCCATTTGACCTTTGTCAACAATAACTATAGAAGAAAAGAAGAGGGTACTTTGGTGCATTTCAATGAAACCAATATGAAAGAAAACATCTACAGCAAAAATGCCACACCAACACTACCATAACGACATTTGGAATGCCTTTCAGGATTTCTCGAAGACTATCTACAGCATTCAAAGTAAACAAGAAGACAAATCTTTTGCCATTTCATGTACCAAACTCACGTTCATTGATCCTTTGTCAAGAAAATATCTCTCCAAATCAAGGACAATTCAGACCATGTCAAGAACGTTGTCTAAAACTCTCATAGACTGAATCCTGTGTAACGAATATTCATCAGCATGGGTACTTGAAATAGAATCGAACTTTTTCCTTTATCAAAAGTGTCAGGCCTCATCTGCAGAGAAACGATGTACCGCAGTTCTGTAGACTACAACCCATTGTTCTCTTCCAGCATGTCTCCATTGAAAGATATGTCCCACACCTGCTATTGTCAATGTAGTGCTACTCTATTCCAAAATCTTATCATCAACAAAAGCAAATTGTAGTCATATTTACGGTTTCAAGGGATTCAAGTTCACATTGTATTAAAACCACGTTACCGATATGTAATGAAGTATGGTGCGACATTTAAAAGGTATAGTTTCATACAAGTTCACATACAGTCCCATACAACTGAACCTATAAGCTATTTTATCTCTGAAAAACACGGTTGTTGACTTCTTAAAGAAATATATAACACGGGACTTGCTCTTCAGGGATATATCATAAAGTGAAGTTAAGGTGAAAATAATTTAAAGGAGAGACTGTGAGAAAGACTTGGGCGCCTGTCTGCAGTACGCTATTTATACGCCGTGTTCCTCGCTGTGAGCTGATTGGGAGCTTCTCGCTGAATGAACATCACCGTTTTATGATTATCTACTGTTTTCCGCACGACTAGCTCGGGATGATATAGCCCAGATAAGACCGTCTCACAGATCTACATGACGGCGCTGGTAACATATCCTTCTGCCCTTCTGGTCACTTAACATGCCCCGCTAATGGTCATTTTCTTCTCCTATCAGCCGAATTGACCATTTACTCGCCTCTAAAAGTACTATCACTTTGTCAGTCAATCTGATTACAGCAACGGATTCACTTACGCCGAGCCCGCTAGGTCGGCTAGACAGACAGTCGATATGTAACTAGTTGTAAGGATATCAGTATATTTAGGAAGGCAACTGCAAGAGCCGGGAAGATGTAAAACTGATAGCGGTTTAAGTACGGATCTAGATGTTATCTGGCAGCTCACACGCCGGTATTAGCTGATGCAGGAGCGAGGCGAGAACCTACAAGGTGTGATGCATGGCTGGGGTGTTAAACAAGATGTGAGAGATAATTCTTCCCCCTCCCTCGCACTGGCGCTGCTTCCTGCTAATAATAAGCGGGAGACGAGTTGGGCAGGTGAACAGAATTGCTCGAGACAAATCTTAAGATAACCCCGACAGCGAGATGCTTCGTAACAGATCTCCTTCGACTCTGAACGAATTGTGGTGACAGTACCTATATTGAATGAAATAATCTTCATGGTATTTGCCATGTCACATTCAGTAGATAGGTGGGAGACATTGAAATGCTCTTGGACAAAGTGCTGTCAAATTTACAGGTAAAACAAATGCTAATCTGATTAGTTGCAACAGGTATTACAGGACAGATTACATAATTTTATTTTTAAAATTATTTTGCATAAGTATTAAGCATTGGCCTTGTTTTGGACATAGCGGGATTCGAACCCAAAATCTTAAAATCAGAACGTTAAGCGTTTATACTACTGTAGACATAGGGGTTTGAAATATAACAACGTAACAAAAACATACCTGAGGACAATATTTTGTAACTTTTGCACATCTGTATTGTTATGAATGACCTTTGTTAATCTGTAAAGCTAAACCACACATACCGTGTATGCCTGACACTTCATATAAGGTCATATCCATAATATCGCTGATAAGTAAATTAAACTTGTCCAAGAAAGTAATTCAATTGAGGATAACGTTTATCAATCCGTATTAACAGCTTAGCATGTACATCAAGGTGTCTAAATAATTCCATGTCCCTACCCAACTGCTGTCACATTCCTACCCAGCCAATACCCGAGTATCAGTGCTATCAGTATTGCCTCTATCTCCACTTCAAGTTCTTCAAGTCCTCCCCAAGCTGGAGCTACTAAACCCTGTTTGTGAGCGCGATACAGTGCCCGCGATAAAGCACGTTATGTGCACTAACACCAGCGCAAATCCCCTTGAAAGTCCACTATCGACAGTTCTGAAGCCAAATAACATAACTGTGTATCAGCACCGGCCCTGATAGAGTCCCGATTGCCTCTCTAGTCAATATTGGTTTAAACAATGTCCAAGCCTACCTATCACTCGTAGGTTTACTTCAAAGTCGAGCTAGACGTATCCCGTGGTGAGCTGGCCGGGTGCGAGTACACATTGGGGGTAAGGGGACCAGGCACTTTGGTGGTTTTTGCCTGGTATAGAGCAGGTCGGCGAGGGTGGGGTATTGCGATGGGGTCAATGCACTGGGGTGAGGCTTTAAGGTTTTAAGGTAAGAAGAGAAAACAAAAGGCGATATTGCCTTGGGGTTTTGTGGTAGTTTCAAAGTGGAAGGGTATTGCATCCCTTGGGACGAATGTGATCAAACTAGATCCGGGGTATGGCTGTGGTCGGTTTCATTACCTCTCTTGTTGAAAACTGTCTTTTCCGGTTATTTTCACGAGGGGATTTCTTGGTGAAAGTAATACGAAGAATTGACCATGTCATATAAGAAAATACGAACTCTTAAGAAGCATCTATGAATAAGATTAAAAAACTTCAACAATTTGCAGACAGGTGTAACAGTAAAAGTTAAATTCTAACATCAGTTAACACCACGATACCGAAACGTTAATTAAAACGGAACCATTATGAAATTAGGGGTAGGACATGAGAGAGGGCAATATCATAATTGTTGGATTTACTAAAATCGTCATTAAAGAATACGGGTCAAATGGGTCTACCGATAGGGTCAAATTAATCGGGGACCAGGGGAGGGTTGTGGACGGGGTAGTGATAAGATGTCTGGGGGTAGGATGTAAGGATTTATTGAGATTGTAGTCTCCCTCACACCTGGTCCTCCAGCCCCGCACACTTCACACTCCCGGCGACAGGGTCAAGCACCCCTCGTAAATCAGACTCCAAGTCGTGTGTTATAATGCTCCGTGGGTCTACACTACGAGTCCTGAGTTATAATGCTCCGTGGGTCTACACTGCGAGTCCTGAGTTATAATGCTCCGTTGGTCTACACTGCGCGTCCTGAGTTATAATGCTCCGTGGGTCTACACTGCGAGTCCTGAATTATAATGCTCCGTGGGTCTACACTACGAGTCCTGAGTTATAATGCTCCGTGGGTCTACACTGCGAGTCCTGTTTTATAATGTTCCGTGGGTCTACACTGCGAGTCCTGTTTTATAATGTTCCGTGGGTCTATACTGCGAGTCCTGAATCATAATGCTCCGTGGGTCTACACTCCGAGTCCTGAGTTATAATGCTCCGTGGGTCTACACTGCGAGTCCTGTTTTATAATGTTCCGTGGGTCTATACTGCGAGTCCTGAATCATAATGCTCCGTGGGTCTACACTCCGAGTCCTGAGTTATAATGCTCCGTGGGTCTACACTGCGAGTCCTGTTTTATAATGCTCCGTGGGTCTACACTGCGAGTCCTGTTTTATAATGTTCCGTGGGTCTATACTGCGAGTCCTGAATCATAATGCTCCGTGGGTCTACACTCCGAGTCCTGAGTTATAATGCTCCGTGGGTCTACACTCCGAGTCCTGAGTTATAATGCTCCGCGGGTCTACACTGCGATTAGACTAAATGTATACGTCTGCTTCATAAATATATATAGAATAGGAACTTTTCATGCAGTCTATGTCATCAGGATGTCCACAGTTTACCAATACATTGTAAAGATTATAATATGACAATTCGAGACCGAGAACTTTACTTTAAGAAAAGATTTGCAATCATAAATATTTCGAAGATTAAGGTTTAGTATGATTATTGCATTACAATGGGATTTGTACAGCATGATCACCTCGAATATCGGTCCGTACGATATGCTACAAAAAGTTAAAAAATCTTTTACTTCAAAGGTACAAAAAACACCTTCACAATGTTCTGATCACTGGTAATCTGTTCGAAAACAGAACGGTTTTATACACAATCCTTATTGTTTAAAGAAATTATACGAAAGTTGCTTCTAGGTCTAGGTACCAAACTTTTCAAAGGTCAACGGATTGTTGAAATACCTGCCTTTGAAAAATTAAATTTTTGCCAATATATTTTTCTTAAATCTATCTATTTTCACCAACAGCATTTCAATCAAATGACAAATATTCTATTTGTGCACCATGCCAACATCGGCATTATCCGGACAGATTGTAATACAAATCTTCTGTAGATTAAACCGTCGACCGCTAAATAAACAGCCATTAATTAACAAGTAATTTACGGAAACATCCGACGTCAGCTTCGGCAGAATCCAAACGAAGTGACGCTGGGTTTTGAATACGAGGTGTAAATTTGAAGGGATTGACAAGAAGACGCGAAGACTACGAGCCCAGGCGACACACAATGAGCGCAGAGACCAGGTGACTCTCCGAAAGGGAGAGATCTCTTGGCTTGTTTGAAAGTTTGAATTCAGATGAACATTTTAGAGACAGGAACCATCAGAATCGACATACTCTCCATTTATTCATATGCGGGGAGATAACAGGTCAGTGTGAGAGGTAGAGATTCCTAGCTCGCCTTTTCTTGGCTTATTGAGAGTTTAAATTCAGATGAACATTTAAGAACCAAGATCATCACACATACAATAAAGAAAACGTAATGCGGGAGATGTAAGGTCTTTCTGTGCAAGGTAGAGCTGACTTGGCTGGTTCTCTCAGGGCTTATTTGAGGGTTTCAATTCATATGAACACTTTAGAGACAGAATCATAAAACATGACATACCAGGTCACTGTGAATGGCAGAGATCTCATAGTTAGCTCTCTCCGGGCCTGTTTGTTTTATTTCAGATAATTATTATAGAGGAACGATAGTCAGCATAATATCGGACCACCTTTGAAGGTTATTTATACATTCGACTCAAAAATGACATTTACTTGGAAAATTTGAAAGATTCTTGTATTTAAAGGTTAAGTAATTGATTTGAACAAGCTGTATGTTTTTGTCCAGTACATTCTAAGGTCCATTTTGGAAACAAAATATGACATTTCTGTTGGAAGACAAGTACAAACAATCAACAGGGGTGTCATGTTTCAAAGCGATAGAAATATCCGAAGTAATTCTTTTAGAGAACAAATCAATACTCTACGTTTTGAAAATCATGCCAAGGCACTTTGAAAAATCTATAGATAAAGGAAATAGATACAACACGAGAAGTCATATTTACTCTATTTCTTTAAGTTAATTTCTTTAACTTATCGCCTCACTTACAGCACGGAAGAATGAATAGTTATCATTCAACCCTTCATTTTCTTATATTTCTTCTTGAATTGTCAAAAGGACCTTTGAGGTGGTAAGAAGCATGAACTTAACACATTATCGAACAGCTTAAGATAGACTGTAAACCGTTTTAAAGGAAAACGAGTGTAAACTGCAAAACTTGTTATCAGAATGGAGGACGGAAATGGTTTCGAATTCCAACAACAAAAGTTAATGAAGAAATGCGACTTCGACTTGAGGCAAACAAAGGGTCTGAATGTCTCGAACCAAATGTACCAGAAAAATATAAAGATTTTCCTCTACGCCCCAAAGAATCGAGATTCCCCGACCCAGATCAAAGGTTTGATTCGAGCGGGCAGGATATCCGTCATTGAAGTAGTAAGCGCTGTTTAGTTGAGTCGCTTTCACGTTGACTATAGCATACAACTTACTGGTAGACCAGGACATTCCAAACGGTATTCTAGTTGATAGCTTTGCGGCGTTATTTCATAGATATATAGTTGGTTTTCACTTAAATTCTTTCTTTCAACTTTTGTTGTTGCTGTTGTTATTTGATTACCATTCTAAGCAATATTATTCCCCTCGTAAGAATATTTTATGAAGTTTTTTGTTGTTAACAGTTGTAGGCCTATTTAAGAACTATTTGATTTTCTAAACAGATGTTATTGAGAGCGAGGACTAATATCAAACATATATGAAATTGCTTCTATGCATGTCATTACAAGATGTTTTCAAGTCAACAGATTTGTCATAATATACTTTTCAGCATTTAATATTTAATTTTAGCTGACTCATTTCGTGTATCAAATTGTATTCATTCGTAGAAAAACCGGAAGTCAACATAAAAATGTTACGCCCACAATGCAGTAGAAAAAATGGGCAGTCTTTGCTTAACTATGTGTACATTGAACTTTGTTAACGGTTTCATAGTCGCCATGTTACATATATGCCAAATTTCATTAACCTTTTTTCAATTACTGACGACATTTGTACTATAGAAATCGAAATTTCTCATCATATTGTCATTACACGGACAACAAGACATTTGTAAAAACAGAACTTCTTGAATGAATACGGTTAGAATATAGAATTAACAAATAAGACTAAAATCTAGTGTATGGAGTTGTTACCATGTTCTAATCAATTGAAAAGTCTATTTTTTCATTTTATTTTTTCAAAGCTTACAAGTTGATAAAAAGTCATGTAAGTTACACTATCAACAAGAATAAGTCTAATATACATCTTTGAGTTAGACATGTAATTAACCTCTTTGTTCCTGTTCTTCATTACAACTTCTTCTGGAATGTCAAACAAGGAAGATCTATGTTTCGAATCTTACAGGCTGATGTTAGGTGCTTTGTTACAGTTCGTGTCCTTATATTGCAGTACATTGTTACACTAAACTATTAAAAGGATACATGATATCGTCTCGGTGTCTTGTACAGTTAACTGATATTTGTTTACTTTCATTGTGTAATATTTAACTGGTAACTATATCTTGCGGCTGATGTTCAACACAGCCATTACATACAACCAAAATGTTCTGTGCAGATAATGGCATTATTTTGTAGCGATTATATCAATCTAAAGGCATTGAAGACATAAACAGCATATTCCAAAAATATATTATTCTACTAGTTAATTGAATGTTTTTAAGCTTCAGACGATTTTCTTGTAATGCTGCGACAGTTTACAGAAGTCGGTTATTAGCTAGGCAGTAAAACTGGTTGCAAGCACCGTCTGAAGTGCCAATCAACCGTTTTGTAACGTTGCATCTGCGGTTGTTGCCAAATAAAAGGTTTTGTCAACCAATCTAGAATTAAACGAAAGCGGCGAATTACAGTTGGAACGCGTGTGACGTTCATCCAACTTAATGACAACAGTGTTCGCCTATTTATAAGACTTAATTTTCCAAAATTAATTAATTCACATGATCAGTTTGAGAATAAACTGCAATATTTGATTACTCTCTTTGAATAACAAATTTCACAGCTGCGACAACTGCAGAAGAATCGAATCATTTCCAAAGTGAGCAAATCCTCCGAAGAGTCGATGGATTCTTCCGCGTGAGTGACCGACCGCGTCACCGCTGGTTTATTCTACTGCCGCGGGGAATGTAGCAATGAGGAGACACACGTGCTTGTTGAGCCATCTGCCACATCCAGTTATTTAATTCTCTGCGTTCAACAAATTAGTTCATATGAGAGCCATGTTTGTCTTCATCGAGACTGTTTCATCTTAGTTAACGCCATGTTTTGCTTCCCCCTCCCAACCTACAAGAACCAACAACGCACCCTGCAGCACGTGGGTACAAACGAAGCAGTAGAATGCCTCTCCCCTGACCCTCACATTTGCCTCGATAATCAAGGATATTCAAAACGACACGACCGACCGACCATCTCGTGTCAACTGCCGCGAAACCAGAGTCACGTATTAATAAAATATCATCACCGTTTGACAGCTCTTCCCCATTCTAGCGGCGGCGTTACAGCGTTTACAGGGGATTAGAATGATCATTTACTCAAATTACGCACAATATCCGGCTGATCCGAGCCGGGCTGGAGTGCAGGGGGTATGATAGGCGCAGGAGTCGGTCCAATTTGTGTAAATAATGTTTAATTTGATAAACGAAACCACATGAATCTTCAAATCAGATGCCGCCATGTTTTGACTACGGGTTGTCCATAACTGTTCGTATAAACATGCAGCCATGTCATTTAAACATTTCGTGTCATTATTGTAACCCGAATGTATGGAACCTTTATCAGGGAGGTTGCAAGTTAGTTACGAATTTTTATTATGGAATAGATGAAGCTATACTTCAAATATGACGACTGAAAAGTCCATATAATTTTGTTACCATAATAGATGTCAATGACATTAAAGTGTGCGAGCCCGTATGAAATGCAGTAATAAATGAAGTTTATGATACTGAGAAAGATATAATCAGAGCGGTAAAAGCTCGACCGATACAAGATTCTAGCGAAAAGCGTACACACGCGATACACAATTAAGATAAACCCTAAAAACTACTTGAAATTAGAGATATTGCTATCAAAATAATTTCCAACACGATACGAATAGCTCGCGTTGGTTTGCCAATAGAGAGTAACGCGAAATGATGATTACTAACTTGAATGCACATTGAATAAAGAAGTTCCTTATCCATGAAATTGTCCATGTTTATTACATCAAGTTCTAGAAAGCCAATCAAAGAAGAAAACTTGAATTCTCTCTACTGCTATCAGATGTGTCGTAACGTTTTCCTCTCCAACTTTCTAGGGGTGACCCGGACCCCCGTGGCTTCACCCCACCCCAAAGGTGTCGAGCACGTGTTTTAAGTTAGCCGAGAAGTGTCAGCCCGGTCTATGAGGGTGTTATAATTGGACGTAAATCAGCATGGCGGGGTGTTAATTGCGTCGTCCGGCTCTTTTCGCATCATCATTAGTCCATAGGTTGCATAATGTAGGGGACAATTTAAACGATGTTCATACGTTATTTGGTATAGATGTTAAACTATGATAATTTTAATATTATGCAAAGGGGTCTTAGTAAGTTGTTAAGAGCAAATTGACTGCCTTACATAGTTGACAGAGAAATTTTGACCTCCGCTGAAATTAAAGCCTAACCTGTATTTACGACATTAGACAAAATATTTGTGACCAAAGTAAATATATTTAATGTTGTATTTATTGATTATCAGATCATTGTTCCAACTATCGTATGATTAACCCATATGAAAAGTATACCAATTCAAATATTAATCATATTACTAGTTCTATGTGTAAAGTTCAGTTTGGTGATAGGAAGTACATCGTAACCAAAAACTGTGTAAATGTCATCAACCATAAGTGACATTATAAAGGCCGAGGTGTTACGCTGCTCGATGAATGACAATATTAAAGCATAAAGGCTCTCTCCACTCCAGACTCCCACACCACTGCAACTTACATTATTTTAGCATGGTGTGGGGACACACTGACATGAACAAATAAGGGAAAACCCTGCGTCTTCTTTACTGACTTCATTGACAGTTACTTTCATTTTAAATTACTGAGCTACAGACGTTATCCACTCATGTCTCTTAAAAATATCAGATGTATTCAATCTTCAAAATAACTAGTTTATCAAATGTTTGAAATGAGTCTCCGAAATGTTGGGATTTCAGATTTAACAAAAATCTAGACTTGCTTTGTAAGAATTTATCACGTGGTGGTAGCTTTAAGAAACACATTCTATAGGTTAGTCAACAGTATTCAGTGCATACGTTTGCAATACATTGGTACTAGTTTAGATGTAATGAACTTCCAAGTCATCGTCCAATCTGAAATTGCTTTAATGTGTACATTTGTCTTAAAGAAAATAACTTAATGAGTCTCACTCAGTATTACACAGTCTTCTGCTTTCAATCAAATGCACTGAGTATAATCATGTATTTTGACTATAGTGGCAACCTTATCCCTAAGTCAAAATTGAAGGAACTGATACAATATTGCTTTTACGACATGTTTAAAATGCGCTTGTTAAAAGTTAACTTTGTACACGTGCGAGACGAGGAAGTCCAACAGCGCACATGTGTTGGGAGTGAATGGGAGCGTAAACTTCATCGGCCTCGCCACGTGGGAAACAAATAATGGGACGAATAGATATACGTCTACATGGCATCGCATGTCTTACAAAACTTAATATATAGATATGCATAAACACCAACTTTCACTTCCTCAAGTTCACATAAATTGTTTATCATAAATCCACATACATTTTTAAAAAAAAATTTGTAAGAAAATTTGAAAAACTGGGAATGTTATAATTGATTGTAAATTATTTTTCCAAATGTTGCAACATTTCTGCGAGGCATAAGCGTCATACCAAGAAAATACGAGCCCGCCATTGTGAGCGCCTGCCCTGTAGAGTGATGGAGAAAACATTCCTGATAAAAAAAAACTTCCCTCACAGAAATTGCCCGCGAACTACAGAAGTTGAACTGGCGTGCCCCGACACCTCGCGTCAACGCAACTACGATCTGTGGCTGATAAAAACAGCTCGTACATTATATTTTTCACACCAGCCGTAATCTATCTTTTCAAACAAAATTCCAGTCCATTTTACGGAGACAGTCTGATTAGAACAAAAAGCTACGTTTTTCTAGCGTTACAGAATGTCTAAGTACAGGTCAGTTATATATTTTTGGGTTTAGAAATTTATCTTTGAACGTCTTCCTTAATTTAGGAATGCATTTATATTTTCAAAACGAAAAACGGAATTTCTTATAGAGTATTTCGCAAAATTGTGTTTATTTAAAACAAAATAAAAGATATAGATATGAACATGAAACAATTTTCAAATCTGAAAGAATAATAAACAATTAATTAATTCCAAAATTGTCTTACTCATTTACAATAAATATTTTTCATTTTTTCCACTTAATTCCATCCAAACATTTTAAATAAATGTCATGCCTGTCTCTTCTTTTGCATATTTACAGTAATTTCAGGAAATGTTTTATATATAAATATAAAATATGAATATTCTTATATTCTCTTCGTTAGACTATGATATTGTTTATATTCTCTATTTTAGACAGGGGCATCTCTATGATATTGTTTACATTCTCTATTTTAGACAGGGGAATCTCTATGATATTGTTTATATTCTCTATTTTAGACAGGGGCAGCTACATGATATTGTTTATATTCTCTATGTTAGACAGGGGCATCTCTATGATATTGTTTATATTCTCTATTCTAGACAGGGGCATCTCTATGATATTGTTTACATTCTCTATTTTAGACAGGGGAATCTCTATGATATTGTTTATATGCTCTATTTTAGACAGGGGCATCTACATGATATAGTTTATATTCTCTATGTTAGACAGTGGCATCTCTATGATATTGTTTATATTCTCTATTTTAGACAGGGGCAAATCTATGATATTGTTTATATTCTCTATTTTAGACAAGGGCATCTCTATGATATTGTTTATATTCTCTATGTTAGACAGGGGCATCTCTGTGATATTGTTTATATTCTCTATATAAGACAGGGACATCTCTATGATATTGTTTATATTCTCTATTTTGACAGGGGAATCTCTGTCATATTGTTTATATTCTCTATTTCGATCAGTGCCATGCTATAATATCGTATATATTCTCTATTAAAAACAAATCTTTTTCTTTTGATATTGTTATATTCTCTATTTAAACAGGTATAATCTTACGATATTATTTATATGCTTTATTAAGAATCCCCCAATGACATTGTTCAAATTTTTCACATAGGAACGATCAAAGTAAATGTTGCTATTCATATCATTTATATTTTAGACAGGCGGACAGGACCAAGTTGCAAGTGATTTGACCACCGAACAGTGACCACCAGGGGCTGCAATCGTTCTTAACATCACCCAATAGTATCAGTCGGAGGTAGAAACATATTTACTATACTTCATTCGCAAATGCATTTGTTTAGTTAAAAACGCAGACGTTGTAAGTTCATGCTTTGATACAAATTTACAAGAGTGTATTTTAAAATATCATTTTTTAATTGTTATACTTATCATTAAACATTGAATTTCTATAGCACTGACTTGTTTAGTTGTAACATATATTAACACATAATGGAAATTTTATACAGACCTTGTACCAACATGTAATATCAATTGAGTATACTACTTAATGTGTAAGCAGATTAATTGAAAGTAATGGTGTAAACCTCATTTGAAACGTTATATTAACGTACAACTATGATTTTATTTTAACATATATCACATGTTATTTAACAAAATGCAACTATATATTTTGTAAACTACACGATTGTCACTCGGAAAAGAGTGTGTTGTCCGTTGGTGTTTCAACACATTTGCAGTCTGATATAGACGGGGGCTTTATGAGGGGGGTTTTACAAAGTTGTGCTTATATCTATATACACATCTATATGAGCACCAGACCCTTTCTATATAGCCTGTACTTAAATGACCCATCTCACAAGATGTTTTAAGGCTTGATTTACAGAATAGGCCAATCTCAACTATTTTTGAAAATAGATGATCGTATCGATTCGAATTTATCTAAATAATTAGCTTCATTATTACTTTGTTTTTCACATGCATTTCATTTGATATTTTGTGTTTATATTTTCATGCATGACAGTTTAAAAATAGAGATACATGCCGTTAAATGTTAATTCATCATAAATTGTCGGGCCGGCCAACTTGTGTGCAGAACGTTTTTTCTCACAATTATCAGCAATGATCCAATGATACATGCTACAAAGCGAGCTATTTATGATTAAATGTGGAAATTGTCAATGATAGAAGTGTAATACTAATTATCTAACATGTAATCTAATTTTTACGATAAAAAGGGACGACTTCAAAATAGCCTGTGTATCGGTAGAAGTTTATCGATTTTGTAATATTCAGTGAGTCCTCTATGAAATAATGTATAAAGACATAAAATGAAAATTCTTCAATAAATAAAACACCAGTCCAACATCTAAAACAAAATGGTCCCAGTTTGTGACAATAAATAAACACCTTACACAAAACGTTTTCTATAATTCGCTAAAAAAACTTATTTAAACACAAAAATATATTTCTTGAACTTACCGACGCATTCGTTAGTTTGGCCGGGTGTAGCCCTTGCCCAGGGCCTGTCGTAATGGAATGGTTTACACTTCTCGCAGTCTAGCCCCGCGGTGTTGTGTTTACAGTCGCAGCTCAGTCTCCCCTCGCGGTTGGGGATGCACCTGGACGCGTGGCCGTTACACTTGCAGCGTCCCCCGACGGCGAAGTCGCTTAGGGCATAGTAGTAACTCTCCCTTGCTCCCTCGTCGTCCTTCTGTTCGTCCCCATAGGTATTCAACTTGTTAAACACAATCATTATATCCGTGGCTGTAACCCAGTCCTGTAGGACGGGGCTGTTGTCAAAATCTAGCGCGGAGGGTCGACCCTCCAGTGTACTGAAGCCCACCCGGGCCCCACCCAGGGGGTCGATGTTGCTATACGCCTCCGTGCACAGCGCTTTTTGCTCGTTAGCCTTAGTGACCACGGCCACAGCATCCTTCTTGTACATCTTTTTACACTCGCTCGAGTAGTATTGGAAGGGTATCCACGTCTTGCCGTAGTCCATGCTCTTAAAAATGGCCATTGAGTCGGGCCGTGCGGAACAGAACTGCAGACTTATGTACGTCAACTCGTACTTCTTGTGCAGGGGAAGTTTGAGAGTGACGTTCTGGGGGTACTGGACGAAAGGTTCTGACATCCAACACGTGAGGTTGTTCGGGTTGTTCAAGTCGGTGAGGTAGGAGGGCGGGTGTCTACGCTTCGGGTGATTGCCGTCACAGATGAAGCAGTTCCGTATCACTTTGCTCTCCTTATCAGTAGTAGACTTGCAGTATCTACTGGGAGGCGATCCACACGTGCTTGACGCCAACACTTCCTTACTGAACGCGGCGTTTTCGAAGTCGGGTACGCACCTCTTAGGTTTCTCATTCTCGTCATAACACGGGTCTGGTGGGGTCTGCTGACCCGCAAACATCTTGATGTACTGAGACGAGGTGACACACTGTAAGTACAGGACGAGAAGAAGGGGCACCCGTAGCACCCAAACCCTCATACTCGCTCTGGGGGGCATGGTGCTAGCTACCTGGACACGGGTTGGGGAGGGATAGACGGGGATTCAGCAGGTCCCGGTCGCCTCGGCGCCAGGGGAGAGGGTAGAGCGAGGTGTATGTACCATCCACTCCCGATCTCGTCAGCTGGAAGTAAGTGTTACTCCTCTCCTCTACCACACAGACAGATACTACAGGTGATGGCTGGCCCGCTAGCCTGCTCACCGAGGTGCCAATGTACTACACCGCTCCAGCTTCACTGTCTGAGAGACACAATTCACTCACTAACTCACGTTTGTATCAATCCTAGAAAGTTCGATGATCGTATCCAGGGTAAGAAGCCAGCGCTCTAGGCGAGCGAGCACACATGCACGTGTCACCTCCCCGCGTACAGAGCCGGGGGTAGAAGGGGAGGCTCACGGGGTCGGCGCATTCACTGGCTCAGCTGTAACACGCGCGTGAATTACACACACAGACAAGCACGAAGCAACACGCGCAGGCTGTTCAGTTTGGTATGACAAGTCCCTCTCAATGACACACGTTGCCTTTCAGGTAATTAGCCGTACACTCTGATGGTATTGGAAACTGTTCACGCGAGTTACATTTCTCGGCGTTAGTACCGTGGAAGAACGTGCATAGATGTCCCCCCTTCGATGCGTAGTAGCCAAATGCTTACACTGATACACTAGTAATTTGGCTCCGGGGCGCGCTGATTGGCAGGGCGGGATGTCGCGTCACACACTCTCCGCACCAGTCTTCCCTGCTGTTGGCGGTAGAGGGGGGCGGGGCATTTGCTGGCCACACCCACTGCTTTCAATGGGAACGTCATTCATGTATAATTACTTGTGTCCATTCAGAGAGTGGACTCGATACTGTTGGAGGGATGGCCGAATCGTGGACTATGTCCTGTAGAGTTCTAGCGGTTAGAGTTCTGACTCAAGGTGTCATGTCCGAGCTCGGGTATAACCCTGTAACAGCACTAGTCGGGAAGGATGTGTAAATGACACCGCCACCCACCAACCAACCATAAACCTACGATTCCACCCCTCCGAACTGCCCAAACCCCTTAAGCGTAGTCCCCCATCTAGTTACGAGGTAGACTGTGTGATAATAATTTGATGAAAAGAGAGTTCTCGTCAATATTTACATCTTCTGCATGTTAGCTTGGTATACCGTGTGCTAACTGAGTGAAAGATAAACGACAATATGTGAAACTTATAATTAACGTGGAGAATATTCGCAGGAGTCCAGTGACCATAATTCAAGCCCATCTCTCTACCCTGGGTAGCTCTGTGTTTATATTTTCTGGTCCGACGCAGAACAACGATTTAACTATTACCCTCATTCAGACTCATCAACTGTATATTTCAAGTAATATATTTCACAATCTGAAATTTCTGCGTAGTCTCATTTTTCACACGTTTCCCCTTTTAAGAAGTCCTCCATTCTTCATTTCTTTCAACACATATATCCGTTGTTTGTATAAAATCAATCACCCGTATCTGGACGCGTTCATCTAAAGTTGACATCTAAATACATATTGTGCGCTCTGTACTAATAGACACTGATCCCCATTCTCCTGTTCCAGGTGCGCTAACGCTCCCTCTAGCTTTTCTGTGTTGTCTCTACCGGACGTGTCCCTATTCCCGGCCCGAGGGACCGACCATCTACCCCTTGGCTATTCTCCCTCCCCCTTCACGCACCTGCGACCTAGCCGGACACCTCGGGTACGTATCGCTTCTCTAAGGCGACTAGAAGCGTGAAAATATGTTTACACTTATCTCCCAATCCGATAAGACGTGTCGATACAGCCGGCCCGACAAAGCACTGGGCGAGCTGAAGTGTTAATCCTGTATTGAGTATCGCCAATACGACCTGTCCATGCTGCCATGCGTTATCTCCCACTGTAAATCAGCTCGAGCCGA
Organism: Phorcus lineatus; assembly: GCA_921293015.1. NCBI lineage: Eukaryota > Metazoa > Mollusca > Gastropoda > Trochida > Trochidae > Phorcus > Phorcus lineatus. The sequence goes on along the minus strand of OV121082.1, from coordinate 5,313,841 downwards.
CTCGACTTCACATACTGCAAATCCCGCTGTACGAGACAGAGTAAGGGGAGAAAGTGCGATATAGTTCTTGTGGGGAACATATCTGCAGGGTCTGGAGCGTCCTCCAAATTTGTTTCAGTGTTAATTTTGCCCACTTGGTCAGGGACCCCAGTAAATAATGTATAATTAGTGATTATAACATTTGCTTGTGAGGGTTGAAGATAACTTTTAATTAAGAAGAAAATTAGTTTTTCATACAATAAGTAAAACAATTATTGTCTTCATAGAATCTCAGTGTCTTAACTGATAAATTTTTCTTCCTTCATAATTGGTTCGGCACAAGTGAATATAACGTGAATCACATTATGGTAAGATTTAGAGCACTGGTCGATGCTTTTTTCACAGGTCTGAAACAAGGTCTATTTATCAATTGCTTCAACCATGATGCTTTTGACATTTCGCCCTACCCCCTCTATAATTTTTACAGTGAGAGACTATTTATCTTATAACGAGTATTTCAGAAAACAATCAAACAAAATACTTTTTTCAGTTTCCTTCCAATATTCGATATAAAATTATTTCTATGATAAAAAAAATTAAGAGATTTATCTATCAGTGGATAAAACTCATTAGAAAATGGTCTATCGAAACGCCACAAAAATTAAATTAAACATCTAATTCAATGAAAACAGTAAAGCATATGTTATTAGGTCGTGACATGAATGTCACACGAGTATCCAAATATGAAACGTTTACAAATGATGACACCTTAGTTTACCATGTTGAATTTCAATACAAAATAGAGTAACATTGATTTCGTCTGAAGATGTGTTTCAGAGTGTCAAGTATATGATAGACGGTAATTGATGTAAATGCTATGAAATGACATTACTGAATGTCAAATTTCAATACATGTAACCCTAAGTTGATTTACACTAACAGACACTTATTAAATAATACATGACATTGGTTCATAATATGAATAAAACGATATACCTTCATCACAGGCAAGGACAACTTCTCAATACAATTCGTTATCCATTAAGCATTCATGATATAAACCAAGAAAAAATATATTTTATAAATTTACAAATAAATTACAAATAATATATTAATCATGCCATTGGATGTTACAGAACTTAGAAACATGTAAACAATAGCTTGTAAAAAAAGACAGACGGCAAAAGGGCGCGTTTAAGAATCTACAAAGCTAACGTTGAAATACACAAAGAACCGAATAGTGAAAAAAAAGATATATCAAATATAGCAAATGACATTGTTAGGATTGTTAAGACATGGAACGTATGACTCAACTTATATAATGAATTTCATTGTTCACATTTAAATCCGATTTTACTTTAACTTTGTTATAAACACGCTTCAATGTGTCAACCATGGAAGAAAAGTGATACACCCTATGAAATAATCACTTCCAAAGACATTTTCTAACACTAACCAAAACGTGAAAAATATCAACGGTAATGAAACTCATATTTTCACATTACATCGCAGACACGTTTTGTATTAAAACTCCTCCCGTGTAGGATAGAGGCATGGATGTGATTTACCAACGACTAGAACGTGATTCAACGAATCTATATAGAGAGAGCTTCATTCAAGACAGCGTGAAGACTGTAACTCGACACTTCAGTAATCCCTGACAATGCACATGGTAATTCTAAACAGGTAACTCTTTCAAACAAGCTGGGAACATCTGGGTGATTACCCTAGTAATCGAAACAGTGTGTAAGGTAATTAACTAATCAAGTATTACCTCATTACCTTCCTGGGTTTGCATCTGGTTGCAATACTTTGGCGAATGCTGGTCGTTATTGCAGGCAAGAATGTATAAATTAAAATAACCTTACGACATATAGTAAAAGAATTAAAATAATCACTTCTATTGATTTTGGAAAGAAAAATAACCATTTTATATTCTAATTGATTTATACACATATCATTTTAATCTGATTCCATTAACAATGCGAATTGAACTTCAAATGTATCATAAATGTTTAAGATGTCATATTTTTATTTTAAACACAACATTGAGTGACTATGAGATAGAAAATTCAATAAATGCAGTGAAATAGTTAGTATTTGTTAATTTGTCCATAACTTCATATACTTATTCATATATATTATGAACTTTTATACACATGAATATTGAAAAATCATATGGTCTGTATATTCTGTTTGTAGCATTAAAACTGTCCTTTGCAAGTTGAAAGAATGTTTTGTTGGTATGTGTGTGTCTAACATAGTTTTTCCCCAATCCCATTGTAATCTATCCAACTGCCATTTCATAGTATTCGATTGATTTGTCTAAATCATTTTTGAATTTTGTGAACTTACAAATACATTTTATTACAATAATGTTTATAAACACTTTTAACCCTACATGGGAGATAGAGATTGCAAATTCAATCCAATCCATTGTATATCTGATTACTTTCTTATATAAGACCTTGTATAAAACCAGTGAGGGGTTGTATTTTGCCCATTTCATTTAAGTTCTAAACTTTTTATGAACATTTTTTTAGGGTTTGCAACTATTCATGATAATAATATTGAGGCAAGGTTTGAGCTTTGTAATAATGAGTTGATATTTATATGCCAATGTCAGAAACCACCACTGTGTACCTTCTGTTAAACGAAAATGCTACAATCTTGTGTTGACATTTATTTACCAGCAGATTATAATTATATGTATGTCCATATATGACAATAACATATTGATACCATACCATTCATATTGTTTTTCCTAATGAGTTGATACTTGCCAATGTCAGAAACCACCACTGTGTAACTTCTAATGAACGAGAATACTATCATTTGGTGTTAAAATTCATTTCCCAGCAGATTATAATTGTATGAATATATATGACAATTACATATTGGTATCATACCATTAATATTTAAATACGGGCTGACATTCAGTATCTAGAAAAAAAGATAGGAGCATGTTTTACGTCTTAAAAGAGTTGACACGCCAAATCATTTCAGCTGTAGGATATATTCATGATTGTTCATGATTGTTCATGATTGTTCATGACCGTTTAATCTAGTTCATGTCGAACAACTAAAACAGATTAACATTATAATTTTTTCAAGGTACTTTTACCATGTCTGATATCAGCTTTCAACCTCAGAAAATAATTCATGCTAAGATTAATGAGTTATATAGCACATGTATCTTGCAGAAGTTGAATATGAACTACATAAGACCAACTAGAAGCAGTGTATACAGGCTTGTCTAGTGATGTAATTTTCCCCGAGTCGTCATATATGCACTTTATGCATAATAGAATTGACATTTTACAATGTCATAAGAGCAAATTATGTTTGTTTGATCTTTTTATTGAAGTTTCTTTGAAATCACCTAAACAAATGTTAATTAAGAAACTTAGTAAATTTAAATTAGATAAATCAATAATACTAATACGATAAATTCATTTAGAAGAAATGCTCTAGATAAATGAATCATCTAATTAATTGATGGAAAACATTATTCAAGGTTTTTTTTAAATTTCAGAAGTGTTTCATTTAAACTTTCTTTGTTTGTAGTTTTAACTATATATAATTATAGTTAAGATAACCGCAATCTAGTAAAAGCTAAGTATACAATGAATTGAACAACATTAGGGTTTACCTCCATCATCATTTCATTTTCAATTGTTAGAGTCAAATATGTTAAACTTTATAAAATGTCTCAAAAGTAATTCAGTTGGTATTTTTAAGTAGGAAATCTAACAAGTATACATGTAAATAAACGAAGAATTTCGACTCTTTACATGAATATGGTTTTCCGATTATCATTGAAAATAGGTAAATATCATAATTTGGGCATTTAAGAGATATAGATGTAAGTTTTGAGATAATTGGACATATGTTACTTTGGCTCTTATCTAAGCCTTATGAACATTCATAGAATATTAACTGTGTCACTTTAAATCGATTCATTTTCAATCTATTAGACACTATCAAAATGAACGTTTATAACATTTCTGAACGGTAACTTTTTATTCGTTCATTACACGACATTTCAGAGTAAGGTTTACTTCTCAATCGTATATTGTGAATAACACGACGTTTTGGAGTAATTTACTTTACATCTGTTTTTGTAATTAACACAACATTTTGTGGTAATTATAATCATTACATCTTTAACATGATGCTTATGACTATTAGGCCGTTTTAAAGTAATGATTATTTTTACATACATTATATGAATAACACAACATTCTGGAGTAATCGTTACTTGTTTACATGTGAATATAGCGCCGTTTTTGGAGTTATGATTTCGTCTTCACCTGATGTTCTGAATAATGTAATGAAAGTAAGGATTACTCTCTTTTGATGTTGTGAATAATACGACGAGTTGAAGTAATCATGATCTTTATATAGAACATTGAGTTTTAGATTAATTATTACCTTTTGACCTCATATAGTGAAAAACGGAAAGTTTTGCAGTGATCATTACTCCATCATCTTATATTGTGAATAACACGAAGTTTTTGCAGTAATGATTACGGCTTCTTTTTGAGGGTGTAACAACTTTCGGAAAAATAATAAAAAGTTTTATCCTTATAAACACAGAATTGTGAGTACTGATTACTTCTTCATCTAATACTCTATTATTGTGAATTACACGACGTTTTATAGGAATGATTACTTATTCATCAGATATTGTGAATTACACGACGTTTTTGCGGATGATTACTTCTTCATCAGATATTGTGAATTACACAACGTTTTGGCGGAATGATTACTTCTTCATCTATTATAGTGAATTACACGACGTTTTATCAGAATGATTACTTCTTCATCTAGTATTGTGAACTACACGACGTTTTATAGGAATGATTACTTCTTCATCAGATATTGTGAATTGCACGACGTTTTGGCGGAATGATTACTTCTTCATCTATTATTGTGAATTACACGACAGTTTGGCGGAATGATTACTTCTTCATCTGACATTGTGAATTACTCGATGTTTTATCGGAATGATTACTTCTTCATCTGACATTGTGAATTACACGACGTGTTGGCGGAGTGATTACTTCTTTATCTGATACTGTGAATTACACGACGTTTTATCGGAATGATTCCTTCTTCATCTGATATTGTGAATTACATGACGTTTTATCGGTATGATTACTTCTTCATCTATTATTGTGAATTACACGACGGTTTGGCGGAATGATTACTTCTTCATCTGATATTGTGAATTACACGACGTTTTTTCTGAATGATTACTTCTTCATCTGACATTGTGAATTACTCGATGTTTTATCGGAATGATTACTTCTTCATCTGACATTGTGAATTACTCGACGTTTTGGGGGATGATTACTTCTTCATAAGATATTGTGAATTCAGGGAAGCTTTGGGAGAATGATTACTCCTTCATATGATAATGTGGCGGGTTGGAGTAATGGTAACTGCTTTATCTGATATTCATAAAAATGACTCAATGGATTTCTCTTTATCTAACCTATAATCCTCCTTATTCATTGTCTTTATTCCCTTTTTAAGACTCTCAGGACTTAAATTGTAGTTTTGAAACAATCTCTACATTTATATGTACTAAATAGACGTTTCCTTAAAAGACAAAAGGTTTAAAAAAATGATGTTTTCCATGTGACACGTCACCTTATTACAATTAAGGAATATGCAAAATAATCCAATGAAAATATTTACTGCAAAAGTTTCAAAGCATTCATCATCTTATTTTCTTCTTCAAATACACCACCTTTTATACCATACTGAGGGCACGATCATTAAAACGAAATACTTCATACAAACAAATAAACCACGATGTATACGAAAGTGAGGGCACGATCATCAAAACAATATACTCCATACAAACAAATAAACCACGATGTATACCATACTGAGGGCACGATCATCAAAACGATATACTCCATACAAACAAATAAACCATCTTGTATACCATACTGCGGGCACGATCATCAAAACGATATACTCCATACAAACAAATAAACCACGATGTATACCATACTGAGGGCACGATCATCAAAACGATATACTCCATACAAACAAAAAAATCACGATGTATACCATACTGAGGGCACGATCATTAAAACGATATACTCCATACAAACAAATAAACCACGATGTATACGAAAGTGAGGGCACGATCATCAAAACGATATACTCCATACAAACAAATAAACCACGATGTATACCATACTGAGAGCACGATCATCAAAACGATATACTCCATACAAAGCATAATGCCAATAGTATCCGTGGAATGTTGTTTTAACCGATGTATTCCCCTTATTGGCCCAGCGTGTGAATGTATACATGTATGTAAGACAAGGAGCAGGTATCTGCCCACACCTATACCACCGCCCTCTTCAAAGGACTCATAGCTCATCTGCGATCTCGCAATAATTGAATACTTCATCAGCTGCAATAAGGTCGTATTAATATTCCTCGAACTGCACATGTTTTTCTACCTGAGAGTGAGTTTGAAAAGGAAAATCTGCCCTGAGGGATGGTAAGAACACGTGTAGCGTGTGGTGCAGCCTTCTTCAGAGGCTGGTCTTCACACGTGGAGGTGGTTAGCGGCAACATGCAGGCGATAGACTAGACTAACACGTGAATACCTCGTTCCGCATGTTCAAGTGCACATACTGGAGAGAGGAGTAGAGAGAATTGGATCTATACAGGGACGAGAGGAGTGGAGAGAACTGGATCTATAAAGGGACGAGAGAGGAGTAGAGAGAATTGGATCTATACAGGGACGAGAGGAGTGGAGAGAATTGGATCTATAAAGGGACGAGAGAGGAGTAGAGAGAACTGGATCTATAAAGGGACGAGAGAGGAGTAGAGAGAATTGGATCTATACAGGGACGAGAGGAGTGGAGAGAATTGGATCTATAAAGGGACGAGAGAGGAGTAGAGAGAACTGGATCTATACAGGGACGAGAGGAGTGGAGAGAACTGGATCTATACAGGGACGAGAGAGGATAGAGAGAATTGGATCTATACAGGGACGAGAGAGGATAGAGAGAACTGGATCTATACAGGGACGAGAGAGGATAGAGAGAACTGGATCTATACAGGGACGAGAGAGGAGTAGAGAGAATTGGATCTATAAAGGGACGAGAGAGGAGAGACTGAATGAAGATACTTCGAGGGAAAAGGGAGTTGAGCGAAGAAATTTTAAAAGTGGAAATATGGAAAATACAGAGAAAGAAGTTGTGTTCCTGCAACAAGTTCGTTGATATAGACGATGACACACCTACAAGTATTGACTAATCTTTCTTCATTCGATAAATGTGAAAAAACGTTTTTGGTTTCATAATCATTTTTGAAGATTTCGGGCTACGGTATCGGCAAACATACGATACAGTTTTTTGCTCTGAGTAGCAGTAATAAATATGTACGTTACATTTTAGTTATAACTCACAATTGTGCACGAGTTTATGCGGACATGACACCAATAAGTACTACAAACCAGTTAACCATTAAATTTGCTCTAATCCAACTAAATAAAGCTAAATAACTTTTAAAAGATTATTTGTGTAGCTTCAAACTCCATGCAGCACGGGTAAAGGTTAAATTGTTGCCTATAACAGCAATCTCACACACCAAATTACGGTTTCAATGCGACACTTATGCCCCTTCAATTAGTAAGGGGACTGTAAGGAGATACCCACTTACTGTATTGCTCACTAAAAGTTCCGGCAGTTACAGTATTCACAGGTTTTAATTTACAAATGAACTTAGGGGGGTGAGGTTCAATACCATCCTGAAATTTGTCCATGCCGGAAATAAAGATTGCCTCGTCTGTTGGGGGCTGATGGGCGAGTGAATGAGCTGTTGGTACGATCAGCGCTGGCTTCTATTGTCAGTCAAACGGGTGCGGGTTTGAATCCAACAAAAGACTCAATCCGAAAAGGTACAATAATTTCTACTATAGCAGATATTGTGAGCCAAATTATAACAATATTACGAAAAAAATATTTGAAACATGAATTATGCCATAGTGCATTTTGATCTGCAAACCCTTTTTAAAGAAATGAGACTTGAACACTTAAATGAGAACGATTTTAACGGACGAATAAGCGATACAATCATCAACAGTGAAAGTGTTCCCCCTCACCAATAGCGCCAAAAATTCGACTTGCATTTTTATCAAAATGTCAACCATCGATTTTTTAAAAATTTCTCATAAGGAGAATATAAAACGACATGCCTTAAAAATGTTAATTTATAAGACAACTAATTATCTTCGCTTGGCTATTTGTGTCTTCTTGCAAACTTCAGCTTTTCCCTTTTGATATGTGCACACGGCTGCGTAATTTCATAGATACATATTGAGCTCGGTACTCCAACTGTAAATGAACCCTTGCACATTGTAAGATAAACTAAGTGTTAGGCACTTCTCTACAGTATTGTTCAAACACGGAAGCTTATATCATTTTCACGATGTCTAATAAAACATAGAAATAGTTCATAAGCTAAAGCAAGTCCGCATCATCAACGTGTTTCCACTTACTGTCATAAGCTATATACATTGTGGTGCTTGTCTTGAGAACTGAAGATGCATGTTCCGATTTAACTCACCGACGGTTAAAAATAGCACCCGCAGCATCTTACATAATTTGAAAGAATCTTGCTTTCCTCGTATGACTTTTGAAATATCGAAAATATAATGATTTTATTTTGTCATATTTAGGGAATCTTTTCTACCTGTTTCAACTTTTACTTCACTTTTTTCATCTTCATGCCTTTCTTTCAGAACGATAAATGTATTTACAATGAATAATTATCCGTGAGTTTTGGTACGGTCAAGCTTTAGCACCAGGTAGTTTTACTGTAGGTTTATACCCGTTATGTATGGTTTATGGTTTCTACAAAATAACAGGTATCTCATTGTCTTAATTTCTTAGTAATTCGTGTTTGCGTTATCTAGACGGATATTTTCACTGTCTTTATTTGCTTTCTTTAAGATATATTTCGGCGATTGCACATAAAATCAGTGATATGCTAATAGAGTGTTTTAAGTCAGTATACTATCAAGACGAGTGGGACCAATACAAACAGATAATGTGTTTATATTATTGGAACAAGATGACATTCGTTTTTTTTGGACAGGTATGTTCAGGGGAATGTCAAGAAAATTTAGCAAAGTAATTGCTGAGAGATCGCTCACCTTGCTCCACTTCAACTTCCCTCTTGTTTTGAATGAGAAAAACCTTTCCTCTTCCTTCCTTTGGAAAGGACTGTTGTTTCAAAGAGCAATTCTCGAGCTAATGATGAGCGATTTATCTAACTGTAAACGCTACGATACCCAATCTGTAATTAGTGTAATTACTTCCTAAAACCTTGACCTGCTTTGTACTTTCATTGTACATTGTAATCAAGGTTTTTCATAACATGTGGAATGACATGTACCCAAAGCTGAACATAACCACTAGAGTCCGCGCGGGTATCTGGTAGTTCCACATATATAGGGATCCTGTGTCCCTGTAATGACGTATCAAAAAGCAAGTCCGATTGGACTGATTGATGCCGACGAACCAAAGGATGAATGGTTGATTATCTGTAGCATACACTTGATGTTGGAGAGGACATATGGACATCTTGATATTGAGTCGCTGTTACAGGACAGAGGACTGTAGACATTTGTTGTATAAAAACACTGAGTATTCGATTGATAACGAAAATGAACAACTGGAAGCTGGATCCATTCTCTAATTGTCACTATCATAGTGATTGGAAAAATATTATATCTAAAGGCAGACCACTTTAATGTTGAACTGTGGACCAAACACACAGACCTCGAGGACATAATTCTTGACATAATGCACTCTTATACCCGGAGAAGAAGAAATAACCAATCAGATCAGTTTGCTTCCTAAACCATTTAGATATGCCTTTTAAGAAGTATCAATTTTAAGATTATGAGTTATTCAAAAGTTTATCATAAGATTATTTGGGATAGAACATTGCGTGTGGATGCAACATTCATGACCTGCAGACCCTACTGCCCGCAAAACAGTTGAATATTGGACCGTTGACCCTGTGTGATTGACCGATAGACCTGGGGATGTGTGGTCCTCTCTTGAAAACAGGACCTGGGGATGTGTGATCCTGTCTCGTGTACAGTGCAAGGACGTGGACCCTCGTTCTAGTCTCACTTACAGCACTTCATACCAGACCAGTACAATATCTAACCTTGCCGCGGGCCAAGTCTGCAGACGACGTCCAAGATGAAGGTTGAAGAAGCTCTTCAGTCCAGTCAATTCATCTCCAAACTTCGTTTTCTTAAATTGATTTCCCTATAGCCGTCCATTACTGTAAAGCGCTATAATGTGTTTATGAGTCTTGGAGTGTTAGCGGACACTGAGGTTCAGTATTTAAAGAGTCCATCACTATTTTCGCCTCAAGCTAACTCCAGCCTCTCATCGAGCTGTTTAGAGCTCCATTTGCTCTCATATCAGCGGAAGGCTGGAAACCTTGGTATGGGCAGACGACATAACAAGTTGGCAGACGACACAAAGAGATTCAATGACAAGTTGCTCATGGCATGTAAACAGAAATAAACGCTGGTTGTATTGAAATATGAAAAATACAAAACTGGTATTTTTGTAATAATACAACATGCAACAGGTGAATTCCATGACTGCAAAATAAGACTCGGCTCAGTGCACAACGAGTGACACTGATTTGACCTGTGAAGGCAACAGACAGCGTAATCCTTTAATCATCCCCTTGCAGGAGCTATCACCTTTTGATTGCCTTCTTACGCCAGGAGTCAAACCGTCTGTAGTTAGGCCAAACACCCACTTACAGAAGGTACAATTATAGACACCTAGCCTTCAATTATAATTGAATTAGCCAGATCAGAGCAATTGTCATCTACCCAAGATTCTATCTGGATTTTTTTATCTTCGTGTTAACCTTTGATTTATAGAGGTTTTTGTCTGAAATCCGACCTAAACCGTCTTTAGTCAGCGGTTTGCTTTAACCACAATGACAAAGGTGTAGACACCTCAGGGTATCACGGAGTAAATTGAATTGAAGGTATCCAACAGGATGAGATGCTCATCAAACAATCCTGTTCAGGATATCTCATTAATCTGATTTAAAATTCCTATCCGTTTGTTCGATGCGCCTTTCACGTTAGTAAAGGCGATGTGTAATATGTGGTTAAATCGCACGTGAAGATTTAAAAAAAAACTTTCTTTGTGTGAGGACGTGTTTTTTTCAATGAAAATGAAATGAAGATACTTGATGGATTGCTTTTTTTGACAATATTGCCTCCTACTCACAACATTAAACAGAAGTCTCGTCTTGATCGCTTTGATGTGTATTGCATTCGTCCAGTGGCGTACAATCAAATGCTTTGCAGATTAAGTGGGTATTCTATCAACTAGTGTTTTCATATGGTGATATGGTGATTAAACGTTGTTTCCATTTAATAATGAACCGACCTGTGCAGGTATAGTGGTATAGATAAATTCGTGAATAAAACAAAATGGCTCTTAATTTCATCTTGGTCTTAATTCAACTAGTATAGTTATTTTGATACATGTACATGTATAGTAGTTGTCAACCGAATTCATGTTTAATTTGTTTATGGGTCATTAGCATTTTGATTTTCTAAATAAACTATTGTACTGTAAATATTGAAATGTTTATAAACTTGAAGGTTATAAACGTATAAACATTAAAAAAGTGTGTCATTTCATCATGGAAGATTCATAGACGGATAGTTCATCTTAAATGTATCTAAACTTCAAAGGCATCTAAACGACCCCTTGTTGGTAGATAATACCTATTGATAAATATTTTTCCTTCATGGCTAAACCTCCAATAAACGATATCCTATGTTATGTTTGGGTTTGTTATGAAACCTAATACTTCAATAATACCACGTAAACGTCAGGAACATTTAAGTTTTAATATCGTTGTGTTCTCTTAGAAATTCTTTACAATATTATCACATAATATTTATATCAATACTGTTTCAACACGATATGAGTTGTGTACACTTAGAAATGCCTGGTATGTGTTTTGCAGCCTCAACACGTCCGATACTTCAGCTATGTACATCCCGCCATATCCACCCAATAATCGTGTTTACTTTCCCCTCTATGCAAACACGGCTTGATCCTGTGCAGCACTGGGTTCGTTGGCCTCGGACAATTCCTCGCAGATGATTTCTGGAACCGCGATTGAGCTCTGTAGACGTGTATTCATATCCCCGTGTATAGTAAGTGATGTGTATATTGGTTATCAGACCCGCACAATAGCAATGGATAAGCTAGCTTTAAGAGCAGTACAATAAAGTTGGTTAACTGACTGGAAGAAAGACGTTGATTTAGTAAACCAGGTGGAAGGAACCACGATGGATTTGTTTTGAACAAAAGAACAGAAGAATGGGAATTTATAAATGCTTTCTAAAAGAGCGACATAGTATCTTTCGTACCTGGTTGGAAGGTAATTTATAAAACAATAATTTTCAACCATGTGAGACTGGTTTTTGTAAAGTAGATGTAAACTGATGCCAAACGAATTCGCAAGCTTTCTATAACAAAAATATGAAAACCTTTTCAAAGTTACTTAACATCATTGAATACTTGCAAGAATTAAAAGAAGACATCCATATACTTTAAAGGTATACGTACAATACAATATTACAAATAGCTAAAATTGCATCACCTAAGAAATCGCAAGCCTGCTAAACGACCCACAATTAAGTTGGTAAACCAGCCAGAAGGACATTGTGTATTGTAAACCAGCCAGAGACGGCAACAATGGTTCAATCAGCACCTCGAGGTATCAACTCATAAGTATTAAGGGTATAATACGAGGCGTGATTCAGAGACCTCAGATTTAATATCCCGGCACGAAATGAGCCTCAGCTCGGGGCTAACCACCCGTGCCAATATCCTGTAGAAACCACGCCCACCTTTACAGATAGCATACAGACCATTAGGGTGTTAAATGGTATGATCGCCAACACATCGTGACTGTTTCACTAGTCAAGGAACCAATACCATGGATTGGGGATGTGATCCTGCTTATGTTCATAATCAAGACTTTAGTTCAATGACTTCGATCTATAATTGACGATACCAACTTCACTTTGCAATCGTTTATTTCTTATTGGCTACAGATGATATGCTTCGATTGATGCTCAAGATCCAAAAATAATTCAGCGTTGACTAGAAACGAAGCAACAAAACTGTATACAAGAATGTTGAGATGATTTGACAAATTCATATGGCAAGAACACTTGACAAAGTAAGCTCAAAGATCTAAAAAACAAACTGTAATGACTGATGAAATAACAACACACTTTAGAAATTTGAGTTAACCGATCATTTGTTGTAATCCAAGAATTAAGATTTGACTTTGACATCACCACTTGTATGTGTGAATATGTGTGATTTAAAACATCTTTTGTACAGTGTAATCGACTGAAGATGCGGTTCAGAATTTCCTTTATCAATTATTTGTAAACTAGCACAATACGAAATATTTTTTGGGTTTTAATTAAGTTATATGTTCGTTCTGAAATGAACATTTTGATCAAACGCATCCCGAAAATAACAATTTGCCCGAATACAACCGATTTCAGAAACATTGCATGCAATTTACGACTGGTACAAACCACGAGTATAGAGCACGTGTAATTCGTGCAAGTTATAAGTATATGCAATAACTATAAAATACACACGTCTACACATAATTTTATGCTTTGTTAGATGCGCTACTGGACTGTAATTGCCACAACTAAATGCTGCTGATTGCAATATTGCCATAGTTCCCTGAAGCTGGAAAATCCGAGAAATCCGTAGCACAGCATTTCCTGGTTCATAAGAACTGCATATCACGTGTATTGGATGAATACTCACGGCTGAATTCAACTCAAGATCGACCAAGAGGTGGACGACCTGCCACCCTTACCACCCCTGCCCAGGATCGGTACATTCGGCTACACCACCTATGCCACCGGCATGCCACGACTACAGCGATTACTGGACAAGTGCCTTGATTGCGAAGAATATCAGATCATACCATACGCAATCGTCTGAGAGAGACAGGAATCCATGTCCGAAGACCTGCTGCCAGACCTGTGCCACGTCTACGACATTGGCAACTTCGTGTCATATGGTGCCGTAATGTACAGGCCTGGGTTTGGAGAAACTGGCGACGCGTTTGGTTCAGTGATGAGTCTCGTTATCTTTTAATTGTCGAGAGCGAAGGTAATGTGTTTACCCACGTCAAAACGAACGTTTCGCGCCACTGAGACAGGTTGTTGTGTGTTGGTGTGAGGAGCGATATCCTACAAACGCAGATTCGAGCTGGTATTGGTGCAAGGCAATATAAGAGCCGATCGCTATACATCAACCAAATTCTAACGCATACTCTCCTTCCAGTCAACCGTCAGAGATAGCTTTTTTTAGCATGACAACGCCAGACCTCACACTGCGCGTGCTACTGTGACCTAAACTAGCCCAAGAGAACATTACTGTCCTTCCATGGCCGTCCAAACCAACAGACCTTAATCCGATTTAAGATTTGTGGGACCTTCTTGATCAAGGTGCAACGTCATTATCAGACGCTTCTCGAGCTAGCAAATGCTTTGGAAGATGAGTAGAGAAGAATCCCACAGGCAGTGATGAAGCGACTTGTACAATCTGTTCAGAGGAAGTTTTGTGTAATTTTGGCAGCACGGTGTCCTCACACAAGGTACTGACTTCAGCAACCTCTTATGGAAACACACAAATGACAAGACATTTGTTCACACGAACGTATAAGCAATAAAACATTGTATATCCAATCGATTTTTCATGTCTGTATAGTTGTCTGATTTACATGATCTTGAGGTCAATAGTTAAATCTAAAAATTGCATGTGTTGCGTTTCTTTTTTTAAGAGTTTATGTAGATTTCAAGAATGACTATCACAGTGATTACAGATTTTCTGTTAAATCATCTATATATTTAAGTAGATCAAGATTAAGCGGCAACTGTGGGTATCGAGAATTTTCTCTACTGGATGTGGATTCTAAAACACATCTCTGAATATTTGTGAAGTGCAGTAGTACCTGTAATTTATTATAGACTACACATGGCACAAGGCTAACTCGCTATAAAAAATGATTTTAAGTTTATATACGATTTTGCACTAGTATATACTTTGTACAAAATGTCACAGTCCTGTTATTTTGTTGCTACTATGGGAGCTTTGTTTAACAAACACCCAGCCTCTTTAAGCATAAATGAAAATAACCATTTCTTCACGAATGTATTCTCTCAAATGAATTTCCCTGTCAATCTTGTTGATCGATAAGGTTTTGACTTGATGTACCCAAACCATCTCTAGATGCACCCGGAATACTCGGGCATCAATACTAAGGGAGGTAAGTGTTGTAGTATGGTGAACTGTAAGGCAATGTAGCCAATATGAGGCATTCACAGAGCGAGTGACGGGAGCGCTTTGTTGTGGAAATATCGCACATTAAAAGAAGTGCTTGACACTGCTATCAAAGAGCCGTCGTTACTCAGTGGGGACAGCCTTTCTCCCCCGGATCAAGAATAATCCTTCTTACGTGTGCGACTTCAGTCGTCCCAGATTTGTTAAAAGATTACGCACCTACCTGGGACTTGAAGATTTTAATTATTATCGTCAAAGATATGGTGGACAATGGTATGAATAAGCGGCAAGTGGTTACTGCAGGCAGGTGCTATGGGCAGGCTGAAGGTTTGCTTGCACAAACACTCAACATACAATCATTCGCACCTTCGTCAGTAAACTAATACATATTACCATCAGTACTTTCTGAACTCGGCCCTGAGAGCTGGACAAATGGTATTTGGGTTATGTAACCTTCAGAACATATCGTTTGTATACTACTTAACTAAGTGTCGGTGATTGGAAGGGGAATCACCCCGTCTTTCAAGTAGGTGCTGTGCTACGTAAGCTTCTTTAGCGTAATGCTGTAGTGGCATTGGGTATTCTCTTCTTACATATGACTGTTAACACATACAATGAAAAGAAGTGAGTTTTTTTGGGTAAATTAAAAAATTTCATTCTTAAACCGAGTCCCTAGTTTTTTTTATCGTTAAGATTATAACTTGCGAATCCCTCAAAGATGTTAAAGTATTTGAAACATTTGCCTCATTTCCGAAGATAATTGGAAGTTCTTAGAACTCGGTGATGGGTCTTTGAACCATTTCTATATACAAAGTAAAAGTATTCACAGATAGTGTAGGCTAAGAAGGACAAGAATCGACATTGTTATTTTTGTTACTTGGTTATTTATTTGTTGTCATCGTTTGCTGTTGGGTTTGGCACTAGTGTACCGAATTCCGGGTGCTCTCTTAGTGAGCCTTCTTCTCTTTTACGGTATTAATCTTTAGAATTCAAAATTAAAATCGATCAGAGTAAAGGCTATGACATTAAGAAATCAATAAAAAATGAAATTTAAAAACTTAAGAAGTTAATGAAAAGATTGAGTTAATTTCAACCAGCGTTAATGACACAAATTGAAAACGACACTTAGCTTGACATCTCTACAAAAGGATTTATAAACTGTTTCAGATTTTCCTGAAGTTCTCCTTCCCGTTTTCTTAATTCAAACAAAAGTCAGTCTTTTGGCGGAGTATTCGTCTACAATGATGATATTTATATGGAGCTTTTTCTAACTACTGTAAAGCACATGTTCAAAACGATACCTACATTAATACCCTGAAGGAATCATTGTCTTTTTGTGGAGCATCCGTCTACATTGTTACCCTGAAGGAATTGTAATTTCAAAGCAGCTACATGTTTTGAGGTACCCATGCTAACAGCAATGTGTACAATGTGTATGCAGTGTCTTGCCCAAGGACAAAAGTCAGCACGAAACCACACATTTTTAGTGTCACCACGGAGATTCGAACTGGGCTGTGTGGCGTGAGAGGCCGGTATGCTTTCCACTACACCACTGTACTCCAAGACAATACAACCATGTCCGAAATCCAGACGCTCCCGAAGCTGCAGGCTAAATACCATGTCTCATTACCCTGTGTCTCAACAGCTCCAACGTTTTACACGCAATCACCAACGTTATCATCGCCTGTATCCAAGCGAATATCATTAACACTTAACGCAGCGACTAACTGTGTTCTGAGACACTTGACGACTGTTTAAGAAGATGGTACTACTCTGTTGTGGTTTCATTAAATTAGTAATCATTCACTACTTTAACTAGAAGAAAAACTTTGAACTTGTCATTATCTGAAAGAGAGTTTTCAGTGGTGATTGTGGTAGGACATGTTAATATTTGGGACATATAAATTTACAAATTAATTAAAAACATGATGAAATGTTATAAAATAAGTACGGTGGGAACAAGAGTAAAAAAGATACTTTATATGATGATTATATACAAAATATAATTACGAAACAACATCAAGTTAACTTACTCATTACTTCCTTTCAATCATTCTTTTATAAGTACTAGTTCATTCCGAAAACAAATGGATGATAATTTTAATTCATTCACTGAAAAACCCTATTGCTTACAATAAACAACACTGGATAAGGATACATGAAGAATTGTTTTCACAACTGCTTTAAAGTTTAAATCTTAACCCGAGTGACGGTCATATTCATAAATAGAGATTATTACCCGAGGAACTGTACCATACGACTTTCCTGAAACGAGAGTGAATATTTGTATTACCGTAGCGAGAGTAAGGGTTCTACACAAATTTTCACCCGTTTCGGTAAAGTCATATGACACACTTCCGAGTGTATTAATTCATTTATTACTGGTTTTGATCCATTTGAATCGTATGAACATATCCAGAAAACGGCTTGCTTCCCTCGCAACGTCACGACAATGGTTTTATGACGTCAATACGGCAAGTCGTGCTATAACAATCATTACCTGGTGAATGTGCACATATTTAAACTTATGTCACTACGTATATGTTTCATCCATATGGTAACAATTATATTAATATGTATATAAAAGTTGTAATATGATAATGTGAATGATCATAAGTTTTTCCAAATTCGGAATAGGAGTTATTCATCAGCCGTATTTTCATTGATTATGTGCATAATATTCAATGAACTGTAATCTTTCATTTTTCGTCTTAAAAACAGTCGGTCCGTATTTTGTTTGTTTACAAGTATTTAGCTTGAAATGTTTGAGAAGACTGATCTGTGACGAGGAACCGCGGTTCACATCTATCACAGAACATTACTCCAAACCTATAGACATGTTAATTTCTTTCACATGCATTTTGTTTGTTATTGCTAATCTGGTTTGTTTTGCTGAGGCCTTTTTTAGCCTGTAATGATAGAATGCCTATCTTGCTATTTACATTGCGCTAGCTCCGAACAGTGCGTGCTACAAGTGAATGCAACCGTCGAACGTGTAGGGAGTTTTGTACACCAGCCCTCTCATGTCATAACGCGACACTTCCATTCACAGATTCCTTTTCACAATCACCAGGTAATTTGTCCCTCTGCTTTGCGTATGTCAGTTACACGATCACGAGCTTTGAAGCCAAGGCATATTAAACAAAGCGACATGGCCATGCATATATTGCCTACCCGTTTGTATCGTTCTCTGCCTAACTACAGCAAGGTAAAGGACGCTGGGGAGGGAAGGAGGGGGGACTACATTTAGAAACACCTGGTGCTGTTCGTTTCCTGTCAGTCATAAGTCTTGACATATACAAGACTACCAAATGCATCAGTCGCTTGAAATTATCAACGCCAAAAACATTAATATCCCTTAAAAGTGCTTCACCAAAATGACACGATTTCATAATTAAATGTGTACGTCTTGTGTTTGCTGAACGATCATAGCGTTTTAATCGTTAACCTTTTCTAAACTCTGGAATAACAAACCAGAAGTTTAAAAGGTGTTTGTGAAATGTGATTGTACAAAAGCGGTTTTAGAATGAAATGTGTAACCTATAATTATCATGTCCAACATGCATATAGAATAGTTAATGACGTTTTACTAGGAGGAATCAATTAACGTAAGTTTTGAAAATAATAAGAACGAAACAAATTTACAATATGGAATCAACTGCTAAACTAGTTGATAAAAATGTTTTCTCTCTTGTAGATTCAATCGATTACTTACTTTACACTGAAATTGTAACTTAATTTTGTTTACATAAATATATTTCTCGTAATATATTTGCCGCTTCTTTGAGAATTTGTTTATCAGATGGTAAGATCATTGAGAAACGAGTTCAGTGCATTCACAAAATCTTGATACGAAGCTTGAGACGTGTCTGTGAAGATGCGAACACCGTTGAACCGCAAGTGACGTACAAGTGTCATCATTTTCCTTTCCGGTTCTTTTTTTCTCTCAGAAAACTGGAGACAGTGATATTTTGATACAGGCTCTTTGAATAACGACTTTTCATTGACTAAGAAATCCATGCCGTATAGAGCCTTGACTAAATGCGACTCGGGGTATTTACCTTGCTGGATATCAGCTATGGTAGAAGCTACGAGGATATAAATACTGTTTCGTATTTTATTTCGTTTTTATTTCTATTAAATGTTTCGCTTTTGAATCTTAAGTTTGGAGAAACCGGGGATTAGGGGGAAGTAACTCTGTTTTGCGAGCTGCGGTTCGATGCTTTGTAGGCAAATTGGAAGAGTTAATGGGGTAAAAAATTGTGAGTATTAATTTAGTTTATAGATTAAGTGTTTATTTGATACAATTCATGAGTAATCCGAATTTGTTATATTTTTCTCAGTAAGCTTAATTCAAATGCACAGGCGCCAGACTCTGAATTTACAGTATCATGTAAGTATATGTACATGTAGCTTTAAAACATAAACAAGGTCTGACAGAGTCGTGTCTGCAATAGGACCGGAAATGCGAACTGGGATCTGTCTATGAAGTTTACAGAGGGTAACCGAGCCAGGATTCCATTTCCGGTCCTATTACAGACACGACTCTGTCACTAGTGTCAGGCCTTGTTTATGTTATATAGCTAAATGTACATATACTGACATGATATGATATTGTAAATTCAGAGTCTGGCGCCTGTGTTCAAATGGTGTTGGCAAACATATGCGTTTTTGTCACCTAATTCCGTGAGAGTCGCCCAATTTCGTGATAGATGTTTTCACTGTTAGCTTTCTTATTTTAAGTTTATTTATGGCAATTTATTATTTGTCAAGGTACTTCAAGCAACATCATTCCCTGGCAATTTGTAATTTAAATTTGTTTTGAATTTCTTACTTAAAGAAATATTTTGTTTCCTTTTCTAGCTTGAACCAACTCAACGATAAAGGTTGTGTACAAGATAAATCCTTTGTTTTGCCTACAAATACGTTTACGAAGCAGTATCATTGTCGAATATTTTTATTTTCAATTATCCAGACAAATCTTCAAATCGATCCAACTCAATTAATAGTGTGTACTTGACATTTCATTGTTTGAAGTAGTAAATTACATTAATTCTTATTCACAAGTTGAGATACCTATGTTATCCAAGGTTGTATTTGCTTGACATGTATTATAAAACCACTGCAAAGGTTTAATCATTCATTTTGTGAGATGTGTATCCAGATCGCCTCCCTTGATACCTGTCATCAAATGACGTCAAAAGCTAGATGATTGTGCAGATTTTGCTATTTAACTCTTTCAAAAAACGGATTATATATAATTGTTTCATAGAAAATGATTTGAAGATATTTTTTTGAAATAATAACATGTGAAGAAAGATAAAGACTTATGAACTTATCGATTGTTCCACACCTCTCCTTCAAGGATGTCAGTGCGAAACTCTCTAAATGTTAAGGTTCTAAAATGATTGCGTATACTTATTTATGGACTTTCTAAAAATAAAAATTGTTTTTTAAAACAAAAAGTACAAATTGGTACTAAAACCACATAAAACGAAATCCAAAGCAACTGATTTAGATTGGAACATACCCTAAGACCAGAAAACGCGATACAGAATGTGTGTATTTGGGGGTATTAATTCTCAATTTATCACGAGGCTACCATGTCACATCGAGATGGTTATCTCCCTTTGGTGGTGTTCAACAATAGGAAGCGAGAGAGTCGTACTGGTTCAGATATATCTCTCAGTGAGTTATGGTTTCCCTATTTGGAATTCTGCCGACAATGTCTTTTTCATACATTGGAAGCGGAGTTTAATTTATATTATTTGTAAAAGAATTGGGTCAGTCCTGTTATTTGTGTATGGAGCAATTTGTTGAAAACATAATTGTGATTTACGTTATCAATAACAACCAGGCTTCGTTTTTTCGACAATCGCTTGGCAATTTGTAGAAAATTTATTTGCTTTTTATGTTAATATGTTTCCTAAAATTAACGTCAGAGAAAATGGAGCTTTTGTGTTCAAATGATAAATCTTCATTCTACAAGATAACTTCATGTGATGATGATATAGGTACAAGATATCTTATATACTGTAAAACTAAATCTACGTTACAATGACCACCATTACAGGGATGATAAGTATTAAACACCATGCATTGTATATAATAGTTTATGTCATGTTTGTCAGATGAGGGACTGGATATCATTACCACCCAGAAGTTATACATCAATCATTATATATATTTAAAAACGCCTATGTGTTCGTATCCAAATCCAAATAGGTAAAACCTAGTGAGCTTTAATTTGAAATCATGTTTATCTGAATTAAAAAGTAAAGAAATGTTTTTCGATTCACATATATATATGTATGTAATTATTGGGATAGTTAGGTAATGATAAGGTACTAAACTATATTTTGTTATCGACACAGTTTACGTGCTTTAAGCAACGCTATTATAATAGATTCAATGAAAGATAATGAATGCTCTTTTTACTTCACATTAATAAATTAAGTAGAGATTAATGAAATCTATTCAAGGTTCACATTTTCAACAATTTATTCAATTTATATCCGACGTCCAATTATTTTTTTTTTACTATCAAGCGAGTATTCATATGTATTTCTTTCTACAACGCATTAACTTATAAATTATATTCCTTAAAAAAGCGAGATAAACTACCAGATCAGTGATTTTAATTGGCAATCGCTGTGAGAGATTTTCATCCTTAACGACAGATCAAATTTCTTTGTTTGCTTCAAAATTGCGTTCAACAATAGCACTGAGGGTCTTTTCATCTCAAGCCATTCGTCCCGTATGCGAACAACTAGGAGTTTTTCGTCACTCTTGAAACATCCTCACCGGGCTCTTATATCCTTTTGATTTGCCCCGTCCTAACAACGCTCCGTACTTGAACCGGCGTAATTTGCTCCACCAACCTCGCTCACAATGCTTCCTGCCTCTCAACATGAGCGCTCTTGTCTTGACAGAGTGATCTCCCCTGCTGGGCGCTTGACAAGGTCAAGGTGACAGGTCAGCACGTGTGACCTCGTCTTATTCAATCAGTGCTTTGTCCAGGCTATGTATACAATATCAGTATGTTTTCGGTAGGTTGAAGAAGAAATGTAACATGGTCGATGGACGTAAGACCAGATAAATACTTTTTGTGCTTTAAGCAAAGAGAAACAATGTTAATCCGTGTTTTAAATGGAGGCTGAATCTACCTTTAGATACAATTTCAAAAGGGTCGTTCTGTAATTACTTTAGTAGGAAGAACCCAGTCTTGCGCGTCATCCTGCGCATAAGCGGTGATCTTAAGGTAAACAATTATTTCTTTGTCAACTAACGTCTCATGTTACAATTAAAATATGAGTAGACATTTCACTTAGAATCTAATGAATAGCCCCATTTGGAGGACTCGAACAGCAGTGCCCTGTTTAAAGTTGATTCTGACAACCTTTCTATCTTTTTGTCTCTGATTGCCTGTCATCTTCCTTTGGATCCCCTTATTTCAGTTGCTGTACGTGTTGGCAATTGCTACTCTATACAGCTGAACTGATATGTCTAAGCGAAAGATTCGACTTACAGCACATACATAGTAAAACCCAAACACAGTAAGGTGGAAGGGAATTAAGTACTGACCACGACAATAGATTGGTCTTGTGAAGATATCTTCCTACTTCTAATTAATCGCTCTTCTCAGGATTCCGTGATATTTACATTGTTTCAGAGGAAACATGATAACTATAGTCTGTACACATCCGTCACATCTGTCATTGAAAGCAGATTCATATAAGAAACACAAACTTATTTTCCAAAGTACCAAAAAGAAGAAATCGCCACAAATCACCATGTATCATGACGTCTTTCAAGCAACGAACAGCAGTTGTTAGTGAACTTTATTAAACTAAGAATGTTTTTACTTCCAGGTTCGATCCAGCTGAGCCTCGTGTGGTTATTTAATGACATATAAGCCGATGTTTCGATATGAGGTAGCCTTTTGAAAAAAAATGAAATTAATGACAGAAATAATCCTCTTTTAGCATTAAGAATGGGTATTTGTAACCTTACTTTTGGAATTTACATATAATGTGGATTATAAACTGGCTAACTTACATATACATCTAAATAAAGATATTTCATCTCTTGTTCTCAGTTAAGAATTCAGAGTATATTCTAAAGCTAGAAAAAGGAAGAAAATGATATTCAATTGTTTATTTCAGTATAAAGGCCATTGGCCCATGTACATAAATATATACATACTATGGCGAGATTAAACGTCAAGGATTGTCTTTCTTTTTCGAAGTGCCTGTTTTACATATTGTGCCAGGTGATAAAGAATTGTATTATTTGTACATGATAATAGTTGATGGTAAACAGAAATGTTGATATTCACAAGACATTGATTTGGTAGATATATAGTTCTTAAAGTATGGTATACTGGGCAAACAAGGCAGAAATGATATTCATCTTCGATGCTGTAAGTGTCGCAGAATTGGCATATTCTTTCTTCGTATGGCAATCCTTCCCATCGTCCCGTATTGATTCTCAATGGCAGTTCTGAAGATCTCAACAGGAAAAGAAGTCGTCTATGTTCTCTTTTATTTAAAGCTGACAAGTAAGTTTCGATGTTTAGCAAAGATTTAACATATTGATAAGATTGAAGTTTCTTCGACTCTGTAATCTGTGTATGCCAATACTGGAGGTTGCAGTCTTTAAGTCTCTGTTTAAAAACGTTTAAAAAGTTATTGACATCGCCCACTTCTTGATGTAGCCAAACTGTACCAAAACCGTACATAAATAATAGTTCTCGAATTTCTGTCGCCCATGTCCTTCTGTTTTGGTCGTCAAGAGTCTTAAGATGGATATATACTTGTTTCGGATATCTGTGACGTGGCATTGTTATCAACTTGAGCCAGAACTTAATGCTTCTTGAATGATAATCTACAGCGATGTCGTGACGTCCACAGTCTCCTAATGCCGCTGCACTCGAAACATGTCGCCCGACACCGAGAGTGAATTTGCAAAAATTGACATGGAATTGTTCAATTTTTGGTCGTCTTCCGAAGCCCCAAATTTCAGATCCGTACAGAAGAATTGGTTTAATCTGGGTGTCAAACAACTTGAATAATAATTGAGGTGATATATTCGTCAATCGTTGTTGGAGAGTCTTGATACTAAATAGAGCCTTGCTTGCCTTAATAGTCAATGTGTTCACTGCTTTACTCCATGACAGCCGTGAAGAGAATAATAATCCTAAGTAGTTGTAATATGTTGCAGTATTTATCTTTTCGTGCCCAAACTTCCATTTCTCTACTTGTTTGATAATGCCTCCTCTTCTGAAAACTATTATTTCTGTCTTGTCAAGGTTGACTTCGAGTCCCCATTTGATACAGAACTTTTGAAGCAAGTCTATCTTTCTCTGAAGGCCTATAACGCTATCGTCGAACAGACACAGATCATCTGCGTAGAGAAGCATGAGGATATCAAAAAATTCTTGTCCGACAAAAGTCCCTCTCAATTGGGCTTGTTGTATCATTTCTTCGAATTCCACTATGAATAATGAGAACAGTAGAGGGCTGAGTGGGCACCCCTGTCGTACACCAGTATTTGTGTCAAAGAAATTAGTAATCGATGTGTTGGATATCTTGACAGCAGCTCTCACCTTTGAATATATTGCTTGTAAAATGTTAAGAAATTTTCCATGAATGTTCTTTTGCATAATAACGTACCAGAGTAAATTACGGTTTATACCATCGAATGCCTTGCGGAAATCCACGAATAAGCAATAGAATCTTCCATTTCTCTTTGATAGGTATTTCTGTGCGAGTCCTTGCAGCGTGAAAATATTATCAGTTGTGGCATATCCGGCCCTGAATCCAGCTTGAGACTCCGGTAGCTCCTTAAATACTTCACAGAAATATTGCAGGCGACAGTTCAAGATATAAGTAAATAGTTTCCCGAAAACGTCCATTAATGCAATTCCCCTGTAATTGTTAACGTCATTGACATTTCCCTTCTTGTGTAGTGGTTTAATGAGTCCAGTCGACCAGGATTTTGGATATACACCAGATTGAAAAATGGAGTTGAATAATTCTGTTATATATTTTAGCAGAACATTTTGACACACTTTTATCATTTCTGGTAGGATTCCATCCAAACCAGCTGCTTTGCCGTCTTTAAGATGGTTCAATGCACTTAAAACTTCTTCCTCTGTAAAGTTTATATTCAGAATGTTATTCATATCATCCTCTTCACATGTTGCACAATATAGTTCTTTATGATTATTGACAAACTGTTCACAGAACCGTAGATTATCCTGATCTATTTCGACATCCGTTAAATTCAAAATTTTTTCGAAGTATGCTGACCAATCGTCGGTAGATATTATTGGTTTGACTTCTTGTTTCTTGTTCATATTCTTTAGCTTATTCCAAAAAGCTTTAGAATTATTCGTTGATGTGATTAAATCGTTAATCTGTTGTTGATCATGTGATCTCTTCTTTTCTCGGCATTTCTGACGATAACAGTTCCGTAAATGTCTAAATTCACAAAAGGAGGCATGCGTCCCCGTAGCTCTAAACGTATTCAAAGCTTCGTATTTGCTGTCTTTCAATTGTGAACATTCCTTGTCATACCATTTCTCACTATGATGCGATCTATCACGATAGGTTCGTATCTCCATTTTGCATTCTGATGCTGATGATGTCATTAGTGACGTCAATGTCTCCACCGCGTCATCAATGTCATTAGCAATATCATCCTTGAACTGCTGTATCGTGTAATCATTCAACCTCATGGACACCTGTGAACTGTATGTTACTGCTTTTTGACGGTTCCATCTGTATCTTGTAAGTTCATTTACTTGTGATTCTATAACAATATGAGAGTTTACATAATGTGTTTTCACTGTAAGTTTTAACGGTAAGTGATCAGATTCACATCTTGATACAACCTCCAAATCAATATCTAGATCGAAGATGGGTGATGAACATAAACAATAATCTACAAGACTAGCTCCATCTCCAACGTAGCATGTGAAATCACCTTGTGGATCACTTTCACTCCTTCCATTTAGAATATGCAGTCCCAGTGTAGTACACAATTCGATTAAATCTATGCCGTATCGATTAACAGTATCATCCTTGCTATTTCTTGGAATTTGAAATGAATCAGCAATGTATGGCATATCTTCAAGAGATGGAATATGTCTTGAGTTATCATCGATGATCACGTCCTGTAGATTACCTGTTCTAGCATTTATGTCTCCCATAATGACGATCATCACATCATTAGATATTGTTTCATCACACATAATTTCTGTAACACATGTTTCTAAATAATCGATACCCTTCTCCGTTCTAGTGTCACTTTTAAGCGATGAGTTTATTGGATGTATATAAATCACTCCAAACAGGATGTCCCGTGAAGTGCCCAACACGATTTTGTCCATCAAGACAAATATACAATCCACAAATTCTAAATAAATTTTTTTAACACCTGAAACAAATGCATGATTAATACATAATGCTACACCACCTCTATTGTTGAATTTTCGATAATTTGTAAAAACTTTGCAGTCAATAAAAGTCTTTTCAATGTCACATTTTGAACAGTTATTCCATACTTCGACAAATCCAAACAGACAATATTTTGCACAAAAGTTTATAAAATCATTATCAAATAATTTATGATATAGTCCACAAACGTTCCATGACATGAATGTGAGGTTGTGTTCAGTTGAGTTCGAGTCTCCATTTGGTATCATCTGAGCCGGGCCACTTCGTCAGTTCAAGCTGTCCTGAGTAAGACTCTGCGTCTGGCCTTCCTTTATCACAACAAGGGAATCCTTCGTGACGTCATACGTGTAAATGTTACCATCAACAAACAGTTTATCATAACGCAAATAACACTTCCGACCCGCTTCACGACTCTCGAACATGAGTGACAACAACTTCTTACGTTTCTGTCTTACTGTAGCTGAGAAGTCTTCATTAATGTAAATAGTCGTTCCCTTTAACTTGTTTGCGGATTTCAGAATGTTCTGTTTGTCTTTTTCGTCTGTTAATTTCACAATGATCGCCTTCCCGTTCATGATCCTGTGTGCTCGTTGAATGTTGATACTGCTTTCATCCAGTTCCAGATTCTCCTTTAAGACAGACCGTACACTCTTTTCACAGTCACTCCATGTCTCCGCTGAGTTAGATTTCGGGATACCACTGAATATCAAATTATTCCTTCTACTCACATTTTCAAGATGATCGACTTTTTCTTCAAGTATGTCCATTTTTTCTTTCAGGTACTTGTTTTCCTGCTCAAGTCGTTCGCATTTGTCATTAACGTCATTCAGTTGATCATGCATGTGTGTGAGCTTTGTATCGATCGATGTCAACTTGTCGTCCATGTTTTTACTCGATGTCTGTAGGGTATCAAACTTTGTCGACAGGGTACGCACTATATCGAGGACAGCTTGGATTGATTTGTCACTCGACGATTTAGATAGAGTTAATTGTTTTTCTGCACCCTTAGCACTAATCTGACCTCGCGTCTTAACACAATCTTCATCACCAGGGCCTGGGTTTTGTTCAACTCCAGCCCTCAGTAACAACATCAACACCAAGTTCAATGTGACCAGTCGGGTGGACATATTCAGACCCGCGTTAAAACGGGGTATTCGTGAGTTTTTGTAGTGATCACTTATTCTAGTCAATATTTTGATATGGACAGGGGCAAAAGTTCCAATTGATACCCGAAACTGTACCGGAGACACTCCCATACTGTTGAGGTGTTTATGGAGGACTTTTAAAACTTCTCTGCTCCGGTATTCAACTTTCTCTCTCTCACTTCATTTCGACTGACTTGTCAATCCGCCATCTTTGTTTTTCTTTTCTTATTCTAAAGCTAGAAAAAGGAAGAAAATGATAAGTATTTTGGAACATCGATAGAAAGCTAAAGTGAGTATTTATCAGCATGTAAAACCATTGCAGCACAAGCCAAAAAGGCACTATTTTCCAAGTTTATTTCTTATAATTCTGCTTTATTCAAATTCAAATTCAAATTTCAAAATTATTTATTCAAATAAGCACCAATTTTATCATATGGTTCGGAAATCTGGTGAGCACGGTATTTTGAAAATAATATAGAAAATGTTCATGCATCTTATTTCAAAAGGAATTTTACAGTCGGAAAATTTGCTTCAAATAAAGCTATACTTGGTGAAACAGGTCGCCATAACATGCATGTTGGAAGTCAAATGAGAGTAACTAAATATTGGATCAAACTTATTAGAATGCCTGATTATCGCAACGCCAAGCAGTGCTTTCATTTATTGTTATCATTAGATGATCGTGGAAAACATTCATGGGCTTCAGATGAAATATCTTATTTTCAAGTGGATTTTCGTAAGCTTGGTTAAATCAAGATGTCGGTGATAGAGACATGTTTTTGTCAATGTTTAAGCAACGAATAAGAGATATATTTATTCAAATTGGTCTTATTTATGCTATATAGCTACATGTACATATACTAACATGATATTGTAAATTCAGAGTCTGGCGCCTGTGCATGCATTGTAAGTCAAACCTTTACATGTACATCTATTGGAGTGTCTACGGTAGTGATACCCTCAATGTAAGTCAAACCTTACCATATAAAACAGTACATCAATTGGAGTATCTACGGTACCGATACCCTCAATGTAAGTCAAACCTTAGCATATAAAACAGTACATCAATTGGAGTATCTACGGTACCGATACCCTCAATGTAAGTCACACCTCGATGTGGGGTCTCTGTTCCGGGCACCCAGTGACATCTTCATCTCGTGTCTGTCAACTTCCCTTGTTGCGGCCTCTCACAGCCTGATCTCCGGAACACCTAGTAATTATAGTATTCAGTTTCTTATTTTGTGACCGTAAATTTGTACACAGAATCTGATATGGCGACTAAAATGATCCAAACGATGCTAAATCCGCGTCCAACTACTGCG
Source organism: Phorcus lineatus (assembly GCA_921293015.1). Taxonomy (NCBI): domain Eukaryota; kingdom Metazoa; phylum Mollusca; class Gastropoda; order Trochida; family Trochidae; genus Phorcus; species Phorcus lineatus. The sequence goes on along the minus strand of OV121082.1, from coordinate 5,284,499 downwards.
AGTTATGAGTGAATCCCCAACTTGTAAAAATGTCTGAATTAGGCAATAATTGTGTCAGTTTGATCACTCGAGGCGACAGAGAACTGGTGATGGGGTAACGCGCTACGCTTGAAGAGCTTTTTGGTTAAGTCGGCAAGAAAAGTGGTTGTGAAAGCTGTGACCCACGTAACAGTGCTAGGATAGAGGCCGGGTCCCTGGGATAGAGTCCCTTGTCACGCAGGTATGATAGCGCGCGACCTTGGGGGTCCGGTTACAGGGCTAACTAGTGCTTCTATGTACTTTGTTGTTGGTATACGTACTTCTATATTTGTCTTTATGTACTTCGTTATGCGTAAAGTAAACCTTCATGGGAGAAATGAGAAAATCGACAGATATTTTGGAGCGATACATTAAATGTAACAATGATGCGACATGACTTTCAAAGAGTCAAATCAAGACCTTCTAATGAATTATTTAAATTTTAAAAATCTGAAGAATAGTATCGTTTCCTTTTGATACTTTTTTTTAGCAGGACACTATTCATTCAAAAACGTTATTAACTTCAGATAATTTGTTCTTATGTTCACTGTACGTATTCTTATATGTAATTTTCTAACAGTAACGACCATTAATCTGCAACTGGGTATCGATTTCTTAACTTCATCAAAGTCAAATGATGAAATAACGCCAAAGAAAATCTTAACCATACTGCACACCATATATAAAAGATGGTAAGAGTATGTGAACATGAATCTGTACGCACCGCTGATGAAGGCGTTCATCCAGAAACTGCAAAACGGGTGATTTGATTTGTATAATGATGAGAGGCAAGCACGGTGACTGGGTTAAGTTAGCAGAAAATGCTGGAATATTGTGAAAGTACAAATATTTATAGAAATGAGAGGGAATGTTAATAAAGTGAGAAAACATAGTTGTGAAATGTGAAGTTTGGTTCGAAACTCCCAGTGCAAGGTTGTTCCAGTCTAAAAAATCTTCTCCTTCAATAAATTTGGCTTTAATTTGTTATAATCAATAACAATAATCGTCATAATACCAGAAGGGCCCTCAATGAATAATTATACATGATCTTTGCATAGCATAGATAGAACGAAAACAACGTCAATCAAATTAAACATTAATGACATTATTTTCCTGATTAACAATGTAGGCCATTGCTTCTCTACTCTCGGCCATAAAGACAGAAGGTTATCTTGTTCAGGTAAGAGGAAAAGACGCCAAGAAACAATAATTGCACAAATATGATTTAGCGACAAGATAGTTTGTTGGTGTATAGAAAAAATGTTTATGTATGATCATTTAGATCGAGTGAATGCTTATCTTTGCCCTGTTGGGAAGCTCAATAACGCTGTATTGCATTGAAATGATATCTTCCTTCATCTGTAGTCGAGTTGACGTCAAAGGCCAAATTAACTTGTGGACGCGGGTCAGTTACGTGTAGCAATGAATATCTACTGTATGATCCGGCCATGGTGACCTATGGCTAGAGGCATGCGTTGTTGTAAATATGCTCATTATCATAATCAAAATCGTCAAATTGCCCGAAAAAGTTTATCTGTTGTAAAATTCAATTATAAATTATTTTTCACAATCAGCAACGTAACTTCATGATATTTTACTTTACTCAAAAAGGCAATTTAAGAATATACAACTTCTTTACTCTTGGAAAGCGTTTCTTTGAAATTGAATTTTATTTCGTTCACTTGCTTCAAAGCGATACAAGTATATATGTCGAACCGTGACGCCTCTGTCGAGGAATAGAGTATTTGTATGTCCTTAAAATTGAATTCGTTGTTCTAAGTAAAAACATTTCGTTTCTTATACATCGTTTCCATCATTACAGGACCAGACCGAATCCTAACTTTATAACAATGTAGCTAATTGGATAATGATTGCAACCAATCAGGATTATTTACGCTGGACACAAGAAATTGGCAAATAGGAACAGAGAATACGCCGCATAAGAGTCTGGAAATCTCGATGGGGAGGATATGGTAGTAATGTAGCATTGTCATGATAGTAATGTAGCATTGTCATTTCAAAATTGATAATGATAAGATTTAACACTATCTAATTGGCACTTATTTCAATTGATGATTATCGGAAACGGTATTTTCGATTCGTAGAGCTTGTAATTGAGTTTGATATTGCGAAAACATGATCCTTTAAAAGAGACAGATTGAAAATCACCCCTCCGAACTCCACATTCTAAATTTCAGAAATAATTTATGTACCCAGTACGTTCGAGTTACTTCGGGCAGGTATATTCCCACGGTCCGGTTACCTTCAATCCGTATTCAGGGAATAAATCAGAGCACACCGCTCTCGGATACTTACTCGCCTTCTAATTAAGCATACAAGAAATAACAACACTGCAAACTACCTGAAATACACTGTCTGGCAATCTCTCGGCCAATCCTTAACTGTTTGAAAGACGCGTCAGATTAGTGTTTCTTCAGAGTAAATCGCCATATCTTACAAATAGACGATAAGTGTAGTCGACAACACACTTAATCAAACCACCTCAATGTATCAAATGATAAAAGTACAACACACCAGGTGACGTGTCCTATAATTGCTCAGAATCTTAGACCAAATTGAAATATTTTATGTATAGATAATAAGATAGATAGTAAATTGAATTAAAGACGTATATAATATAGTATGCTATATACATCTTTGATTGAATGCATTATAGGACACCACAATACACGTGTACGGAAAAACAAAAGATAAGATAAATGACCTTTCCACGTTAAAGGCACTAAGGCACGCTTTTTGGGATTAAATACTTCCGGTCTTTTAAAGTCAAGTTTATAACCTGAATATGTACATATTTGTTAAATAACTTACGAGACAGATTAGCTGAGTGAGGATCGTTAGTCATATCGAAAAATATGCATGATCTGTTCATTCGTACGCGTTGTATATACGAAATAATTGATGTGCACTATGGTACTTTTAAGTATTTTGAGCCACTTCGCAATATCTTAAAAACAGATAGAGCAAATCGAATCAATTATCGGGATGCATGACACAATATCACTATAAAAGCACAACACTGAAATCAGTTATAGTTGACCTTACCACATTCGTTATTTTCAGAACAAATTGAAATACCCTTTTAAACGATTTCTTGTGTGTCTTTGGAACCAATTGAATCAACTTATTTGAATATATAAAAGGCTATTACTTTAATAAATAATAATAATAAGAGTACTTATAAAGCGCACACCTCCATAAACAAGGTTTATGCTGAATACGTATAAGTGTATGAGTGTATAAAAGTACAACAGTCAGATTATGTGTCCTTTCCATGTTCAGTATTTTCAGAACACAAATTCAAATATTATTTCGAAAGATGATTAGTGTTTCTTGAGAACAAGTTGAATAATCTTATCTGAATGCATTATATTACTTAACACGTGTATACAAGTAAAACAGTCAGTTCAAGCGTCCTTTCCATGTTCAATATCCTTCGAAGAAATAAGATCAAATTCTTAAGGTTTATTACACTTAATAAGATCCTTCAGTTAGGTCCTGTTACTTTCTCTGGATTCAATCATTAAAGGTGGATTAGTACAACTCTGATGCCAAATTAATATGTTCGCTGGCTTAGAGCTTCTTCAGTAGAGATTGCACGGAGAAGATAAATACCGAGTCTACACAAATTAGAACCCTCAACAAACCGAGGATGATCCCAATGTATTGTTGCCAATCGCAACAAACCAAGAAAATCTTTTTGTCCAACGCGGCCCGGAAACTTGATCCGACGCCGATAAGAGGAAACTCCCACCTCTCTTAAAACCCGGACCATTAGACATCCCGCAGATACTGCCGGAAGGGACAAGACCATGTAATTTTCTATTTATCCCCACAATAAACAGGGAGTGATTAAGTATGTCATAGCCCTAAATTATCGGTAAGTGCATAATGGCGGATTGATAGTACAATATCGGCGACAAATACCCACACGCGAGGCCAGCAGTCAGATGTCGGGATGTCCACATGGAGCAGCCATGGTGGTCTGTTGATTCGCTTTGATGTAGAAATATAAAACTAGCGCGCTTACCGTCTCTCATTGTCTCGGCTGATATACATCGCCTTCAGTTGATAGCTGCGTCTATTTTACACAATATTTCACCTTTACCCACGCAATTTAACTGTTTACATTTCATCCCTTCTTTTCCATATAGTTTTGTCGACATATTCCCTTGTCTAATCTCGTTTACTTTAAGTTTGCACAACAATTATATATTTTGCGATAAGAAAGAATCTGCAATATAAATATGTGATTATTTGTTGTGCGAAAGTAATATGTTATCACTTGGCCATTGTAAACGTTCCCGACATGGAAGCTGGTGGTCGGACGCAGCCTGTTGTTATGGGTTCAATATGATCTTGATATATCGATATTGCAGCTATTTTCCTTAGAACCAGATAGGGTACACTGAAATACGTATGTGAAACTTCCATCATTGTGATTTCACAAAACAAATAATATTTTCACAAGAAGTAATGATATTACCGGATGTACACCTGCAACCGACTGTGAGCCAATTTTCACGAATTTAGCCCCTTTTTTCGGCAGAAAACTGATTAGAGTTTTGTAATATACCACTTACTCTTATACGCGTACCGCTTTCCAGGGTCTCTTAAAGTGCAACTGAAATAGTCTTAATTCGATATCATATTTTGAAATAGGTTAACAAAATCTTATCTGTGAAAAAAAAGTTGTCAATGCTATTGATATCGATGTATTTTGGTATAAGAGTTGGATAAAACGTAACGAGGTTGTTACATTATCAGTGATTGTAAGCGCCTTATCTTATGAGGATGATTAATTCTAATTCACATATATAGCTATACGAATTACCTTTTTATTTATTACCGTTTTAGAAATAGTTTTTTTATGATTTTGTGACGGGAATAAAGACATTCCGACTACGTATAGTGTTGAAACCTTTGAAGGTCAGCTATGAAGGTCAATGAATTCCATAATGAAATACAGGAATACTACAGTCTTTGGGAACGTTAGAAATTAGGATCATTCAATAACACTCTTCTTAATCTGAATATGAAATCGAAACCTCTCTGGACCCCAATGAGGGTCACACAGGCTATGACTTAACATCCTCATTCTTCACAAGCAGAATCAGGAGAAATTTGAAATCTGGTTCTCAAACCCTTAGCTTATGGTGTTGATAATATTTAAGCGGTAGGGGCCAACATTCTAATCGAGTTGTCTTCTCAGGAATAGATCTTTTATAAAAACGTTTTGGGCACTGGGAGTTGCAAAAGTTGGTACTTGTAAATATGGCTACCATCGGCTCCAAAAAATTACCCATTGGCTTAGCCCTAAGACTCAAAGTCAAAGAAGTTGATTGTACTTTAGGCCTCCTGCCCATATACAAATGGTACAAGTTTACAATGAGAACATAGATATTTCCAAACATTTCATGACAGAATTCCCAATTCAGATTTAGATTTGTCTCTTAAGAAAACAGCATTTTTGACTGAGATACTCGAATTCGTATAACATTTTCTAGTCTGATATGTCGAGCATGAATAAAGGACGGCTTGTCAACCATGTAACCAAGAGGACCGTAGAATTAATGTTTTCTGTTAATTTAAACCTGTATGATATAGCACAAAAGCCTGATGAGCTACATTAATTGAAGTTTCCCAATACGTTTAGATGTCATGTAAGTTTAGATCATAGACAAGGTAGGTGAACGTATCAAGAGACAGAACGTCTGTCGATACCGCATTGCAGAGAGTATTATAATCCAACAGTTGTCAAATATGAACTCACTATCAAGTCAAATCGCTCCCGTCAACAAGTAGCGAGACAGACGAATTGTCTCGATATTTTACCGAGTTGACACTTTGGGTTCGAGGGTTGGCCAATAGCTGATCTTCAGATACCGAAGGGGCAAAAGTCAGACAATTCACGACAGGGCTCTACAGCAGGGTCTGACATCGCTGAGAAACGGAAGTCCTTTCGGGCATTCGGAATCCCTCGAGATGAGATACCTCACACACCTTGGATTGCCGACTTACCTAGAGATTTGATATACGTGGAAACATGCAAGAATTGTTTCTATTATTAATTAGAGCTCACTCTCCCGTTGAGCCTGTAGTAATAATGACAGCTAGCTATAAGGTGCGAAGCGCGTTGTTGTTGGATATACGTCGTCGATTGGACGGGCATACCATCTCTACCAGTCTTTCAACTATCATTTAATCATTACCTGATGACAGTACCGGCCACTAAACACAAACGAGAGGATTTAATGCGAAGTTTACATACAACTTATATACGATACGACAGTTGAAAATCATTAACTTTTTTTCACCTGGAGAGATTCGTTACATTTGTCTTTGACACCTATTTTCATGAAGATAATATTTGTTTTTAGATATTTCAGGAGTCTTATTACATTGTAACATTTTATTATCAACAACTTGAACCTTCTGAGCTTAAAAAACAAATTTGAAACAGACAAAGAAAATGACTTTTGTTTTACTCGGGATCCGTCAATCATAACACATCAAAAACAAATTAAACTTTCACTTTCATGGATTCAAACTATTGGTCCATTTTTAAACGACTAACGTCTGTATTAGAATTTCATTCATGCGATGATTCCGAAATCTCATCTGTCTTCAGATGTGAAAACAATCTTTGGTGTATAAACACTGAGCAATTACGAAATATATTGGTGCCGTGCTATTTGATTAGGACTCCTGTACAATGGAACAACAGGTGTCATAGATTTGGGTGCAAATAAGGCTACAGGTACGATAAGTGTAGCACAATAGACGCTGCAGGTGAGATAGGTTTCACCTCTATAGATCTACCTGTGATTGGGTCAGCTATAAGTCAGGTAGGGAATGAGCTCTCCTATGGCTTATCTTGTACAGCTCGTGTACTCCTGGTGTCCACTCTCGCATTCTCTTGAACAAACACTCGACAAGGTGACAGGAAATAATCATTTGGAGGGTCCTGTAGTGCTTCTTTTAACCTCGATAGTTATGAAATAGCGCTTTAATTTTCCGAATGTTTCAATATGAAGTGTTTAATCTGTTCCACGGGGTAGTCCAGTTATTTTGATATAACGTAGTTTCAATTTTTTAGAGTAATGGTGATAATGTGTTACAATGTACTTAGTTGGTCGTTGTTGAAGGGTTTTGCCGTGTTTTTAGCACCTTGAGCTTATGACGACTCGTCAACGGGTTTATATAATTCCCCTCCACACATGTAATCATGTAAATAGGTACATGCTACATAAGTTACCAAATTGACGAATATGGAGATTATTTTTATATATTCACTTTCATTAAGATTAGATAGATCATATGACAGTTTGTGTGTGTTTAGAAGTTTTGAGTGTTAGGTTCGAGCTGATTCCAATGAGATTCCTTCGGTTCATGATTTTCTCTGTTTAAAAAGGTGTGGGTGTATATTTGACAAGGATTTAAGGAGAATTAACTTTATTCATACGAATCAATACAGGACTCTACATAGAAACAATGAATTTATTCATTCAAAAGAGCTGTCATTGTCAAGTAGATGTGAGACGACTCCAAATTCCCATGTCAAGATAGTTAGAAATTTTAGAAAAACATTAATTTTGTGTTTACTTAGGAATTTTAAACATAGGCGAATCGCATAGTCGTTGACGTTTAGAGTGATATTTTGACATTATGCCATTGTCCTACGATTGAAACGTTTCTGAGAAAAATAATTGATTATCACCGTCCAGATTTGATGAAGGACTGATTGGAGCATATGCTTGTCGTTAGTGTTGACTATTTTCAAGAATAAAGTGCTAACGCCTATTGGAACTGTGCTGTCAAGCATTATGTCAGCTGCTATAACCACCCCCCCCCCCCCCCCCCCCCCACACACACACACACAACTGATACAAATGTGATTTAATATTGATTCGAATGCCAAACTTGCCGCAACGATTGACATTGATTGAAAAGGAGATTGTGACATTCCAAGAAATGGAGCAATATTTTAATATCTATTACGGTAAATTACGTTCCAACAAAGTTGTTAAACGCCCCTTGAAGAACATTTGGTTAATCTGGCAGATGGGAGAGGACGTGTTGAGATTTGGCAATATCCTGGAAAGGAAAGATGAATGTATATTGTGATTACTCAGCAATCCCACTGGGAAACTATTGTGGCTGAATTGTATGTCGTGGCAATGTGTTACATGACGTATTGGCTCAGTGTATTCACGGTATTATGTTTGTATGAATTCATTCATAAAAAATACTATTCCATAACATTTATTGTGTGAGTTTTCAATTGTCAGAAATCAACGTATTAACCAATTTTGAATAAATTGAAACATAGTTGTGGTTAACTTTCATGTATTATTCAGGTGTTGAGACACATGGATGTAACTGATTGAAGCACTCACATATCACCAGACTTAATAATCCTATCTCGTTTCGAGTGAGGAGTTTTGATAATGGCTACATGAAAAGTTTGAAACATCCTGTTGCATTCGGAACGAATCTGGGCGATCATGGACACCTTGGGTGGGACCCTGAAAATGAAATCACAATGGAGAAACGTTTAATTGGAGTCTACACTTCATTCAAATCTTTATTGCTCTGAAAATTTAACTTGCGTATAATGTCTATAGACTACCCTAGCTTACATTGAATATGGTCCCAGAAAGAACCTGTATTGTGGGATGTTGAACTGTTTCGGCTGCAGTTGGCGGTATAGCTGCGTCGATTCATCCGTCGCTGACTGCTTTGTATACTCGCAATTTGCACCTTCGAAATCTCTGCCTTTGATCGTCCTTTAAATTGAATTTTTTGTCCAATGAAACAAACAAAGAGTTGACGTGCAAATACAAGCAAGAGGGCTGAAGCTACGGTGTTTTCACGCTTCGCTGACTCCCAAAGGTTTCCATTCAGAAGCTTCGGGGATCATTTCAATGCTTGCTCGCTCAGTCTAGCACGGGTAGATGTGCCACAGCAGTTTACACAGAAAGGCGCTGAAAAGCGGGTGGGTGAAAGCTGGAGGGACAATACGTGAAGCAGACTGGCGTTAACGCCGCGACCACGCCCTAGAACACGGCACTGGGCGGGCTGAAGGGGCGGAACTCGCTCTGTTCTTCTAGCTTGGTAGGAGCGCCAAGGATTCGAACACAGTACTCCTTCACGCCGAAACTATTATCACTGATCATGTACAAAGAAAGAAGCTGTCTAATGCATGTTTTTCGTAAACTCCTAAATTTTCTCGATAATTACCTGTATACAATAAAGTCCGCCCCGAAACTGCGCGCAAGAATACAAGCATACACTGGCCACACAGGTAGGATACCTGAGAGGGTTACCTGCAGCGTTCAGTGGACCAGGTGAGGTGTGATGAGGACGGAGAGAAAGAAACACACTTATACGAACAATGAGGAAATTCTCGAAAGGACCTCTTTCAAAAATTGGTGTTTCAAGATGCTGACCAAAAGAGTGTTTCCGGTATACCAGTTTTTGGAATATTTGGGAATTAGTTCTAGTAATGTTAATACTCGGGTGGGTGGCCTACATTCACTAGGACACTATTGTAGGGAGTTATTTTTGAAAGGTCCAGAACACGAGAAAAAGTTACTACGACGATTTAGTCGTTGAGAGAAACTCACAGATTGAGTAAAATATGAACGAACAAGAAAAGAAATCAAAAGAGAACAAAGTGTATACGCTGGATTACTTAGAGAAGGTGATCGATTGAGTAATTTTTTCTCATATAATTTAACTTGAAGGGGACAATTAGTGCAAACTACGTGAAACTGTCTGTGATTTCTGGGTACGCATTCCTATCAATCTCGCTGCCGGCCTACATTGATTTAAGATAGTTCCACACGACATGTTAACAACATCATGAATGACTCAAAGTGTATGGTTTACAAATTGTAATTATATACACCTCGTTTTCACATTTATTCCCACTTTGTCCCATAAATCAGCTCCCTGACGTGAGGACTGCAATAAAGAGCACCTGGTATGGTCAATGATTGGTGACGAAATACGGGTACACACATCCACCATAATATCCCTATATTATAGCTTATGTCATCCTCGCTGAGAGTCCACATGCTACGAAAACGTTTTAATGGTGAGTTTGGACGTTGGTGTGGATGTTTTGGAAAAAGCCCGGGGCCGAGTTAGGGTTGGGTAAAATATGTTTATACAAAGAGGGGGTATAATTTTACTTTACGATGATTTGAAAGGTTAAAGGCATATATATACTTATATGTACTCTAGTCTCAGGGTGACAGATTCGTGAAATGAGGCTTCAACGTTACTGTGAACAGGGTTTAAATGAATGAAAGATTAATTACGTATATAAGACACTATTTTGGAGTTTCATATATTAGTGTTGGGGGAGGGGGCGGGTGGTACGCATTTAACCTGCACCCCAGGGAGTGGGTCCGTGACGAAACAGTGGTCACATAACTGACCCTCACCCTGACTCAAGCACCAGAGTAATTACCTTCACATAGTTTGTGATTAGAAACACAATGGCCGGCGTGTAATCTCAAGATGCGCAAGAATGCTGGTGGTAAGTATGTAGATAGGAGATGTATTGTGTGATACAACGCTATTTGTATTACCTTACACTTCAAAGGTGAGGAATCCACTGCCTGCTGTCTACTACTGCTAGGGAGGGGGAAGGGGTAATGTAAGGGCTAAGGTAATATAAGGGCTAAGGTAATATAAGGGCTGGCTGCTAATAAAAGGGCTAGGTGCTCGTATAAGGGCTAAGGTAATATATGGGCTAAGGTATTATAAGGGCTAAGGGCTAATATAAGGGCTAGGTGCTAATATAAGGGCTAAGGTATTATAAGGGCTCAGAGGAAATGTAAGGGATGAGGTATTATAAGGGCTAAGGTAATGTAAGGGCTAGATGCTAATATGAGGGCTAATGTATTATAAGGGCTAAGGTAATATAAGGGCTGGGTGCTAATAAAAGGGCTAGGTGCTTATATAAGGGCTAAGGTAATATATGGGCTAAGGTAATATATGGGCTAATATAAGGGCTAGGTGCTAATATAAGGGCTCAGAGGTAATGTAAGGGCTGAGGTATTATAAGGGCTCAGGGGAAGTATAAGGGCTAAGGTAGTATAAGGGCTAAGGTAATGTAAGGGCTAGATGCTAATATAAGGGCTAATAGCTAATATAATGTCTAAGTGTTATTATAAGGCCTAAAGGCTAAAGAAGGGCTAAATGTTAATATAAAGGCTTTGTGTTTATGTAAGGCCTGGGGGTTTAAGCATACCTACCCCTTAGTACTGGGAAGATACGGCACTTTATTAGTTTTGATATTTCAATGCCTCTTTAATATTTTTCAACCATTTACAGGTCATTGGGTGATTTGTCTGCATTGCGGGTTAACAATTTTTGGACAACTGTGAATTGACCTGGTTGAAACCGGTTTCAATGTCATGGTATCTGCAAGATAAAGAGAACTAGTTCATCGCGAACTGTTAATGTGCTAGAAAAGTACTTGTGAAGTGACACTTTTATTTTAAAATTGGTAGGACAAAGGCTTGCAATTGAACCAGTGGCAGAGACTAAACATCGCGACCACCACTTTCCTACGAAAATAAGTAATAAGCACTTTGGATACAAAGATACAGCTTAATGATAAGTTACATGCAAGAAACCAATTGTGTTGACAGCGACATGACATTGTTTCTATTGATTTTTATGTCTATGTTAAATGCAAATTTATAAAAGCCTATTGTTACTATTGTCAATAATTCTAGAGAACAGTTTAACCACGTTTTGTAAAATAATCCGAATCAATTTCCAAAACAAGTTACAAAGGTACTTAAGTATTGAAGTTAAAAAGGAAAACACTACCAATCGTTGTAACTCATTGTCTCCAATAAAACCCCTCTACCCTTTGAAGTGTCCTAACTCTAGTTCACGGTGTATCCAAGAATCTAGTCTGATTAGCATCGGCCAGTCATGACTCCGTCATCTACAGGGGTTCGTCATGATGAAGTCACTGGATGTTTTAAATTCCTCTACATGTTCTATTATAGTTTAATGCAAATATCAAACTGGACAAATTCAAACCGACAAATCTCTACCTGTTTGAAGGAATGGGGCATCAATGAGCCCGACGCAGGAGTGGAGGGTCGAACGCAACCTGTTGTACACTGGCACGTCTCCGGAGACTTCCAGGACGCGTTAAACGCTGACTTGTCACTTAGCAGAGTTGACTAGCTTCAAAGCCATCAATTACCGATTGGCAGAGTCGTTCACACGAGATTGCACTTATTGAACATCAAACAGCTCGCGTATTGGTAGTAGTGTTGATGGAGTTGACTAGCGCTGAGACACAGGTGAGTCAGGTCTGTGACATATAGGTGAGTCAGGTGTGACACACCTGGTTGGTGGTGACTTCTGTCATTTCAAATACCTTGATTATCTCAAATTAGTGTTTGAAAATGATGCGCAGATAAACCATTTTTCATTTTATTCCTGAAGACAGTAGTATTAGCAGAGAAAGAATTAGAAGTCATAGTAGTTAAGGTAGTAGAAATAGTTATGTAAGTAGAAGTCATAGTAGTCGAGGGAGTAGAAATAGTTATGTAAGTAGAATTCATAGTAGTTAAGGTAGTAGAAATAGTTATGTAAGTAGAAGTCATAGTAGTTGAGGTAGTAGAAATAGTTATGTAAGTAGAAGTCATAGTAGTTGAGGTAGTAGAAATTCATTTTACAAGTAGTAGTAGCAGCAGCAGGAGAAATACTAGTAGTAGTAGAAATAGAAGTAGTAGTAGTAGTAATAGTAGTAGTATAATAATAATAGAAGTATTAGTACTTGTAGTCGTTCTCGCACTAGTGCTGGTAGTAATACAGATGGTGAAATAACAGAAGTATACTTTTCCAGGTGATTATGAATTTATGTGATTATAGTGAATATATTTTTTAAAAAATATGAATTCCAGAATTATCGTTATGCAATAGGTGTCAAAGTTCTAACAAGTGTTATACCCAGGAAGATGACAATGAATTAAGTTTTACTTTAGTTATGAAAATTGAGTCTCTCATCAAGAGTACTCCAGCATTTTACAACTTAAAATCTTTTCCGGAATTAACCCTTGTCATATCAGGATGCGATTTCGTTTATGTCAAATCCAAACTTTCTTATTCACACCGTTTTGAATTCTGTATTTTGCATCTTGTCGTAAAACACACATTATCTCGTATAAACTCTCCATTTACGTACGCTTCATGAAATTCTTACACAGAGATTACATCTGAATGTACTGCTAAACTACAACAAGTATGTACTTTTAACTCATATAAACTGAAATGTTTTGCTAAACTGTCCAATTCGAAATAATGCTTTACGACCCTTTAAGAGAGAAAATATATTAATTAAAATGATCAAGCAAGTCTGAAAATAAATTAATTGTTTCATTTGAAAAAATACACTGAATCTATAAAAGACTACTTTAGCCTGTCTGTGTTTTATTTGGTGACAAATTCTGGACTAATCAAAATTACCACTGGAAAGTTAATTTTCAAAACGTTTTTTTACCGACAGCGCCATCCACACTCTGCAATTGTTCAAATGTAAGATGCAATGATTACGAATTAGCCGTATCATTTGATTTAAGGAATGGAGAATTTCAATCATAACGAACAATACGTTCCATGTGGCGGGTCAAAAGTTATGGTCAACGATCTCTTTTCGAATAGTTTATGTGCTCATAAGAAATAAAAGTTTCATTGAAATTATTATCCTTGCACCCTTGATTTCAAGAGGCCAGGTGCGCTGAAGTGTTTTTGTGCGGCTGTTTTATTATGGAGCGAGAGTGTTTCAACTTCATATAGTGTGGAATGTACCGTCAGCATGGGACTGTGTTCTATCTCGCTCACAGCTGCATTAGGGCCACCTTTAGTCAGTTGATGTGTGTCTAAATATTGACAAAACAACAACTGCCATGTTCCATTGAATCTTAATAGTTATTAGAAAGGTTACAATTGTAGTTTGCCCATTTTTGCGTTGAGAAAACTGCGATGTTTATAAAATGTTCCAAAGGCAAATTTATTGTGTAAACGTTGAAAGTTTGTCCTTAATGCCTTCCTAATATTAATGAATGTTTCTCCTTTTGTTGATAATGATATTAGCCTTTTGTTAACAGCATCTTTTTGAATGACCTTTTAAAATATCGGAAGTTAAAAAAGGTTATTTTTATGGATGAACGTTTCCATGAAATAATACATTATGATCTTCGTATATGTCCAAGGATTTCATTACATTTCTATATCCACCGTTGTACATCGGAATTATGACGTATTCATACTCGTATCTGTCTTTCTCTCTACACATTATAGTATCTCTGAATTATCACGTATGATTCTTGTATCGTTTCAAAGAATTCCACAACACTTCCATATGCATATGTTGCACTCATGGATTTATGATGTAGATATGCTCATAGTGCTTCAAAGAATGTCGCTACGACTCATTTCCATGCCTTGAACACTAAGAATTATGACGTATCGATTGTCGTAAAATAATGTTTGAATGCTTGTGACAAAACGTACTATTTTGAATGGTTGATAACTTCCCCTTTAAGATGAACTCGGCCGTAAGATGTTTAAAGTGGTCCATTTTGCTTTAAAAAAGAGGTCCTTCGAGAAAGTATGAGAAATGAGAAATTGATGTAGGTAGGAACTTTTCTGATGAATCTGGTAAAATGGTTACTATGCATGGACAAATTGTTTGGTACAAGCTCTGAACAAATTCAACGTGTCGTCTCGCTTATTGTCGGTATTATACCCGGGTGCCGAGTGTTTACGCGAGAGCTGAACAATATAGAAGTAAAATTTATGATACGTTGAACTTTTTAAAAATGGTAACATATCTGGTTATATGACTAATTCAATAGGAACGTTTTACGATGAAATTGTTAGAAACGGGTTATTGAAAAGGTTTCAGAAATAGTCTTATGGATTGAAATAAACCATCTGTTCAATCTAGGATAAATTGTTTATAACAGCTTTATCGTATCATTTTGAAACAAATGGTTTAATTCATCTTACAGTGGTTTGTGATATCTATATATTATTTCATTGATACCAATTGTCGACCGTTTTCATTGGAAATGTCACCAAAAACATGATGTCTATGGTGAACACTGTGCTGATTTGATCTACTAAAGAACCGCAAGTGTTTACAGAGAATGTGTATTGGCCGAACGTGAAGATATAGGCTGTATAGACATGTGATATGGGTATTGAGAGGATAATAATAAGATTTATCGTCTGGCCAGGTGCGGCCTTGTTCGGAGTTTAGGTGAAAGCGTTGCTGTGGAGTCTTATCACTTCCTGTGTCTACCCGAAGTCACACCAACTCGCAGAATGTCTCGACTCCCCGACAAACTTCCGGACGGTATGCTTATTGGTATCACTTCTATAATGCATAGTTTGGTAAGCAGTCGCATAGAAGTACAACATGATAACATAGATCTGGTGGGTTATTGTGAAAGGTAACATAAAGGCTGTCACAGTCACAATACTAAGTAACAATAATGTTTTTGTCTTCTCCAGACGGCCTCTCATGGCTATTGGTAACTCTCGACAGGCATAACGATATTGTCTATGAGGAAATGCCGTGTGATTCATTCTCAAATGCACAGACTCGTCCCTAATTCCACAAGCAGTTAAAATATTGTGCTGGCAGATGTCACTTGTTCATCCAGCAGTGAAGAGTGGGTGCAGTGCATCACAACAAATAATTTTGTACTGCATAGCAGGATCTTCTAGTGCATCGGGTAAAGTAAACTAAAACTCAGTCGGACTCCCTGAGTTATCAGTCCTTATTTTATTACGTGTCATTCTCTCACAACAGGGGTAGTAAACCATGAAAACCTACCCTAACCTCTGTTCTCATACGATAACTTCTAGGTTTGGAGGTGAGTGAGGTGAGTTGGTGTTTAACGCCGCTTTCAAGATTATTTCACTTATATCGCGGCTGCTAGTATTATTGCAGGGAGAAAGCCCGCAACACCATTGTGGCTATGCATTGCGGTGAAACCTGCGAGCATCGGCTGGAACTAGCGAACCATGGGTGGTACTGCACTGAATTTCAGTGTAGCATTGCACCCAAACCTGACTGCGTGTAGAACAGTTCTCTGCTGCAGACAAAGTTGCCGAGCCCCTGGCGGGATTCGAACCACGGACCTCCTGATCCGAAGCCGAACGCGCTAACCACTGCGCTATCCCGCCCCTCTAGGTTTGGATAAGGACAAACCTGATTCCATACACTGATAGTTAGTAGTACAACCAACAACGCCGATTCTAAAGTAACATTTTAAAAGTCTTGGTCGGCTCCGTATGGTTCGGGAGAACCAGAATCTATCCGACTGTGAGCTGAATTCACCAGTCTTCTTGACAGACCTTGAGCTGAATTCACCAGTCTTCTTGACAGACTGTGAGCTGAATTCACCAGTCTTCTTGACAGACTTTGAGCGGAATTCACGAATCTTCTTGACAGAACACCGCCACATTACACAGCGACAGAAAAATGGCATAGCAGCCTCTATAGAGGCTAGCAAGCCTTCTAATCAAGAAATTCTTTCACTTACTGAAACTTGGCAAAATTTTACCTCCCGGAGTATCTTCCGGAAGCCCATTTGTTCTTTGAACCAGAACCTATGGTGTGTGACGGATTTTGTGACTTTTGTACCCTCAGAGAAATTGGATTCTCAGCTGATGATGCAAATCTATACTTTCTTTTCAAGAAGTTATGTTTTGGGCTTTGGTGAGTTTGATGTATTTTCTTATTAATTTTGTTATATTCGGTTAACTATTGGTGCGGTCTGTGCTGATGGCGTTGCCTGACTAGGGCTGTGGGTGTGGGTTCGAGCCAGCAAGGGGCTCAACCCGATAAAATAAAAGAATTGTACAATTGCAATTAGTGTGATCCGAAACATAATACTGTTCCTATAATCAAGCTACTGCTTTAGCAATGCAATAATACTTTATAACACACTTACTTTTTAAATCTATTAACTGACATTTGATTTCATTGATCGATATCCTTACGAATTCTGGCAAGTTAATTCAAACAAAATAAAATCGTTTGACATGAGATTTATTCATTTATTATCAACAATAGGTAAACAGATAATGTTTTGTGAAACCATGACTTTTCATTAACAGTTTGTACTTAATGGAAAATAAGTCTACAGGATGACAAACAACATAATTTAACAATATATTGACAGATATGACATGAAATTATAAGGTTAGAAAAATATCTTAAGTCACTTGAATAACAAATGGGATACACTGTAATGTAAGTCCCCAATACAATTGGAACATCACTTAATACTGTGGTTTTTAACATTTTGCCATTTTTGACACTATACAGTTGTATTAAGTTTTAATATCATCCATTTTTCATTTTCAATTATTATTTTTTTAATTAGTAAATGTATTCACAAGAGGTAACATTTTAAAACGTTAACAAACTTTGAAGTGGTTACAAAGGTAAATAATCTAATCCGATATTGAGCTGTGTAGGCCACACATCTGTTAGTTCAATACACTGTATAGTATAAGTATCACTTTGACTCGATCATTCAAAATATTTTAAAATCATAATGCAAATCTGCACATACAATGCTTTCCTATATTCTCACACGATCCCTCGTCACTAACGAAAGACTGACAATGATAAACTCTTTAGAAATTCAAAGAAAAACGATTGGTTTCACAATACAAAAACAATAACGCCAAGTGTAATAATTACAACAAGAGCACGAGACAAAACATTGTTTCATAATCGAAGCACTTCTCCCTCTCAAGCAGTTCCCTTTCTTGAACCAGAGGTATATCCCTATATCAGAGTTATCTCCCTTAACCTACTGCTCGATTCTCTGGCGTCTTCGCTGAGGTCTCTCGGGTCCTTGCTTACCAGCATCACCTGATCTTTGACCTGCACGTTCTCTCGCTTTCTCTCGTCCAACATCACGTGGTTTTGTTGGAGCATCCTCGAATTCTGGTCGGTGTTCCTCCATGGCTTTCTCGACGCTCCAGATCTTGATCTGATTCTTTGCCTGCCGCTTCCTGTCTGCGAGAGAGGCGAACTCGTTGCTGTGCGCGGACTGATCCTCGTCTTGGACACCTAACTGCTTAAGCTTCTCACTCACCCCGTACTCCTTGCTCTCGTGACCCTTCAGGATCTTCGCCTCCAGAGACTCCCGGACCAGACCGCCCTCTAGTGGCTTCTTGAAGGCGCCTTTCACCTGTGTGTGACCATCGATTATTGTACACTTTACCTTACATATATATTTTGAGGGTAACAAAAAGGAAGGCATGGTGAATTTAAGAAGTAGAAACGATATGAGATATCGGATTGTGATTTCTAAAAGCCCCCTTCAGATTCAAAAGAATGTAATTCTTGAACGGACCTATCACACGTGTGCAACCATTTATTATGGTAGGTGTTTTTAACATACGGTTATCAAAGAAGAAACTCTTTAAGCGAACTCGTGCGAATCCCAGGCTTATCTGTAGAGACATGTCGCCTGTGATTTGTCTACAATATAATGACCCCAATTTAACCATATAAACATTTAGGTTTGTTGTATCTAATCTTGTTCTCATGTAAAATCATTGTCAAATTTATGTAAGTAGATACTTTTGTGACTGTCATTCAGAAATTTGTAGTAAAACATTAAAGAGAATGTTATTTTTGTAGAAACAGTGCTTGTAGAAAAGGTCATGTAATGGTATATAAGCGTCTGTATTTCCTTTCATAGCAGCTCATCTATTTTTTTCAGACAACTTCACTCCAGGAAATACTTTGTCATGAGACAAACAAGAGACTCACCGAGACTGCGAGGTTGAGTTGGTCCCGGAGAGTGCTCATCACCTGGTAGGTGGGGCGTCGTCTCAGCTCTTCCATCACAGCAGCGTCTGCAGGAGGACTCACAGCAATTAGCAGTCGTTATATACGTGAAATACTCTCCAAAGCGGCGTTAAACCTCAAATCACCTTACCCCGCTCTAAAACAGGGTGTACGATTGAAAGGTGCTATACAATGCCGACACCATTGATTCATGTTATATGTCGTCAAGATAGTACATGTGACGTTTATATAATCAACCAAATGGCTTTTAATGACAAGCTATCAAGAGAATAAAATTATATATCAAATAACTCTCATACAAGAATAGCATACCATTGCAAATAATTTCTTTTAAAGATTGCATGAAGGAAAGAAAGTTGAAGAGGGACTTTCTTATTTAAATTTACTCACTCTGTGAGTTCTTGAAGAAGCTGTCGGGCAGCCAATCCCTGATGATGGCGCGGTAGATGTTGAGGACGACGTTGACGAGACCGTATGGCGGGGGGACCTTTTTGAGGTTATCTCTCACCACTGTCATGCTGTTGTTCATAATGGCCTGGAACATGGTGAGCAGCACGAAGATGATGAAGAAGACGAGAGTGGAGAAGTAGATTTGGGCCCAGATTGGAGCTATCAGCATCAGACGAGCCATGATGTTCTTGCCCAGCATATACGTGAAGATGGTGAACATGGAGTCGTATATAGTGTGGTAGCCGTAGTAGTGGGCCGAGAAGAGAATGTAGCCACTCAGTACGTAGGCGAAGAAGACAATTCCAAACACAATACCAAACCCGGTCAGATCCTTGGCGGAGTTGGATAACACTGCAGCTATGATTGTGACTCTCTTGTTGTAGCCGAGGATTCTTAGGATTCGGATCGTGGTTGAGAACACAAGGGCGCCCAACGCGTAGACAAAAAGGTTGTCCCAGACAGCGATGTGCTGGAAGTTCACAAACTTCTTTGGGTTGTCCCTGAATCTAGTTAGCGTCTCGGAAGCGTTCACTTCTCTGATGATGTAGAAGACGACGGCTACCATGCACCAGATGACAGTCAGAAGATCCAATGTCTGCCAGACATGAAGGAAGAAACCAAGCTTTTGCTCCCATAGCTTCTTCATCAAGGTGATGGTGAACATGATGAGGATAACAGCAATAACGATCTCACAAAGCAGCACGTAGGCACCAAGAGAGCCGTGATGCTGGTCCAGACGGAATGTCATGATGTCGTGCCAAATGATTGTACTTCCTGTTTCCGGAAACTCCGCGGCGAGACGCACATATGCCATGATGTTGACGAAGGCATTGTACAAGGTGAACTCTACAAAAACGGCCCTTGTGCGTCTGTCCAGCCAGGAGTTGTCATACAGTTCCTGGAGCATGTCCTTTGACACGTCAAGGTTGACATTGAGTTCAAGCATGTAGCCGCCTCCGCTGTAGATCTTGTACTGTCCCGCTACCGGGAGACCCCAGACGTCACTGGAGGAGGTGTACTTCCAGGCAGGGGACGTGAGTGACAGCGTCTCCTCATTCGGGGGACATGGCATCTTCTTCCATTGCAAGCAGTAGTTGGTCACATCCTCGCTGAACAGCGAGTAGGCCCCATAGTAGTTCTGGTTGGACACGAGCGAGCTGTACTGGCTACCGTAGAACGGACTTTGGTCTGCAGTAGAATGTATCATTGTACCAATGTATCAGGTATCATTTGACAACAAACAGTGAATCAAATAAAGTGTTATGCAAATTGCATTAACTGTTAAAATTAAATATATCAATTTTAAAAATACGTACTGAACCAATTTAAACATTATGATTCCGAACTAGGGCTGAGATATAATTTATGTTCAGTGTTTGTGACTTAGATTATCGCTTTCCGTTATTATGAAAAAAGTATGTTTAAATATTGTTAATATTTGTGCCACTAATTGACTAACTCAATTGTGTGAGTCATTGACATTGAATAACAATGTATGAAACAAAGTGTTTTATGAAATAAAACTGTCCATCAAACAATTCGATAAAATTCCAATGTCCATTTCAACAATACTTTGAAAGGAAATATTATTTCATAGTCAACTTCTTCGATGACTGTTAGAGAATACTACTCACGACGGGGCATGCGCAGTTGTCGAATTCTTGCGGGTCCTACCCGGAAGTTGGTGAGATCTGAGAAAAAGAGTCGCTTCCGCCAGGGGAGCCGACTTCCGGTCAGATCAGTTTCCGGGAACAGTCGGGGAATCAATGTGCTCTGGGCCCAAGTGAAGAAATTGTCAAACGACTGGATCTGTAAACGTAATATCGCTGGGGTTTCAAACAGTTTAAAAGTATTCCTAGGTTTGTTGATTCAATGAAGTCTGAATGATGGTTTTGTATAAAAAGCGTTAAGCACAGGGTTCAAGGCAATGACAAAGAAAGTTTGGTAATCATGCTCAAATAATCAGTGAAGAAATGATATGGATCTTTCCTTCATGGATTTTGGGTGAAACATATAACCTTATACCAATGATTCATTCCTTGAAACAACAAAATCAAAATATTAGTATGAACAGTTGAATCAGTGACAACAATAATACTTTAATGAAAATTAACTCTGTTGCTAAGTCAGATGCATATATAGCATACTTTACACTTACTGAAGCATTTCATAAATTGATAACTTTGATAATTGATAATCTCACCCCCTCGAAGGGATATTCGACGTTGACGCTGCCAGTGAAGAGGTTGTTCTCGATGTGCTCGTGAATCATGAAGCTCCTGTCGTCCCTGTTGCCAAAGGACAGACTGTAGATTGCGAACAGGAAGATGATGTACTGAATCAGCTCCAGGAATACGCTCTGCGCGCGCACCTCCTTCCGCCGTCTCCTCCTCGCTCTCGCCAACACATCCGGGGGAAGTGGCTCAGGAGGTAGCAACAGATCTGAGGGAAAACGAATTCGAATGTTAAACAGTAATTTTCGAACGAATAGCTTTTATTTAATTTTTGTGTGTGATTTGTCTTCAACTACAGTCATTTATAACGATTTTAATGGAATGCCTTACCACCATTTAATATGTTGGTTTGTTGTAACATAATATGATCGAAAATTACAACGAATTTAGCATGATTAACTTATAATTGTTATTGATAATTATATTTTCGTTTTATTTCTTACAATATGAAGAAAACAATGACATACCGAGTTCGTCCTTGCCAAGTAGCCTTGCTTCAGTCTCGACTCGCGCTATATCAATCTCGCCCTTGGAGTCGAATGGGTCGCGCAAACAGAAGGCGAGCAGGATAGCCAAGATGACAACCTGAAATATAAATCCATGGATCATATGAACAGTTGAAAGTTTCGACTATACATCATGTTTTGTCTTTTTTCTAAGATAAGAAATGTTGACAACTAGTTTGGTAGGATTGAAACGTAACATCGTCAGAAATGACACAAATAGTGGTTAGACAAATGCAATCAATCCAAAACATATACCTGTAGAAAATACGTAATGTCAAATTTAAATTTAATTTATATGTCGGAATCAATATATAGAAGTTTTTCGGCAGAATATGAAATGCCATGTACTTGTGCAATATAGTTTAATGAACTAAAACATCACCAATGAACTTAAGAGGGTACATAACGGCAATATGCCAAGTACTGTAGAGGATTCTTTCCAAAAGAGAGTACGGACAATAAAGATATATTTTATGTAAAATTCAGTCGTCAAATACTCAATACGTTGAGTGGTTCCATAACGACGAGATGTTTATACAGAATTCAATGGCCAAGGATAAAATACCTTGAGGGGGTCCATAACGACGACACTCTGCGCGAAGCACATGAAGAAAGAAGTGAGCCATTCCTCGGAGACCTCTCTGCCCCACTGCATGCTGTAGAGGATGAGGAAGAAGCCACACGTGGTCACGATGAGAAAGAGCAGCACCCACCCCACGTACACACAGAAGTGAGGGAGGGGCTTGTTCCGGTACCTGTTGGCCAACACGTCGTTCTCAGCGTCTTGTTGTTGAACCTGTGTTGAAGAGGTATAATGGTCGAACATGAAAGTATCCTATTAATTTAATAGTTCCGCTTTTATACGATTTGTCATTGATCCTCCTTAATTTACCAAATAGTGCTACAAGAACTCATTCCGAGGCTGGTTATCAAGCTTTTCATGCTCCGCTAAAAATTGTAACTAGAACATAAATTACCAACATATTTCTTGCTGTCATTAATGTTTATGATTAACATGAGCATAAAAGCATGCATGACTCGTTGTAAACACGCAATAGCTTCTACGACACTTTCACAAGCAATATCAATCCCCATTCAGTCTCCTTAACCTTAATCAAGTCCTGACTACCTAGGAGACATCTACATAATCCCCATACCGACTTTATCCTGCTCATGTTGACTTCTCCCTTCCGGTTCTTTGGTTTGCTGGACTTGAAGATCATAACGAGGAGGATTGTGGGTGGCATGGTGACCATCAGCCCAACCAGAGACACGTAGAAGCTCGTCATCGAGAACCTCAGAGCACCGATCTTCACCTCGTGACGTATCGTCTGCTCTTCCTCCTTCTCTGCCGCGGACCGGAAGAACATGGCGCTGGATATCATCATCAGGAACATGAGAGCGAGGCAGCATGACACGCGCTGGACGCGGGAAAATGTGCACCTTTCTGGCCGCATGAAGATTGACAACCACAGATGAGTATCAGTGATGTTCAGCCGCGCGTGCTCAGAGAATAGCTTATCAAAGGTCATGAAGTCGTCCTTGACGGAAACCGGAAGAACACGGTCAATTATTCCGTCCTCTTTGTCCACAGCGAGCCAGTGGTCACATACGAAGATGTACCTGGGGATGGAAGCGACATTGCCAACTGAATCATAACAAAAATGAATCGAATTTCACCACAATTGCCTAACCTGGATGAAGAATAGCCGTTTACAAATCCCCGAAGCGAGATAAATTGAAAAGGTTGAAAAGGTCTCCACACGAAAATATTTTTGAAAACAATTACTCTTAAATTGCAAAAACGGGTTTCTCTTATTCAGGGTCGTATATCGAGAGACACTCAGATTCAAATGAAATCAACATCTAAATATCATTGCTGCTTGGTACTTGAGATAATGCAGGCTATTGAGTGATCTTCATTAACAATAAGTTGCTCCCAATCTGAAAAGGGATAAAACAATATACCAGACGAATCTACACTTCCAATGTATCTGACAAAAAATGAATCCCACCTCTGCTGTGACTGAAGGTCCTCCACGACGATCTTATTGAGGAACCAGGAAGCCTTGGAACCCACCCCCGAGTTGTCGTGCCAGATACGCATGTAGGAGAGGTCGCCCAGTTGTCTCGGCACTGCGAGGATGTAGTTCATTACCGTACCCGTCGCGATACACTGAAACGTGGTATGATAAGATATCATTTCTATACGCGAAAGCTGGTAAGACAAATAAAATTTATAATCCATACAATAAATTATCGTTGAATATAATGTTATGAGAATGTGATCGTTTTAATGTGTTACAAAATTCATATTCAATTGTTTGTCATATTTTGCTGGTTTGACTGGGGATTGTTTTTCTTATTTATATATTCATACGTAACAAGAAATAATGTATGAACACTCATGCTGCCAAACTATTCATACCCATAATATAATAATCAAAGTGCCCCTTTCCATCATTTTAGAGCCTTCGTAACCTTTGTAAGAATCCCCCTATTCTTGTGATCCAAGAATCCCCCACACGTATATCTCAAACTTGGTATTAATATATCTTGAACCAATGAGAAACCTTTGACGTCTGATCTTGCCGACATGTCCCGATCCCTATCCATTCCCAAACCGAGGTTCAGGTCATCTTTACACCATCAAGGTATGGCCGTATTCCCCTAATGCTTACGTCATAACTTACTTTTTTCTTCCCAACTTTGAAAGTCTGATCTCTTACCATCCATGTCTATCCGAACTTTACACACAATTATCAAAGAATATCCTAAATCTTTAGAGTACAACTCACCCGCTTGCCGTCCCCGAGTATCCTGACGCCCGTGTCCCCGTTCTCCCCTGCAAGAACAAAGCTAATGCGGGACTCTGTGCCCGAGTTCTTCCTAAGTCCGGTGTGGACTTGTAGAAGGTAGAAGCACTTGTCTGTGTTCAGGTTGTCCATCAGGTAACCCACTCGCCACTGAGATATGAAAAGAACAATGTTAAACAAATGTTACATTGGTTATGAGATCATCTCTAGCTGTATTCAAGCCAGTAACCTTCAGGTGAAAGTCAGAAACCATTCAGCCGAGAGGGTGTCCCAACAGCCGGAGCCGATAGGAATTGCTTTGACCTCGTGACGTCACACAGGTTTTAAGGGATAATCAACTTCATGATTGCATGAATTGCGACGTTTCGGTGTAGATACTGACACCGTTATCTAGCATTTTACTTTTACTTTACTGAACCGAAACGTATTTCATGCAATAAAGAATTTGACCTTCCATAAAAAAGTTTAGTCTTCATTTTATCAGCTTATTAAATGCCTCTCAAAGAAGTCAATGCAATTCAAATTTAATGACGATCTAGATCAAACTAAGTAGGAAAATAATATTATCAGAGTCAACGTTAAGTTTATTGGGTTATTTGGAATTGGGATTTATTCCTTACGGAGGCATCAATGTTTATACGATCAGTGATTTCCTTACATTTTTCATAATTCCGCATTTAAAAACTGTCCATTTGAAGTACCAGATACATGTAAATGCTTCAGATTATATACTCTAGCTAGTTCTATAGGTGAATCTCTTAGCCTTCAATGGAAGAAAGTCCACATACGGTAACAAACCACCTACCCGTTCAATGTCGCGCTTGTCCTGGCGGCGGGCCCACACCAGACTGAGGAAGTACAAAGCTATTAAGCCAATGATGAGGCCGTAGACAGCCGCGTTGCTGGGGTCAAACTTTGTGAAGACGAGAGAGAAGTCGATGGTGTTTGGGGGCACGTAGAACGTCGTAGCAAACGACTTTCCCGGACTGTGAGTACACGAGCAGAAAGTCTCTTCTGGAGTTGAGAATTTAGAGATCTGGAAGAAGAAAATGGTATGAATTGAGAGGCATTGAACACATTTTTCAGTACAACCAATTGTGACCCAGGTATTTTCGTACCATCTATCTTCAAGTAAAGCTATGCAAACGACAGGAATGATTTGTGTTAGTGACTGGTCATGTGCAGTTTCAATTGAAGCTGTACTAAGCATAAAGCTTACAGGACAAGGATTCACTAAGCACCTATGAGGTCAAATTTAATCCAGTACTTACGACACAGGCCTTCGCGTCCCATATCTCTTTGACTGGGTCCCAGACCCTGCATCCATCAGTGACGATGACTAAACCGTATTCCCCGTTCTCCAGCTCCCCGTACACCGCCTCCGAGGTGTTGAACTGTATAAAGTCTTCATAATACTCGCCACCCTGGAAGTCTTCGTTGGAAACATCTGAGATTGACGCATCACCTGGATGGATGAGGACAAGAGACGTAACGGACTGATTGTGCTTAGTATCAATGCATCATTTTACACGCAGTGCAGGGGTAGTTGACATCTTTATGTCTGCCTCCAGTGAAGTTTGAAAATATCTTTTCCCTTTATCAATGAACTGATTAAAGAAGATTACAGTCTACAGTAAAATGTGTTCCTTACATATACATTGTCAGTCAAAACAGCAGTTGATGTTATTTGAGTAGTGTTGTCTAAGCTTTTCATGTAATTTTGCATTCAGGCAAATTTTTTGGTGATGATGAGCCTTAATTACATTACAAAGAAACCATTTAGACAAGCGAAAAGCTATCATAAAGCTCATATTGTAAATATTATCCTAGGATATCAAAATTTGATAGTCTGAGAAAAACATAAAGAGAAACATGTAAATACTCAAACCTACGTTTGGTCCTCTCGAGCACAGTGCCGGGCAGGAAGGTCATTTTGAGGGCGAGATAGATGGTTCCATTTTCCACGGAGTGAGCTGGGATGATGATCTTGTAGGCCTCCTTGCCCTTCCATTCCTCCTTCAGTCCCGTTACCCTCACGTCGTACTTCATCATGGTGGGGGCGCGCCCATGCCGCAGGTACCCAGTCACGTTGGTCACCCCGAACGGAACCCGAACGTAGATGAACGTGGAGTCATCGGACTTCCGGAGCAAGAAGCGGTGGTACATCATTTGGGACGGACCGGACATGGTGTCCTTCATCCGGTAAATTCCCTCTCTCGGTGGTTTCGGTGTTCGAATCTTCAGCTTGATAGGAACGTTGATGACGGTCTCGTTGTCTTTCAAGGTTAGCTGAAGGACGGATGACGTGATATCGTCGGACGAATCGTCCACGGAGTTTACGTACGGATTCTCCTTGAACACCACCGTCTAGAAGGAGAGACAGGTGGGAATTAGGTATTTTATTCAAAATGTGGGGCCTCTTAATATTTCATAGTTGTAAGATGCAATTTGAATCAAAAGAGTTAACATGACTGAAGGGGGGAAATGGTTTAATCTTTAGCTCTGTTTGAGTATATGTTCTTTACATTTAAATGCACCGTCCGAATTTTGAAAGACCAATTCTTAGCTAAATATACCGTATACAGAGGATATGATGTAAGATTGGTATAACCGATTCTTTTACTTTACATATTAAAATGTTGCATCCTCTACATTGAAAATATAATTGCGGTGTTTATTGATAAAATCCTACGATTCGAGATTAAAAATTCTACCTCCAGACTTACTTTAAGGCGACCTACCGCTGTCAACACATTCAGAACGCAGTGACGCAGTAACGATATGACGTAACGTCATCATGACAAAGATATTTCCCTCTTCATCATCGTGTTCTAGATATCAACCCCAATAATTGCCTTGGTATGTTTTTAACACATGACAGGCAAAGAGCATGAACCCGACACTCATAATGATCTCATCGCATGACGGGGGTACATAAACCAACTCAACACTCTTCCCTAAGTCATCGTGAGTGTAACAGAGACATTTCTACCCATCTACTATAGTTTCCGACCAGTGAATATAAGTGACTCACTGACTCCTCTTAAACAGCTGTCCTGGTCAAAACGACAAACCCGTGTAATCGAGCGAAATTTTTTTTAAAATGTTACATTTATTTTTTGATGACCTAGCAATGATATGACATTAAGAATAAGCTTCTGAAAAGAAATTTTACAAAAGAAATTCCAAAATCCTGTTCTCTTTTATCATATCTGTTTCTTAATGTGTAACAAACTTCATTCAAACGTGTAACAGTTACAACGTATATACAACACTGAATCCGGATCCTTTACAACATCACCTGCGCAAACTGGGAAAAGTTGTATCACGGATACCATCCATACTTATATTTATCCAAACAGAAGATTGTGATACATCTCTTTCATTTCTTTGTGTATGTGCGCATTGCACAGTTACTTGAATTCCAATGTTGACAATGGAAACAGTTCACATACTCAGTTCGAAAAACGTTACCGTTTCGAACCTAAAGCATCGGTTGCAACCAAAACGAAATCGGTATTGCTTGCGGATGAATTGCTGTTTTGCGATAGATTTTACTAGTAGGAATAACTTGGGAAACCTTTGTAGGGAGAGAATGACTCTAAACTGACAGTAGAATAAGATCGACACACGAAAGCTATGCAATCACAATTCCTCTTACATCCACCCATTTGGAAATTCTTTCACACAGTTATACTCAAACAATTCCTTTCATTAACAGATGGCACAAATAACACACACGAAAGTTACAATAGAGTCAACAAAACTCCTTCTTACGTCGACAACTGGGTCTTTAATAGCCTCCAAGAAGTTTTGGCCGAGCTTTGGCGCGACGAATGTCGCCTCAAACTCTTCGGCTCTTACACTATCTTTTAGCGTTTCCGGGGTTCGCTTCTGGACAGAGAGACTAAGCGTGTCCGACTTGTACGTCAACTTCTTCTCGTTCTTCACCACCATCGTCTCCATCGTCTTCAACACGTGGTCGATCGCCTTCTCTACCTTGGGGAGGATCTTCTTGGTCTGAAAAGGAAGGTGAGAGAATACCTTTTAGTTTCGGACTTTATAAGAAAATAAGGCAAGTGCAACACGTTGTTCATAGCCTTCTTTACCTCGGGGAGGACCTTTTTGATAGTCAGATAGTCTATCTATATGTAGACCTTTTTCGTCTATACAGGAATACGTTAAAATTTTTAATAAGTATCAGAAAAATACGTGAAGTAGAGTGGTCAGTCGCCTTTTCTACCTTAGTGATGTGAGAGATGTACAACAAGTTGATGATTTATTCTTCTTCTTCGACACTTCTTTGATCGCTTTTGAAGGGAGAACTTTATTGGTGTTTGAGAGAGTGCGTTTTAGGTTTTGCTAAATGAAAGCGTGGCAGAGTGAAATACAGACGTTTCTACTGGCTTCGGCTAGAGGAAAATATTTTTTGGAAGGGTTGCTTTTATCTGACCCTACCACAAAAGTAGAAAACACACACCTGCCTTTGTAACTGAAAGCAGTGATTCGCTAATTGTAATATAATTTACATGATATGTAAATACAATGTTTCAGTGAAACCTATTATAAAACCTATTATTTGTTTAGTTTGCCTACATAGTTGATCCTGTTGTAGGTACCACCACCTCATTAAGGCCACCTGATGAATGCAGCAAAATCAATCCAGCCCAACTAAAAACACTTTTAAAATATTATAATTGAATTTCTTACATCGTCACATTGTAATGATATATCATAATTTGTGGTTATTGCTGTCCTGGAGAAAGACTTCACTCGCCCGTCGGACCTTTATATAAATGTAGAATGAAAATATCACGAATGTTTTGTCGGTCGCCAAGGTGGTCTTTATTTGCCGGTTCGACTGTAAGATGAACAATCTCTATAATTCAGAACCTATCAATTTCTAGAATAAAATACAAGTGACGTACTGCTTCAATCTTCTCGAGCTTCTTGAGGAGGTTGGACTGGGCGTTTTTCCTTAGCAGAAAGAGGTTCTCCTCATAGTGCGTGTCCGAGGAGTCCAGGGGAGTGCTCATTGTGTCCTCCGTGATCTCACTGGGCATGCGCAGTGAGGAGTCGGGAGTTGTTGTCTTCAGGACGTTGCCGAGGTATTTCACAACACCTGTATACAAATCTTCAATTTTAATTTTTTTATCAATGTGAAATAAAAAATGTAAATAAAGCAATATTTGACAATCATCTCCAACCATCACAAAAAAAAATAAGAATCAGAGATATAAAATTCTATATAGCAAAACATTACCAGTGGTTCCGTGGTGGATCTCATCTTTAGCCGGGTAAGGTCTCTGCTTGGTGAGGTTGTGTAGCTGAACCGCTGCCATGTACCCAAGGTCTGTGCTCTCAATCTGAGGACAATTAGTTAGACTGTTAAACAGAATTAATCAAATACAGCTGTAACGTAACGTTTTGGTTGACAAAATGACTCCGTTTCAAAATGAGATTGCATTTGAAGCTCATCAGACTAATACTTAAGTTAAGTAAAAAATATGAATAGTTTATTACGTTTCATAAACTGTTTTTTAATAACTTGGACTGTTTGATTTATTCGCAATACCATACATGATGTAATATTATATATACAAAATGTTTCACTGGGCATGTGAATCAGTTGAACAAATTATTTTACAAAATAAATTTATTGGGTATTTTATCTTTTCAGAAAGCGAAATGTGAATATTTTACGTGCGCTCTAATCGACACCTATAAATCTACCAGACTTTCACTTTCATACCACACGTGCAATATCTACTCTAATTATTTAGTAACCTATTTATACAGATTCCGTATTCATAAATCGTGTATCAGTTTAAGATACGATAATCACTTAAAAAACGAGACAAAAAAATTGACCACATTTAATTCCGAGTACCGATTCACCAAAGTTTTGTATTTGGCGACATCAACATATATTTATGCATAAACTTGCATGTTGTTCGTCAGACTTCCTGTATGCGATGTTATTGATTGCTTTGACTTAGCTTATGATGGAGATGTAGAGGTATGCCTTGCGAAGATTATTGTTTTGACACGATTGGAGTGACAAACAAAGAACTAGTCCTACCGCTGCTTTAAGTGACGTCTTCTCGGGGGCCTGTAGAACCATCGCGAGACTTCCCGATAGCGAAGCAAGCTGCTCGCCATTCATCACTTTAACTTGGGGCGCGCTGGCGTTCAGTGTCTTCACCATGTCCTCGCTTGACTGAATCAGAAATAATCTAAATACTACCTAAGAAGAAGTTTGTTATTTTGGTTTCATCTGATAGTTTACCTCTGCTACATAAACTGACTCATATTCATCTTCTAAGTTTGATATGTATTTTGAAGTGTATTACATACTGAATTACCCTTTACGAATACGCATTCTTTATTAACAATAACAACGAAGCCAACGAAGAAGTATAATGGGTGTCCAAAGCGTTTCTTGATATGAACAAATGTCCTTAAGGCAACCATATGATACATTCGTGAAGAACCATCCGATGGAGCGTTAATGTGACTTAATCACGATATGCATACACTTCAGTTGCCTGGTATAGCCTGGACTTCAGTACCCCCAATTGTCTATGAGAATTCCACTTGACGGAATGAAGAGCTCTGAACAAATATAAATAAAAAGCTTTGAAAAAATACCAACCAGAGGAAATTCATGAAGACTTGTCACATAAATTAAGAACCTTTTTCAATCCCATAGCGGCGTAAAAGAGCTAGTTGTTAAAATTAAGTTTCAGATGAACGAATCATATATGAGCATTTACATATGAATGAGGGATCATCACGATGGGTACCAAGGATGTTATCTGAAGACCAAAAGCGAGAGAGTGTCATGGTTTGTAGGGATTTCTCGACAAATATTGCTAAGGAATCACATTTGGCCCATGTCGCTTCCCAGGATATAACCTAGTGCATCACTTTCATCCGCAGACAAAATGCCAAAACATGTAGTTGAAACACGTAAGTTCTCCCATATCCCCAAAATTCAAAACATGTCCCTCCATTGGTAAGGTCATGGCATCCGCTTATTGTGGCACATATGTTGCAAAGATGATTATATGCAGACAGATTCTACAATTAATGGGGTACATAATGTAAATGAGCTGATATATTTACGGGAAATGACCAAAGAACAAGGACGAGGTAAACTGGTGTTTCAGAATGTTCAAAGTTGCAGTCAGTGCGGAACAGGACCGGGGATCAAGGATTGTTTCTTACACACATCACTGATGCAAGGAAGCTTTTTAATGACCTTGGCGTACATTGCCAGATATTATCTTCTTCAAGAAATTATCATCTTGGCGATGAACAACTACCTCTATTAAAAATGTTTATTCAAGAATCGGGTGTCATTTTGCTCTTTGAATTACTCCACTAAATCTACTCCATTTTGAGTTTACTGTCTTTCTCAGATCCTGACGTTTTGAGATGCATCTCACAACTGCAATCAAATCTTAAAATGAACTGTGAAGAGACTCCTATAATTCTCATACTTGTAGACTTCTATACATCTTTAAAGGCACGCTTATTCGGTTGTAATTGGCTATTTAAAGGGTTTTTTAAAATACTTATTATTCTGTAATGTAACATATGTAATTTCTAGGTTCCTAGACGTACTTTCCTAATACTTATGTTATGTACCTTCAAAATTCTTGTGCTACATACTTGATGAAGATGTTAACATTGTTTAAATCAAACTCAGACACTAATTTTATGTTATGAAACATTGTTCTTTTGTGCGTTGAAGAAGTCATTTTTTCCAGAACTTATCTCCAAAACCAATAGATGCTAGCATCCAAACATGAACCACGTGTCAAGCATGGTCCTTCTATGGTTGTATCAATTTATGAATTCATTGTTTCTTGTTTTCAGTGGAATGGTTTATGTATTTTGATGGAATTTTAAACTAGTGCAATATCTTAGGCTCTTTTGATTAATGTTAAGAGTGAGGATATATGACTGATGCTTTAAAAACTGAAACACTAGACTTACATTTCACACCTCACTAGACACTAACTTATATTCTACACCTAAAAAACACTAGACTTATATTTTACACCTCACTAGACACTAAACTTATATTCTACACTTCAAAAGACACTAGACTTATGTTTCACACCTCACTAGACACTAAACTTATATTCTACACCTCAAAAACCACTAGA
Organism: Phorcus lineatus; assembly: GCA_921293015.1. NCBI lineage: Eukaryota > Metazoa > Mollusca > Gastropoda > Trochida > Trochidae > Phorcus > Phorcus lineatus. The sequence continues at coordinate 5,251,388 of OV121082.1, read as the reverse complement.
CTTATATTTAACACCTCACTAGACACTAAACTTATATTCTACACCTCAAAAGACACTAGACTTATATTTTACACCTCACTAGACACTAAACTTATGTTCTACACCCAAAAAAACACTAGACATTCTGCACTTAACTAGACACTAGACTTAAATTTTCAACACAACCTTTACATTTGTACACTTAAATGTAATACAAATCTTGAAGACTGTTCTACCTTCACTATGAGTTTTTTTGCGATTGATGATTTGGGTTTCTTGTAGTCAGTCCACAGCTCCCCCCACTTGTTGTCCGACTGTCCATCTTTCATCGTTTTGGAAACTAACGTCACGTCGTCATCTATAGGCTGGAAATGAAAATCAATGATTTTAAACTCAACTATACAGTAGAGTCATTCTAGGAAAGTTCGCAAAGAAACCATTTTTTAAAATTGATAGGAAGACCTGTAATGACCTGGTTTTGAGTTTGTAAGGTGTTGGAATGACCTATGCTGATGGCGTTGTTTGATTTTTAGGGTGTGGGTCACACACGAAGATTTGCAATGTTTCAGATATAACTACCGTGCATCTGTTCATTCCCTTCATAGCACGTATATCTAATTTATCTCAAATGCATACTTTTCCAAGGTGTTTATAAAGTAAGGTTACATCTTAGCCTACCTAAATTTGAAATTTTAAAATTGATGATTATTTTTATACTTATGATATGAATATATATTTTGGAATGAAAAATTATAATAGGTATTATTCCTTTTGGGCCGGTGACGGATTGGATGTTTTCGGGACTTGCACAAAAGGATCGATATCTTTATTTTATATAAAGTTTCGATAATATAATTAACTTCTGTTAATAAGGCATGTAACCCGCTGAAGATGACTCTTCTCCTGTACATAATCCCACAGTTGTAACACTACTGCTGCTGCTTCTACTAATGCTACAACAGCTGCCAGTACATAACTGTCAGTTATTATTACATCCTGCTACATCATCGTATTTGTCTCCGCCTAGCTCCATCATATACCCTGATATCCTTCGGCCTAAAACGCTCGTATCGCTTACGACTGGTTACTCGTGGCTATTTATAGCCTGTATTGACATTTGTTTGTTTGTTCTCATCCGGGTGATGCCGCTATTGCTGAATGCGAGTCATTTGATTGTCTTGCTATATTAAGCGATACGAACGTTTTAGGCCAAAGGATATCAGGGTATATGACGGACCTAGGCGGAGACAAATACGCTGATATACCAGGATGTTATTATTACTGTTACTACTTAACTATCATAGCTTCTTCTCTTGCATATATTAATTCTACAACATCAAGCAACACCACCTACTACTGATAGTACTACACAGCTTCAGCAGTACTCACAATCTGGTTGAAGACCGAGGAGAGTGTAGTGACCACGTTAACTGATTTCAACAAGCTGTTTGTAGATTTACACTGTTGAAGCGCTTTCTTCCCCTTCTGGTACATGATGGCCGTCACTAGAGTCTTCCGGTCCTCCTTCTTCAACTTGTTCAGTTTGTTTCTCACTTGTTGAGAGGGAGGAATATCAAACAATAAATCATGGTTTTTATGAGACAATACTATCTTTCTTCATGTAAAATGCTTCACTCTCATTGGTCATTGACGAAAGTCTCTGCTAGAAAGCCAAATGACATATGTTCAAGATGTGGCGGGAGCTACTTGTATGTTGATAATGTGTACGATTGAATCTAGCCATACATCAATTAGAATTTCATTCCCATCTGCATCTCATAAGGCGGGAAACGTATTCAATTTAGGAAAATACTTTTAAAAAAACAGGTTTGTCAGGGAATATCTCTTCATGTTGGTGCATATCCTTATGATGTATGGGCAATTCGTATCTCTATATCAGGTTATTCATATCTGATTAAGGTTCCCCAGGTCCCTCTCTGTCTTCTCATCGTTTGCATCGAATGTGTGTAAATACCCAATCGATAAAGTATAAATCGAGCAACATGGCAGGGTCAGGACCAATACATGGTAACCGTTTGCTTGCGCGCAATATCTTGCAAAGAGTAGCCTTCTTCTAGCCGAAACTAGACTTGATATTATCTAGTGTTTAGAAACCTCGTACTGATATCAATACCAGGAAAGGGCAGGATGTCATCAAATGTATTTCATGTGCAGTTGATAATACGGGTAATTATCATGTGTTAAGTTTTTAACCCAGGGGGTTTGATTGGTTTAATGCGTGCCAAAGTTAGATTGTTTACTGACCTCGAAGTTCTTACATTTAAGCGCGGACATTACGTAACAACATTATAAATACATTTCCAACGTCATAAATCAACGTATAGAACTGTTTTTTTGCAACATTTCATGACATTCATGTACCTAGAGCCTTTCTCTTCTCCTGAGCCCGGCGCCTGGTCTGCTGTTTGATATACATCTGGTTAGTTTGATACGGGCGTCCAGGTCCAGTACCTGCAGGGTATTGTCCTTGACCTCGGTTAACCTGGTACTGTCCTTGGCCTCGACCTTGACCTCGGAAGTTACCCATTGGGCCTCCTCCTCGACCACTGGACTGAACTCGAGGACCCTGAAACCCTCCCATGCTGCCTCTTCCACCCTGAATCCCACCCCCTCCCGCTGTCATACCAACAGGTCCACTACTCGATACACCCCCTCTTCCGGCTCCCGACTGACCACTGCTTACACCTCCTGAGTTACCGTATTGACCACGATTTCCTCCCGTTTGTCCAAACCCACTGCCGCCTGATCCTCCACTGTTACCATAGCCACCACTGCCTTCACCTGACCCGCCCATTTGTTGCCCTGACATTCCAAAACCACTTGAACCTGCTTTGCCACCATTCAAATTACCTCCTGACTGATAATTTTGTCCCGGAAAATTTCCGCCGCCTCCAGGAGATCTACCTGAGGCACTGTAGCCAAATTGGCTCCCAGTTTGTCCCGTCCTCCCTCCTGCTGCCAGCATAGAGTTTCCTTGTGTTCCTCCCCCTGTCCCCGCTCCAGTGTTCCACCTGCCGGTACCTCCCATTCCTCCTCCTTCATTTCCCCCAACCCCGCCAGAATTTACCCTTTGAAAATTACCCCCACCACTGTTTCCACCAAAGGTTCCTGCTGAATTCCCTCCTGCTGTATTCGCTCCACCTGCCATATTTCCTCCTGCATTCCCTCCGGCCACTCCCCCGCCTCTGATACCCCCAGCCATATTACCGTCTGCCAGATTACCTCCTTCCATATTCCCATTTCTAGTACCTCTCATATTTCCTCCAGAATTTCTACCCCCAACCATATTCCCTCCAGCATTACCTCCGGCGATATTCCCTCTTCTATTGCCTCCTACCATATTGTTTCCTGCCATATTACCACCTGTCATAATGCCTCCTGCCATATTCCCAGCTCTATTACCACTCGCAAAATTACCGCCTGCCGTATTGCTCCCTGCTACATTTCCTCCTCCCCCATTGCCACCTGCAATGTTACCGCCTACAAAATTACCTCCTCCCGTATTGCCTCCTCCCATGTTACCTCCTGCCATATTTCCGCCGACCCCATTTGTGCCTACCATATTACCACCTGCAATGTTTCCCGCTCTGTTTCCATCTGCCATATTTTGGCCTTGGATATTGCCCACTGCCATATTTCCTCCTGCCATGTTACCACCTGCAAAATTACCTCCTCCCGTGTTGCCACCTGCTTCATTGCCTGCTCTAATGTTACCCCCTGCCATATTGCCTGGCCCCATATTTCCACCTGCCATATTTCCTCGTCCAATGTTACCCCCTGCCGTAATACCAGCTGCCATATTACCCCCTGCCATGTTGCCTGCTCCCAAATTGCCACCAGCCAGATTGCCAGCACCCATATTTCCTCCAGCACTATTGCCCGCTCCCATGTTGCCACCTGCCATATTAACTCTTCCAATGTTGCCACCTACTATATTACCTCTTCCATTATTGCCATCTGCCATAGTACCTCCTCTCATGTTATCAGCTGCCATATTACCTCCTCGCATGTTACTACCTGCCATATTACCTCCTCCTATGTTACCACCTGCCATATTGCCTCGACCAATGTTGCCACCTGCCATATTACCTCCTCCCATGTTGCCACCTGCCATATTGCCTCCTCCTATGTTGCCACCTGCCACATTGCCTCCGCCAATAGTGCCACCTGCCATATTACCTCCTCCCATATTGCCTCCTGCCATATTACTTCCGCCAAGATTTCCACCTGCCATATTACTTCCACCCATATTGCCACCCGCCATATTACTTCCACCCATATTGCCAACTGCCATATTGCCTCCGCCAATGTTGCCACCTGCCATATTACCTCCTCCCATGTCGCCACCTGCCAAATTGCCTCCTGCCATGTTGCCACCTGCCATATTACCTCCACCCGTGTTGCCACCTGCCATATTACCTCCTCCCATGTTGCCACGTGCCAAATTACCCCCTCCGATGTTGCCACTTGCCATATTACCTCCTCTCATGTTGCCACCTGCCATATTACCTCCTCCGATGTTGCCACCTGCCATATTACCTCCTCCCATGTTGCCACCTGCCATATTACCTCCTCCAATGTTACCGCCTGCCATATTACCTCCTCCCATGCTGCCTCCTGCCATATTACCTCCTCCCGTGTTGCCTCCTGCCATATTACCTCCTCCCATGTTGCCACCCGCCATATATCCTCCTCCCATGTTGCCTCCACCCAGGTTGCCTCCTAAATTGCCACCAATACCTCCACCCAAAATGCCAACTCCCCCGCTGTTGCCTCCCCCACCAATGTTGTCGCCGCCAAGAGCACCTCCTCCTCCCAGACTGGAAGTGAGAGTTTCTGCAAGATCCCCTAATCCCATGGAACCCAGTCCTGTGTTCCCGCCTCCTATCGGGCCTGAAGCTCCTCCAGCCGACCCCCCTGCTAAAGTTCCTGTCGAACCATCAGAAACTGCAGATGATTCCCCTGATAGGTCCCCACCCAGGACTGCTGCTAAGCCTCCTAGGGCACCGCCGAGAGCACCTCCAAGACCTCCTGTCTCAGTCCCATCAGATGACTCCTCAGGGGCCATCACGTCGGAAAAGGCGTCAAATGCATCACCAAGCCCGCCAAAAGCATCACCGAAACCATCCATTCCTCCGCCACCACCAAAGTCTAAACTTGCAAGACTGTCCAAACCATTTCCAAGGCCTTCTTCTTTGTTAAGGTCTTTAAGATCTATCAAATCCTTGATTCGTGGGGCATGTAACTGAAACGTTGAAATAATAAATAGTGCCAATAAAATAAGTTAGTCAAATATTACGTTATACATTTTACATTATCATCAAATGATCAACTTTGAAAATAAAAAAATTAAAACTGTTTCCAAATTATTAAAATCTATCATTTTGAGATTTTGATGTTGAATCAGTCAAGTAATTCCATAGGCGTAGGAACAGGGGGGGCCCGGGGGGCCGTGCCCCCCTACTTTTGACACGATTTTATAGAGAAAAAATATCTTCAAAACCCATTTTCAGGGGTAACCAAGCAGATGACAGTGGCATGCCATTTCACGGCCCCCCTACTTTTGACACGATTTTATAGAGAAAAAATATCTTCAAAACCCATTTTCAGGGGTAACCAAGCAGATGACAGTGGCATGCCATTTCAAAGGTAAGCATTATAATGACAGAAAATGAAAGTGAATTATGAAATTAAGCAAAAGTTTGTGTAAGAACAAGTATGTCTATTCATCATCCAAATAGAGAAACCCATTGCAGGTTAATTAGGCAACAATTACTTTCATGTGCATGTTCAAACCGAAAGTAGGAATTGGGTCATTCTAAATTTGGAACTTTAGAGCGGTACGAAATTATTTGAAGTTACTATTATTCTATTGATGCTTTCCATGGTTCCCTATAACGGATACATAACTAACATTATCAATTGAATTATTATTTATTCAGTATATCTGCTGCCTGTGATACTTTAGAATTACTATCTGGAGCTATTAAAGTGTGCAACTGGTAATTTGAACCTAGTGTGCATATCGGGGCGAGAAATAAGGCGTTCCAAAAATTGAAACACTACGACCATTTAATGCTAATTTATCACTTATTAAAATGTGTTTGGCTTTATAAGTCTATTTTTGGTATTTAACAAAGACATTCAAAGCGTTCTGGAGCTATTGATCTTTAACTTGTTTTTTATGAATTGTCCATTGCTGAATATAAATAAACGTGTAATGTCTTTTTCAGTTCCCGAAAGTGACATTTCAAAATGGTGGATCTACAGAGAATAAAAGCTTATAACAACCTCCAAGAGAAACTCATTAAACAACCGCTAACCTCGATTTTGTCACTTTTCAATTTTCGTTCAAATATTTTTCAACAAAATAACAACTGGGCTTGATTTTTTTTAATTTGTCCAATAAACAACTTTAATTAGCCTTTCCTTCAGCGAATTTATCGGCTGTGAAAAACCCACCTGAGCTAGGGGCCATAAACTTCATGCAGCTGTGACGTAATAAACAGACTGTACAGAGTGGTGCATCATTATTTCAACTGAAATACCGCCTTAAATAATTGTTTAAATTCCATTGATGTGGGTATCTTTCTTACACCAAACGCTTAATAGTGTTACATCGTCAAATGATTTATCTGAGTGAAAAAAAATCTCATAAAATCGTTAATTATTGTTTTTTTCATGTGATATTGTTACGATAGATGTATAGATAAAGAGGCAATGATTCTGTTTATGACGTCACAAAAAGGGCGTGTGACCAGTCATGCATTCACTGGTTTGTGGCCAGATAGATCTAACCGGTCCATCAAAAGTGGCATTCAAAAACGGCTTTCATTCCAAACTGAACATATTTGAGTAGCGACCTTTGACGCACTATACAATATTGTAATCATACATTCATACATTCCAAAGAAAAAAGAGAAATATGTTTGTGGTTATGTAAACTTTAAGGCATCACATGTTAGCTGGGATGCACTGATCACTGATTCTTTGGGTGATTCTGATATGCAGTGAGGATTGGATTAGTCTTTTGCTGGAAATAAGAATGACATTAACCGAATTTCTAGCTCTGTGAGAAACATTTAAAAAGATTTAAGTGTTCATTGTAAATGTTGTATCTTAGAATTGATGACAATATGTGTTCCATTGACAGCTAAGCATTATTCCGTTCCATTCTGTGTTCTATGATGACATATGTTATCTTGCATTTATTGGCACTATTTTAGAGTAAAACATGAGAAATATTATTCTTAAGATGGATGCACTTTGTGATGTAGCTGCAACCTAATGTTACGTAAAGAAAGCTTTTTAAAAGGCCATTGTCTGATATGTTACGAGATACAACGTGATGAATGTTTATGTTATGTATGATTACTTGAAGCTAAGTGCTTTAAGACCGTTTACTGAATAAAAACTATGATTCAACAATTAAAGCTTTAAAACAAAAGCTGCAAAATGCGTTATTTCTATGACTCACACACGGACAGAATGAATGCATCCTCCGCGCGCACCCTCCCCCCCCCCCCCCCCCCCCCCCTATAAAACGCCAATGAATTCATATATATCTTGGAAAGGCGGCACTATTTGCGAGCACGCGGCCAACTGAGATACTGTAGAGTAATTACTGTGAGAAAGAGGTACCGTTATTGGCAGTTTAACCATTGTGAAATCCTTCATGACGTCAAGGATCTTCACTTCAATGTTGTATTTCTCATCCTTCGCATTGGGAGCCGCTGGCATCTTCATCTTTGGGGACGCAGCACCCGCTGTGTAATATCACATGTGTTAGATTGAGTACACCAAAACTTTGATTTAACCAGTCAACGCCTTTCATGTCCTGCGTAGCCAGCGTATTTGTATGCGCAGAGCTCCTTCCAACTACCTGATCTCCTTCAGACCATTTTCATTGTATCCGAGTTCTATAAGAAGCCAATGAAACGAATCGCAATCAGTGATAGCAGAACCATTCGCATGAATCGTTCGCGATATTAGCTTCATCTCATTGGTTGAAAAATACATATGTTAACCATAGCAACGAAGAATCAGCTGTCCTCAACATGAGGCATTTGGCCTGAAGGATATCAGGGTATTGGACGAGCTCTGCAGATTCAAATACGCTGATTGATAAGGGTTACTTCTTCAATCTTAAAAATATGAATAAATTAAAAATAGGCGTTAAACCGCCCCCTTTGTTTTTAAACTTTATCTTTGGTACGAGATTGCTACTTTTAAAGTCACGAACCACTTCGATAACACGCTTTTTTGCTTGGTCGTCGTATCAGTCCGTTTCCTTCCAAACACCGATAAGATAAGGATAAATAAAGTAATAAAGTATGTATTTTGATATCTCCAATACGAGGTTCTTGAAAACGTTGTTTTGAAGAATGACTTGAATATGAATCTCAATTAATGTGAAAGACATCGATGCCGCTGATTGCAATTATCAGTATTTCAAGAAACATCTTACTGTGGTCAAACAGAGAGTAGAAAAAGTCATCTTTTCTTATCGCGAAGGAGTATTCCTTTGGTTCTTCTAGATCGTTGTCGCCAGAAGTCATCCTGTAACCTTCGTCTCTCCACCCCGTGCAGGATGCGAGAAACTGGGTCTCCAGAGCGTAACCTGGTGAAGCGCGATAGTATATTATACAGCATATATGATTTTCATTAATTTCTCGAGTTCATCAAGTTCAAGATCTTTGACCTGTCCTGATCATGTATTTCATTGTCTACGCTTTTAAAATGTTTGCAGTGAATGGTATTTTATATAGCCATTCAAAAAGCATATTAATATTCGCGTTATCCATTATACACATATAAGTATACATGGTTAACTTTTAATTTTATTTAAATTATTATAGGAACTTAAATTTTTACCGAATTATTCAAAGAGGATAGAACATTGCTTAATCACCAACGACTCACTTATTAGACAAAACCTCTTAACAAATTATCATCTTGTACTTATTTAACATTAATGGGTTTGTGAATAGAGTGTCTTTTCAAACCTTTGTAAACCTATCTATTTAGGGTTATAAAGCACTAATTCTCTTTTTTATATGACGCAGTTAACACTGATACTAAATATGGATGTATACTCGTGATCGATATGTGATAATGATGACATATATAACTGACCAATCTGGGGGGTAATGGAGCAGGTGCCCCCGAGGGGAGGGATGTTGGCGAGTACGTCGAGTGATGAAAAGCCCGGGTGTTTCTTGCCGGGGACGGTGACCTCGACCTCAAGTCTGTAAGACGCACCTGCCGTCATCATATTGGCTTTCATCACCACTGAGGGAGGGTTTTCGCCTTAACAGAGAATCAGCTGTTATTGTGGTATCTAAATAGAGCACACCAACATACAAAGCTTAAAAATCAGCGGTCTAGGGCGCTAGGCTTGAATTCTTACCAGCTTCAGGTACCACGTTCTTGGTATAGGAGTTTAATTGGCATGCAGATTCAATTGTTGGTCTAAATGTCATGTCTGAGATACACAACTCTACTTTACGTAACTACAACTAATGTTTCTAAACGAGTAGATTGTCATATGTACACTTGCAAACACATGACATGTTATGTGGTCAAAATTACTAAGCAATTAGTTTCTGTACACTCACCTTTGAATGACTTCACAACGTGATTCAACACCTAGTGGCAAAATACACTAGAACTCAGTTAGCCTTTGCAAATAAAAACAAATGCAGTAACTGTTACATTACAAAATAAATGTGCAATCTTGTTACCTGTGTTCTTGAACCAGGAAGCCTGACCGGGCACTACTCTGTATTCGCCAGTGTCCTTGTCGAGCTGTTTGAGCGTCCACTTGTACACCGCCGTGGTCTTCTCCGCTTCTGAACACGTCTCACACGCAGTTTGAACAGACAGCTCACTGGATAGAGCTTTTTTCATCTCGCAGTTTATCAGACACCTGTCGGGGTGGAACAGATCTTTTATTTGTTATCCTCAAATAATTAGTTCACATCTGTTTCTTTGGAGGAAGTGCACCTGTATTTTATACTGGTTCTGATACACGTAAATAAGTCAGATTGGGAAGCTGTTAGAAAGGACCTTTAGGACTTTTTGCCAAATGTTTGTTGGTGTTGTGACATATCATAGGAATAAATATACGTACATATACGATAATAACCGATGAAATTGATGATATGGCATGAGCAATACCATTTTCCCTTACCTGGCATTCATGGACATACATGGCTACTGAAGGCCAAAACTGGTGGGCAGATAATTCTAGCTTGGTTTAACAGAGGAATACTTCAGTAAAATGAGAGGGCGGAGTGAAGGTGAATCATTATCAAGGAGCGATTAAAATTACATTCAGTGAAGACGGAGGTGATATCATATACCATAAATTGCCCATGGTAGTATACATCAGTATATTGCTGAACTTGGTATCTGGAATTCACGGGAACTAAACATTGCACTTTTAGTTGAATAATTTATGTATCTACGTTACAATATCAGGACAGAGAAACTACTTGTACGCCGCCTACATTTCCCATTTAACTTGTTGGAGGTAATACATAAGAACGTCAGTAAATATACTTCATTAATATACCCTTGAGTGTTAAGTGCATTTGCCCTCAACACCCGAGTACATATACTCATTGTGAAAATGTTCTCATTGTAGACTGGTTTTGTAAATGTTTATCTACTCAGGAGCAAGATTACACCACATTAATTCTAGTGCCTTCGGAAAAGGAAGTAAATGATAACTTACTTGATGTTGATGATAGGCGCATCCTTGAGAACCTGGACCATCTGTCTGGCTGGGTAGGAGGTCCGTGACTCCTTCTTCACCACCACCTCGAACACAAAACCTTTTGTCTTCTGCCGGCTCCCCAGGAAGGTGATCACCCCTTGTCGAACCGGCATCGTGATTTCCTGACAGTCTATAGGGGTCGACTCGTTGTGCCTCGTGCTCAGTTCTTGTACGCTCGTCGTCGCTATGGTGAAGCACGACCACTCGAACTGCAGGTCCGTGAGCTCTCCCATACCAGTGATTGGATCGTAGGACAGGCTTGTAGCGTCGATGAGGATATCCTTCTTGGTAATGACGCGCAGTGCCCCACCGCTGATGCCAGAAATGAGTTTAGGGTCGCGGTATCTTAGATAGGTCTTCTCCACGAACCAGTTGCCAGCCAGGAGGGTGAAGCTGATGTTGAGGGAAATCTCATACAACCCAGAAGAGAGCGTTCCCTCCTGGAGTCGGACATAGTCAGCGTAGGACTGGGTCATTGGGATTTCAGTTCTTTCTTTGCCTTCCACCTTGTAGATCTCCCAAAAGAATTCAGGTCCCTTATCGTAGCAGGGAATAGCGAGACGGCCACGGATCTGTACCGGCAGGTGCGTGAAGGCCATCATTGGGGTGGCAGGGCGAGAGTACTGACGGTCGAATATCCCCTCCGTGGAGAAACAGAAGTTGATGACGTTCACCTCGCTTTTTAGTTTCATCTCGTCCAACATGTTGGAGCAATTTGCTTGTATCGTGTGCTTGCCGAGTGTTTTGTATGTGTAGTTCAGAATCTTTGGAGTTTCTTGTGAGATATCGCTGGAGAAGTTGTAAATCTCCTTGTCTATGTCGTCACCATAATTTACCCGACATGTGATGTTATCAAGAGCAACTTTTCCCATTGGAACTTTCAACTGAACCTGAATTTTCCCTGGAGGAAAAAATATTTTCTTGACATTTTGGATAAAAAGTCCATTGGTTATCCGATTATCAACAACCAATGATTTCGTGATGTGAAACTCCTCTGAAACGGTGTCGTTCCAGCCAATTACGTACGCTTCATAAATCCCAGTCGTATTGTAGATATGTTCAACCGTAGTTTCGGTTCCCATTAACTGAGAGGCGCCATCTCCAAAATACACTTCATACTGAAAGTCCAATCCTAAGGGATAAGCGATCGTGAAAGTAAACTTCCCTTCTTTTACAAAACCAGAATATGTGTTCACAGCCATAGTGAGGAGCCCGAGCTCAATGGTGAAGTTGCGTGTGACGTTTATCCCGTTATGAGTGACGACTACCGAGCCGCTGTATTGTCCTCTTTCTGTGTATTCGTGCTCCGTCTCCCACGTATCGAGGATGGTCAGATTACTGGTGCTGTTGTCGCCGAAATCCCAGAGTAAGGAGACCCCTGGAGGAGGTGTTTCTTCCTTATACATGTTCAGCTTGATGGTGAAGGTCACGGTAGTCGACGAAGAAACGTTCATTGGCCAGAGGTCAGGCGTGTGAAGCATGAAGTCATTCACAGTGAAAGCAAGGACCTTCACCCGGGCCTCCGTATCCACGCGGCTAACTCTGTTGGTGCAAGATAGTGACACGTTGTAGATCCCTGCGTCCTTGTATGTGTGCGACATAAACAGTTTTGAGGATAAGGTGTGGTTCTCCTCGGTCATGTCGTTAAAGTCAATAGTGCAGAGCGCGTCGTCTGGTATTATTCCATCCTCGAAGACCAAGGAGAAGTTGACATGTCCGTCTGCTGTAGTAGTCGTCACAAAGGCCGGAGTCAGATTTGTTTTAGGTATAGGGTCGAATATCTCGATAGTGACGGTATCATTCTTTGAGTTCTTTGGGTTGAAGGCATGTAGAAAAACCTCATAGCTTCCAGCTTTCTTGAATTTATGCTTCAAGTGAGGATCATCAAACGTTTTATTGTAATATGTGGAGACCTGTTCGATGGTTTCGCCATCACCGAAGTCGATACTAAATGAAAAATTATTGGTTGGAGGCGCCTTGAATTGAAACTCCATGTCTTGGTCAACTTTGCCAATATTAGACAGTGGCTGCAGCTTTAGCTTGTCAAGCTTGTCCCAGATTTCCACTGGAACTTCAAACTCTGTGTAATCAGTCCTCGAGGTGAGTTTGGCAATAGCTTTGTAACTCCCTTGAAGTTTATATTTGTGATGAAATTCCTCATCTTTTCCAAGTTTATCAGCATCTAATTTAAGCAAATCCGTTTGATTTCTTATATTATCTTCAACCTTTATTCCAGTAAGAAGGATTTTGGGGTCGCTTATTACTCCATCTCCAAAGTCAACGACGGCGGTGACGTTGCCCATAGGCACCAAAGCATCCTTGGCAATGACTACACGCAGTGTCACCATCTTTTCGGTTTCCTCCTCCACACCTTCAACGGGCTCAAAGGTGATATTGTTGATCGGAAACTGTACACACACGTTGAAGAACTTGACTTTACTTGTAAGCTCGTTGGCGACAATAAGGCTGACGTTGTGGAGCGCGACTTCGGAGAAGTTCCTCACGTGGTATATTTCCCTGACGACGTCGTGGAAGTCGAGAAGGTTGGAGTCGTGTACACTGACCATCCACTCCGCCTGGACAGAACATAGGTACAACTCGCCGTAAATAGGTAAATGTAACACGGATGAGCAACCAGTCTAGAATTATTTTTCAAGAATTAATTTCAGCTTCTGAGTGAAATTTACAAATGGAAATTATATCCATTATACATGAATTATTCAAAAACCTTCCAAAAGGGAGGCGAACACCCTGACTCCACGCCAAATTGTATCCTGTATACCAAATGCCTTAACGAATTTTGAATTACCTTTATATTGGTTCCGTTCTGGAGTGAGGCAGTCAGGTTGACCATTTCGTTGATGTTGACGTACACCGTCTTGTTGTCTACCTCCAGCCCTATTGGTTCCTCCTCGAAGTATATATAGACGTCTTTCGTTAGATTACCCTCGTTATTGGCTATAGTGATGTTTAGGTCGTGGATGCCGAACTCGGTGAATAGATCAGCCGTCATGTAGAAGCAGGCACCCTTGTCCTGAATGTCGACGTTGATTGGATGATTTTCCGCATCAATTCTGGTCACGTCATCTATAGTCATATATATTTCGTCCAGGTCATCTTTCTTGGGCTCTTGCCAGTCCACGCAGATAGTCTCGTTCCCATCAGGTTTAAGGTTATAGATGTTCTTGTATCCAACCGCAACGTCCAATTTTTGTGGTTTCTTTGCCTCCGTCAGACCATTTAAGAGGCACAGTAGACCTTGAAATAAATGCCATTTGGACACTTATCACATAGCCTCTTTGAAATGCATTATATAAGTTGGATTGACGATAATTAAAAGAAATTGATTTTTGTTCAATTGTATTTCTCTGCATGTTTTTTTAAATTTCAACTTAGGAAGAAAGGTACCACCCATGTGTAATATCCTGTAAGAAATCAGTGATTGAGTTTATATGCCAGTTAGAAAATGTATAAATGTGACTGTGTTATATTTTGAATAATACTATGTATTTAAGTTTATATAACCATTGGTTAAATTGTGTGAAACCTATCTGCAACGTATGGCCAAATACTGGTTTTCTATAATGGATAGCTCCACCAGTGCAAAATGTTTACCAAATACATTAGAAGAGAAAATAACTAGGTATAAGAAACTGCAATGTCTAATCAAATACGTTTGTCATCTTCTCCATATTATGTTAGTTTCATACAGCTCGTGTTATATTGACATAGAGTATGTTTCATGAATTTTTACATGGATGAAATAGAGCCAAATATCATATGAACTGACTGAACTCAAATGGCCTATCTAAAGCTGTATGTTTATCTCTTAATTGCCAAAATTAGCTATATAAATTGCATGTATAGTAGTTGAATGACATATTAAACAGTACCAACCTATATTTCTAATTGTGTTTGCTCTTTATAAGTTTTCGAAATCACGTTTGAATCATTGGCGCGCGCCATTGTATATATTTTCCTATTTATTGCAATGAGATGTTATTTTCAGATACAACCAATACTTATAGTTCAAATAACACCATTTATGAAGTTTGACACATTTGATCCCAACAACATACTCTTTGCGCCTTTAAGATAACGTACGGTTTGGTTGATAAAGTTGATAAAGATCGGGTGAACTATCTGGTATATGACATTTGACGCCCAAAATTCTCTCTTTAAAGTTCATACTACATCTGAAGACCTAAAGAGGTCAGAAAAAGCACTTTGACTGAAAATACGATCTTTACTGTACTATGATTTACTACTATTCATGTACTATACTATACTATACTATACAATGCTATACCTTACTATACTATACTATACTATACTATACTATACTATACTATACTATACTATACTATACTATACTATACTATACAATGCTATACATTACTGTACTATACTATACTATACTATACTATACTATACAATGCTATACCTTACTGTACTGCAATGTATACTACCATCTTACTCTTGTTTTGGCGATTATACATGGCATTAAAACATGAGAGGTATTCATGAGACAAAAGTTAAATATCAGTAGTAAATAACATTCTTTAGTACACGTCTCCTTCTTTAAAACACGGGTAATATAAACCTTCAACCACTTCACTCCTGTCTGCTTTTGATAAGCTTACAAAATTACCAGTGACTAAGAGGGGTTTTCAACAATCATTATTTTCCATTGAGTGCACTTTGCCTGTTGCCCTTTAAATAAAT
Organism: Phorcus lineatus; assembly: GCA_921293015.1. Classification (NCBI taxonomy): domain Eukaryota; kingdom Metazoa; phylum Mollusca; class Gastropoda; order Trochida; family Trochidae; genus Phorcus; species Phorcus lineatus. The sequence continues at coordinate 5,235,883 of OV121082.1, read as the reverse complement.
TATGATTGATGTATAGGTTTTTATATTGCTTTATGTTTTAGATAGTTAAGAGCATATGGAAAGATTTTCAAATAAAACAAGGAAAACAACTTACCATATAATGTTCAAACGTAAATTAACGTTTCTAAATATATAGCTCTTCAAAAACTTTTGACTCTTAGATTAATTTTAAAGTGCCTCGTCATTTTGATTTATTCCAGCAAAGAGTAATCACTGTTGCCTGAATCTAGTCAAAATAAAACTATTTAAAGCATGTGTTCTCATCTATATCTGAATTAGAAAAAGAAGTGTAGCATCTCGCCACATTGAGCTTAATCAACATGATTAGAAAGACTGCTATTGTCATCTTAACCTTCTATTGTGCAACTTTTTTATTTTTTTGTTTTGAAGAGTCGTGTGATATCTATATGATATGATTTTTTGTGTAAATTCAGTTTATGCACATTACCTAGAGAAAATAAGACGAGAGAACGGAAGAGACACAAGTGAAAGAGAAGGAAAGATAAAAAAATAAAGAGGAAGGACAAAAAAGAGAGGCAGCCAGCCCAATTGTTCAAAATTCTTTTGTATTTACTTAATATATATTTTACAACATAATTGTGAAACTTTAAAATTTTCTTTAAATGAAGTTTAATTCTTTTATCATACACTTACATTAGATTATGTACTTTTTAATGGTTGAAGGTAAATAGTTTGTGGAACTTTGTTATACTGTTACCGGCGAGCTGTTACCAAAATGATATAAACTACAATTCATGTTGGAGCTTTTCAACATTGTGAATGTTAAATGACAGAAACATGTACAAACAGATAAATACTCAACTTCTCATACGATAACTGTATGGACGGTTAAATTAGTGACATTTTGAGTGCAAAAGTTATTCTCTTCTAAAATTAAAAAAAAACCCCATGTGGATATAAACTGACGGGCAAAAGTTAGTAAAACGTTTTCAAATCGTTGTGTAGAAATATTGTGTATCTATATTTCACTCCAATGACGGAAACAAACATTGAGTGTCTTGTTAGAATACTACAAAATGCACGTGATTTCACTGCATGAAGACACGTGATCAATAGCACGAGAAAATGGTAAAACAGGACTTTTTCAAATTTTATTGAATGCGCGTGTCACAGAGGGATATAAATCGGGTCGATTTACGAGGATCAAGATGTCAGCGATGTTTAACAAAGAACATGCACTTTTGTTGTTATTTAAATCGTAATTGGTTGTTGATTGTGATGAATTAAAGTTATGGAAGAAATGCTGTTGTTTGGCTTTTTTACATGCTGTCAAAATAGCCATATACTAACTTTTGCCCGTCAGTTTAGAAATGTAACTATTTTATGTACAAATTAAATTAAATAAGGTATTAAACTATGAATGAATGTTTATTTGTAATCACGGCCACATGGCCTATAGTCCAATAATAATGTATACATAAGGTCACTGCGCATGGGCATTGAAATGATTGCTTACATAGGTAATTTACGTTTAAGATAAATTGCAAGATTTTTTAAGCATCCAACATTCTGTGAAGACATTAGCAAATTAAATTTTTCTCGCGTTGGATAGGTATGGAAATAGCTTGGTAACAACATTTTTCTAATTTCATTATAATATGGACAGACTAACAAAAAGTGAAATTCGTCTTGGATAACATCATAATTACATTTTGTACATTTCAATAAATCAATATTTACATTTGTATCGTATCGAAATTGCTGTATATTAAGTTTATGGCTCATACATCTAAATTTACACAGAGTTCGAAGTAAATCTCTATCTGAAATAAGCCGTGAGATGTAAAGTTCTAGTTCCAGAACACTCTTGTAAGAGCAATAGTTATGCAAATATGATGATGAACATAATTTACTATGCCATATTTGATACTGAACATCTTTACATCGTTGTTTAAAACATTGCATAAAAAATGAGGTGTCGCCACAATCTTGGGAGATCCATACATATGAAAAACCAGTCTCCATTAACAAAATCCGAACATGTGACACACAACTAATACCACCATGGTCGTCATATGATTTAAGCATTAAATAGCAGGCCTTTGGATGGCGACTTGTTTTCATGTTAAGTAACCTGGTCCAATATTTTACACATCTTTAAAAATAATTGATACAAAGTCTTGACCTTCCAACTTCACCAAGCATAGCTGTGTTTGACACAAATTTTCTGACACTAAGATATTTTTAAAAAAAACAACTTTGTACTTTTTCTATCTTATCTCTTACAGAATAACCCCAAATTTCGGAACCATATAAAAGTATTGGCGCTATTTTTGTATCAAATATATTGGTTATTACATTTAGCGGGATTTGAGGATACTTGTTAATAAGTTGAAAAATAGGAAACAGGCCTTTTGGGCTTGAATATTTAATGTTTCACACGCCTTCGACCACACAAGTCTCGATGAGAACAGTATGCCTAGATATTTATAATATGATACAACATTAATCTTTTCTCCATCATATTTCCATTTTTCGTTTTTATTTAGATATCCCTCATTTCTAAATACGACAATGCATGATTTATTCAAGTTTACCTGAAGACCCCATTTATCACAATAACTTTTTAACAAATCAAGCTTCTTCTGCAAACCTATAACAGTGTCATCCAATAATGTTACATCATCAGCAAACAAGATCAGTTGAATATCGTCAGTTCCGTCTCTCACAAATATACCTCTTAATCCATAGGTCTTGAATTCTTCTATCATCTCATTGATAAAAAAGATGAACAGAACAGGGCTAAGAATGCAACCCTGGCGAACACCAGCGGAGGTTGTAAATACTTCAGTTTTAAGATTACCAACTCTAACACATGCAGAAACTTCTTCATACATATTCTTCAAAATACAGAACATCTTACCGTGAACACCCTTCGTTAATAAAAGGTACAATAATTTGCAATTTGTCAAATGCCTTCCTAAAATCTATGAATGCGGCATAAAATCTATGTTTCGGCTTCCGCAAATATTTCTGGCATAAAGACTGCAGAATAAACATATTGTCTACAGTAGAGTAATCACTGCGAAAACCTGCTTGAGATTCGTGTAGCACTTCGTATCCTGTGTTCTAAGATTGATGAAAATATTTTACCCATAGTGTTTAAAAGTGAAATCCCTCGATAATTATTCGGATCGTGAACATTACCTTTCTTATGGAGAGGAATTATCATCCCTATATTCCAACTCTCTGGGAAGATTCCAGAATCTAATACACAATTGAATAGAATTTCGAGAAAAGGGATAAGAAAGGGGGTATGTTTATAAAATTCAGATGGGATCCCGTCAACGCCTGGGGATTTTCCTTATAAGGTATTAGTATGTATCATGATGTAAGCCGTACAAGCAAGAGTACCTTTCACGCTTGCTGACACGTCATTGATGTATACCACCACATAAGTATGCCCGTAATTCACGCTTATCTCCAAACTTATTTCGCTTGCAAAAATTAAATTAATTGATTGAGTAATTGTTGTGATATCTATCGTTTATATTCTCCAATATGTTCCAGACTACTATATATTTTAAGAAGCTTGTACTATGTGACCTCTCCCAACAGCTTTGAATATATAAATGGTTGCTTAGTTGATGACGTTCATTACATACATCGGAAATCCAAGAAACACATTTCCATTTCTTTAAACTAATATCCTAAGATTTATAAATGCCAAAATGACTTATTTACAGTGCTGTCTGATCATGATGAACAAGAGGTCTATGTTTAGTCCTCAGATGACAGAGGCGTTGCAATCGGCGCTTAGTTATGTTATCGATTTTCAAGAAGTTTATGAATAATTTAAGCTAGTGGCTCCAAACGTTGATATAATCATAAAAATCGAAAACTAATATCAAAATTATTTTTCGACAAATTGAATAAGGCATGATGCATTTGCAAAAAAAGGTGTAACGATTTCTAAAATACGTGTAGGAAGGGGAGATTGGGATACATCTTAAGGATAGAACAAGCGATTGTTTCTAAACAATGAACTTCTCATCATGTTTATCAAAATAAGACATAAAAATGTTTCTCAGTACATTTATAAACAATTCTCATCTTTAACTTACAAACTCATAACTAAACTAATAACATTATTAACACTATTGTTGTTAGAACTGTCAATATTAAACGTGGTTCAGCTAAATATATGGTTACAAAATTATGCTTGAATCAAGACGTAATCCTTGAAAAAAACTCGTAAAAAGACTTTGGAAATTGAAAAGATGAGTAACACTTCATTAGAAAATAATGAATAAAATAATTTCAAATGCTACTGATTTAAAAAAAAATAGATATCTCTGTTTTTCATGTAAAACTCACCTGTGGTCAGAAGCATCCCATTTAGAAAATGTTTAACTGTATACCGGCCTGGAGAGGCTATTGTCGACATGTCTCAACATGGATTAAATGTTGCTGTTTCTTCAGTTTGAGAGATCCAATATGTCAGGTGCTTATCGAAAGCACACGTCGCTTTGCCTCGTTTTCACCAACAGACTCCATTAATAATTAAACTTGTATTGTGTTTCAAATATTTTGGATTTTATCGGAACATCTTTGAATTAAAATTCAGATTTCTTTATGAGAATTTAAATTTGAAGATATTTTTCAGAAGATAATCAGGCCAAACTTATATCTGAATTATTCTTACAAAAATGTTTTTAAAATTCCTATTACATATAACTGACATCTTTAGACATTTTCATTAGTACGTGGGTATCGAATTTCTATTTGTAAGTGATAAAGTAGGGATTTAACCAATCTATGGCGTCATGCCAACAGCCGTTTTTCACAAGAATATATTACCTTTTATTTTTAGTCTTATTTACTCAATTATTTACGAATCCAACCATTTCGATGTTTCAAAATATCATGTACAGAAGAATATTGATTCCATCAAGTTGCTATGACAACTGAATTTATGATTATTCTGAAATAAGTTGAAACTCGGATGTACGCATTCTTTATTGATGACTACAAAAAGTGTGTTTTCACTTAAAAATTGACAACTTGTGAACATGATATTTGACACACCTACTAAATACAGCGATGACACGGTTTTGATGGTGAATTTGGATTAGATTTAAATGATCGTAAGGTTCTGAATGGTCGTGAGAAATTGTTAACAATCTAACCTTTCAGAAAAATAGCAAAGAATGAAATATGTTAAATGTGACACATATTTGTTTTAAAATAATTGATTCTTAACTTAATGAACAATTATATGTGATATTTCACTGTCTTCGACATAATGATTTGAACAAGTTAGATAACTACATTTCTTTTATAAATAACCATTTTGACATTCATTCAAAATTCATTCGAATTTTATTCTTAACGTCACTTTCTTCAACATATTTTTATAGCTTGCTTTGTCACTGATAAGGGCGCCTAGGGATCCCCTTTTCAAAATAAAATTTGACACAGAACAAATACACGATTTCATTTGAGGACGAATGACTCCTATGGATTTATCATGGAATAGAAATAAACCTTAAAATAAAACCTTTCGCAACTGATTTACGCAATGGCTTTATGGTTTTTCATAAGAAGTTCTTATGATATCAGTTAAATTATGAAAATATATCGTTTTATAAAACTCTGTTTTACTTATTATAAATGAGTTTTTAGGATTGAACTAATAAGGTATAACTGCGTAACTACCTCGTCTTCGCACAGCACTACTCGAGGTAATATAATGGTACTGAAGCTATTACCTAGATTGCAAAAATTAATGTTTTGAATTGCAGGGGAGATTTTTATATTTTACTGGCGCTTCCTTACTTTCAAGTCGTGTTGCTACCATAAGGAATATCTGTTCAGTTCACCTTTTCTAATTAGTATACACAGCAAAGAAATATGCTCACACCAAAGGTTCAAACGACCACAAACATTGGATATTTAAAGATCGGTATCAACTTCATTTTCACCTTTTTGCACTCCTGATTGACATTGACACGAAGGAGAATTTCCGATGCATTGAGTTGGCAGATCCGACAATTCACGACCTCGTCGTTCACGTGCTGTAAACCAAACACCTCGGTGTGATATGTTACCATTCTCTTAACATTGGCTATGCTTGACTCGTTTAAGCGGCGTATACCCGGGATATGGAACCGGCGTCAGTAACAGGCTCAAGTTGGATCAAGTATGTTAGCGTACACACAGAAAGCAGTCATCATACCTCAGACTAGTTTCAAAATACGTTTCATCTATATGATAAAAATATTTTTCAAACATTTTAGAATATGACTTTAAATGTCACTATCAAGTCATGGATGGTTTTTCATATTTATAAATATTGCCAATTAAATCATTTTGAGTTGTTATTTTTTTAAAATAATGATGACTGTGAAATAGTTGTGGAATAGTCGCAACGAAAATATTTAAAACCGGCGAAATTGGCGTGCTCCTGAGGCGTACGCCGGTTGTCAATGAAGTGACTCGCCGCTTTCGTCATTTCCGGCGGCGTACTCCGGATAGTTTACCGGGTTACCAATCAAGCATAGCGCTAGGTTCATTCTCATATCAACCTGTGTTATACGTCATCATAGGTTGTTTCTAGTTTTACAAATTAAGTATGTAAGATTTCAAATTAGCGAAAGTGGGATTTAAACCCGGGACCTCTCTGCTGGCGCGTAACGCCTGTGCCAATTGAGCTAACGAGGATCCCTGCCTGTGACTGTACATTTTGTTGTGTCATGTCTGTACTGTTTTCCCCTGGTATACATGAAAATTTATAGGTATAAGGTTATGTTTATTTCTAATTTTTAAAATCAAATATTTAGCTTTAAAATCTCAACCAGCCAGATATTGTTAATATCCTACTGGACTCGTTCGGTCAGGACACATAAACACGCACAGTAAAACGTTTACAAATTAATTTTATAAAAACTATTTGGTTTGAAAACTTCGTAGGAATGTTCCGCGGGAGTGTAAGCCATATGGCGAAAAAAACTCAAGCTTGTCTAACACTGCTTATTTTGATGATACATTAGATGGAAAGAATATACTGATGCATGACTTGTTTGTTGCCCTTGCCTTGTGGTTTATGCTGTGATATGAGGGTGTATGATGCGATAGGGAACCTCAGTAGGATATTAACAATATCTTGCTGCTTGAGATTTTAAAGCTAAATATTTGATTCTAAAAATTAGAAATAGACATTTTCATGTATATATACATATACATATTATATGATACCTGGGGAAAACAGTACAGACATGAAACAAAATGTACAGTCGCAGGCAGGGATCCTCGTTAGCTCAAATGGTAAAGGCGTTACTCGCCAGCAGAGAGGTCCCGGGTTCGAAGCCCACTATCGCCAATGTTAAGTCTTATATACTTAATTTGTAAAACTATCAACATCTCATAACACCCACCTGCGTAGACGGTGGATATGGCATATAGCCTTCAAATAAAAACAAAGGACATAATAACGTCTGCCAATTGAATGATATATGATGGTGCCCTAGGGCGATATGGAGAAACAACTGATGATGACGTTATAACAGGTTGATATGAGAACGAACCAATGTTAAGAGAATGGGAACATATCACACCGAGGTGTGTAAATGTAAATTATAGGCATGTCATAATAACACAATTATGATTGTGTTGTCTTTTTGTAGTGTGTTTTTGTTTGCGAAAACGATATTCTGATACGTTGTACTATAGTGTGATGTTTATTTCCTAATTTTTCTGATCGCATTGTTGCTCATGGGTGGTGCACTCTGGCGTTTGCGGAAAGCATATTCTGATTGGAGCTGTTACCTGTTGTGCTGCGAAGTTAATTACCTCATAATTCTGATTGCTTTGTTGTTCTGTAGTGGATTCTGATGTTAACGAAAACAATATACTAAATGCGCTGTTCCCTTGTAGTCTACTGTGATATAATTTACCTCATAATTCTGATTTCTTTGTTGTTCTGTAGTGAAAGCTTACCCAGGTGATGGCGTAAACGATCATCTGATTGCGGTGTTACCGGTGTTTCCAAATCCCCCAAAATGAAATACATTTGTATATTTTCAGCTGTTGAACAAAAGTTTGTTTCTTATTAGAATTCCTTTGTAAAATCGTCATTTTTATTATAGTTGATTTAGTAAACATTTCTCAGCCTTTTAGCTCATGAAGCTCATGAAGTGATCATTATTACAATAGATATGCAAGAGACAGATATGTATTATACCAGGAAAAATTGTGGCATTCCCAAAAAACGGCATGAGGTCTTAAAAAAACATTTAAATTTGCATATTCCTGCCAAAAACTTTCATTGGAACACATTTTCGAAAAAGTTTCGTTTAAATGGACAGGATGGGTTAACATTATGATTTATTGTGTTTTTTTACAAACATAAAAATATTTTGAAATGACAATTTTATATGATAATCAAGAAATGTTAGTTTTCGCATTTTGGACCCCAATATTGCATAATTCCCTGCCTACATTGTTCCTGTAGTACTATGAGTATCATCTTTGTAGAATGTTTTTGGAATATGTTTTTTCTTCATCAGCTAAATAAATTGTAACTTGTAGATGAAAAATGTTTGAATTGGTCGATCTTAATTAAGTGAACACCATTTTGCATGATTAATGGTAACTTTTCTAAAAAGTATAGTTGAAAAACTTAACATTCAGGTTGAAAACTTGGCTGAAACCTGGATAATAAAGTTCAGATACCATAGATGGCTTAGAACAGTACATGTTCCAAATGAAATTTTTTGGAGCAAACTGTTCTTGAGATATGGAGCTGACAAGCTTAACATTCAGATTTTGAAAGTTTTTAAGCGTTGCCGTGATCGTAAAAAAGACACACAAATCTAGGCACTGATTCTTTCCTACGAAATTCTCTGCATAACATATGAAAACATTCTCTCTAGTAGCGACCTTGAAATGAATGTCAAGGTCAAGAAACTCAATGGACACCTGTTTCTGTGTGGAGTGAGCCAAAACAGTGTAAACAATCCAGCCAGCAGCTTCTAGCATTAAAATTCGTACGAAAATGCATGGGCAGATAATGATTGTATAACTATGATAGGAATTCAGTGGCAGCTGTGTAGTAGTGAAAGACAAGACAAAGCAAACAAATGCAACTAATGTTTATTCAAGAAAAGTTTAAAAAACAAAGTAATATCTAAAGACTTCTTGGTGCGTTGTAACAAATATAACATCATATCAGTATTTGTAACAATTAACTTACAATTCTTGGTTGGTTGAATCAAGGAAATAATTGATTAAATATGTTGAGTAATTACTCGAAGAAGCTAAGATCAACTTACCTTGTTGGTATAATGAAACAATAGTGCGTGTGATCTGAATCAATTATTACAACCAAAATTTTTTAAATTCCAATTTTTGAGTCCCCAACAGCGTGTCAGGGTCAAAATAGGTTATATCGTTTATTTACATTGGTAATTCCTTCAACAGTCAACGCTTTGAAACATAATCTTTTGCTGTACCTTAACTTCTTCGGAGCAGTATAAAATTATCACAGTCATTGATGACAACGTACGAGTTCACAGATATGCTTTATAACAAATAAAACAATATTCAGCAAATAATTAAGAAACTTATCTACGAATAAAGGCAAACTATCCAAACATATACTCTAGATTAAGAAAAAAAGTACTTTATGAAGATACGTTTCTGCGTTACCATTGTATAGGCCTTTTATATATCATAAATTACCAACAGGAAACACAAACAATTGAGATTTTTACGAATTTCAAGAGTATTTATACCATGAAAAACATTTTCCAAGGATATCTTTATATTTCATCGATAATATAAAACTTACCTAAACATGTGTCCAAAATTGACGCTATCATTGTACATCATATCATAGAAATAATAAAAATTTTCATCATTTCTAAAGTAATGTTTATATCTTATCAATAATGTTAACTACCTATGTTATATAACCGTTTGAATAACGCATAACAAATCTATCATTATTTCTTTTTATAATCTAACATGTTGTTGATTGCTTGCAATTTCTCAGTGAAATCTTGTCAGCTCAAATTTAGATATGCAATTAATATCAACTTTAAAAAAATAATCATCAAATGGATTTAAAGCTGTTGCCAAACTGAAAGCTAGTAAGTTTATTTACCGTGCCATTGAGTTTTGCTTTTTATTGATTCTCTGAAATTGCATTTACAACAAAAAGTTGTCACAAAATTAGCGACTTCATAATTGAATCACTAAACAAAAAATATCGCTTTGAATGGTACATTTTGTGGCAAAAAGTATCAATAATTAATCAAATTTGCCATTGACGTATTTTATGACATTAGAAGAGAAATCAACACGATACATGGACGGATTGAAACAAACAGATAATTATTATTATGTAACAAGGCTTATATACACAGCAGTTGACACTGGACAAGACACGGTCACATTGGTGGATAACAGACAATTTCTATTATAAAATATTTTGTGATGAAAATATAACAAAGCTGTTTTCAAACAGATGTTTTCACTCCAACGAGCCGTGCTTAAATCAATAAATACCCATATTTCTCTCCATAAATCGACGGAGCAATTAACAGAATGATCCGGAACCGGAACTTAGATCATTTATACGCCGGTTTGTTTGCATTTCCAGATAACGCCGCCATATCCATTTTCATCTGTAACTTCCTGTTATGCGCTGTAAGAAGAAGAAGAAGATGTCATTATGTTTTAGAGAAACTAGAAGTCATTCATCCTATGTACTTGAAAACAATAATAAATAGCTAAAACAATTATTGATTTCTTGATTAAAAGTATATCACGTTTACATCATATTCTTGGCTTCTTCATAGAAACAATGAATTGAATTGAGAGAAAGCGAGACAGGAAGTGGTCATGCTGCATTTGAAATTTTAAGGCCTTTAAATGATTTAAGCGACGTATTCCTTTAAAGTGACACAGGGTATGTTTTATGACTTTTTTCTCTTGTGTAAATAAGATTCAAAATACAATAAGACCCTCTGAGTTCAGTTCAATTCGCCCCTCTAAACTTACATCTTTAACTTTAAAATATCAAAATAATGATCTTCCTTGTTTTCTATAATAGATATAAAAAAGAAAAGCAATAAAGTACTGATTTTTCAGAAACAACCAGCACTTCTCGATAAAGTAACACTATTTATAAAGTTTGCCATATTTGACTCAAACAACATATTCTGTTGCCCTTTAAAGCATATTCCAATGGACATTCGACATCTTTCTTACCACCATTTCTATTCATGAATATACATAATTCGTTATTAAATCGATATCTAATGACAATTCTAACAAAAGAATTACGAGGTACGTGTACGTGTTTCAATATAAATTTACTAAAAAGTTAGGTTTACCTCCGTGTAAAGGTTATTTTGTGTAACGACTCCCTGAACCGGTAGCTTACCTTCCATGCCTGCAATGTTATATCCTCCAATTGTGAAGGGGACGTCCTGCTTCTGGTCGAGGGCTGGGCCTCCCTTGCTCGTGTCGAGCCCTCTTGGCTCCCTCCGTCCAGTGATGATCGCCTTGGCTGAGTCGTACATATAGGCGAACAACTCAATCTCCTTGTAGTTGAGGTTCTTGGGATCGTCGCCTATCATGGACATTGTGTCCAGCAAGATTGTCATGAATATATTGGAGAGCGCGAACACGACGATCATGATGAATGAGGAAAAGTAGAGGAGCGTTGTCCACGTGTCCGAGGTCGGCATGTTCGTGTTGCGGAAACCCGCATGCCCCAGAACCGCAGAGAAGAGCGTTTCCATGGTGGTAATCGGGTCCTTGTAGGCGTATGACGTCTTGCCGAAGTAGATGTAGCCGAGGAGGCCGTAGGCGGCCAGGACAAGCATTATATAGAAGAAGAAACCGGGCAGGGTCTTGGAGCTCTCCTTGAGGACCAGGTATACCATCTGCGTCACCCGCGAGTACCCCATCACCTTCAGCAGCCGCAGGGTTGCAATGCCGACCAAAAAGGCGAGAACGTAGATGAAGATGCTGTCCCAGACGGCGATGTGGTAGAAATTGATGAAGACTCGGTCATTCTCTTTAAATAATGCCATGGCTTCGTTTGTGTAGGAGAGACGGATAAAGTAGAGGATGACAGCAGAGAAGGATGTTACCACGCTCACCAGTTCAACAACGTTCCAGAAACTTCTAAAGAAGCTCCAGCGTTCCTTGGTCAGTCTGAAGATGATGTATATCAGCCAGATGAGGGAGAAGACACCAAACACGATCTCACACACCAGGATGTACTTGCCAACAGTGCCCAGATGGTTATAGCTTCTGAACGGGTACACATTAGTGAACTCGTGCACTCCCCCACTCTCTGGGAACTCAGCCAGGATACTAACGTAGCAGAACATGTTCTTGTTGACGTTGTACAGAGTGAACTCGAAGAACACACCTCTGGTGTTCCGGTCGATCCATCTGTGTTCGAATAGCTCATTATACGTCATCTCGGCCACCTGCCTGCTAATGTCCAGTTCCGCGATGTAACCTCCTCCCCCGTACACGTTCAGCTGGCCCGAGATGGGCAGCCCCCAGATGTCCAGTGCCGACACGAAGGTCCAGGCTTGGTTGGTGACGGCCAGCTGTTGATAGTCTGGACACGGGGGTTTACTCCTCCAGCCCTGGCACCAGTCCTGGTTCTCCTCGGTGGCCAGGTCGTAGATCGGGTAGCAGGTTGTGGTACCAACGTACGGAATCTTACAGCTCTCTGAAAGGTGATAAGTAAATACGGATAAAGGCACTCTCGTCTATTTGGATACGAGCTTTTGCAGCTCTCTGATAGGAAAGAAATTAATTACGGGTGAAAAACTTGATCACTCGTTCAATAGATTCTATGTAAATGTAAAGAAGATTGCAGTCAACACCGATGATTTGTAGCTTTCTGCAAAACCAAGGGGGCATTCATTCTTAAGACCCTGTAGGTCTGTCATGAATTTAATAAGGGTTTGCATATTAAATTTTAACAGTTTATCTCTTTAAACTTATTCTTTGAACAACTTTTCAAGTTTATCAACTTTCGCATAAAAGGTATTGGAAAGTAAAAAATGTTTGTTAGTTTGTAAACCTAGGAAGGGATTTCCAGAATTATTTATTTTATACATTTGTTGGTGTCTTAATAAATACTAGATAATACTGTTGTGCTATTTACTCTCATCCTTCGAAAGGTGTGACAACTTAACTTGTGCATAATGTATGATAAGTGTTTTACTTAAAATAAATTTCTTTAATTGTAAACAGTGAATTCATAGAAAAAAACTTGAGGAAATGATTTTCATAATTTTCCAACATTACCCTATTTGAATCTATTTATCAGATCTTGTACTAATTGGCGGTGAGAACATGATTAAGAGTTTGATTGTGAATTTTAAGAATGTGGGAACTTACTCTGGGCTTGTCGCACTTGACGGAGACGCGGCGCCCCGACCCTGTAGTTTTGTAAGTCACTGATCCGCAGTCTCATGTCGGGCGACAGGAATGAGCCGTTGAAGTTGTGAGTGGGAAACATGTTGGGAATGACGGTCTCTCTCAGCCATTGGAAGTAGTGATGGGAACTGTTGATCTGCCAAGACGTTTTAGTATTTATTATAAAAACAATATAACGCTAATTGCATTTTGTGAAACCTGAGTCAGTGCAGACCTACATGGTTAATGATTTGCCCCAAATAGTGTCCTAATCTCATGGAAAATATACGGTGTTTCTTATTTTTGCTTGATCAATAGGTATTAAGGTAACACATGATTGCCATAAATGTTAGTATGTCATAATTTGTATTTACCCTGCATGTTGGTCGTTGTCGTTCTATTGAACTTACTTATTCAGGATTCTTAACTGCTTAATCAAATGGCATCGATTGCATCTGCATTTTCGACGCGACGGATGAGCAAAGATCAAGCACCAAAATTACAATTAGTGAACAGTTCAACATAGTGTAAGGTGGGCATAGCCATTCTACCTCCATGAACAACATTTGCTGAATAACTGCAGCTAGGACTAGCCCCTTAAGTTTGAATGTTACCGTGAGTTGGATAGCAAGGAAAAGTCCATGTGAGATACTTTACTTTCTTGCTAAAGCCTTCACTGGTTTAATGTTGTTCTTGGTTTTAAGGACCCAATGAACGGAGACAATAAAGAAAGCTACTATGAAGACATTGGACGCAGTTTGCTCCGCAGTTTACTTACATGTTTAAGGGTGACTGCGGGTTTGAATGGTTCCATGAACATGTTACTGATGTTCTCGTGGAACCTGTAACCAAGCGGATCTCTGTTACTGTAGCTGATGCTGCACAGGATGATCAGGAAGAATACATTCGTCAGTAGCTCCTGGATCGCTTTCCTCATTGTCTTCTTCCTGAGGTATCGGGTCTTGGCGGCCTGCAGCTCTTCCTCCGAGAACGGACTCCGGTAGTCCATCCTGGCTCGACCTTGATTACATAATTAGCTTAGTTATCTATAAACATAATTGATAGGGTACTTATATAGAGAACAAATCAACAACGAATACATGCTCCCTAATGAATGCAAGGTACTCCCTGCATGTCACAAGTTCCTTTTCATAGCGCTTAATGTTTCGCCAAACTAAACGTTTATCAGGTACCAATTTGAACTGCTGGGTGAAGAAATACACTTGCTGAATAGAACTCCTTCCAAAAGAGGTGACACCTAAAGTGTCTTAACTTGTGCCTCAAAGTGAAGCAGGGAATAACCCATCCTTCATTTATTTAGCAATTAATGAAGCAGTCATCCATACGTCTTGCAAACTGAACTCTTTGTTGTTGAACTACGCCAATAGCTGTAGAATAGCTCTGCAAATAGCTCGACCAAAGTTACAGATATGTTCCAAGACAAAGCTATCTTTTACGGATGTGATCATACTAAGGTTGTTCCACAGCTTATCTGTTTCTTTTTAAAATCCAAATATTCGTAAATGCAGTGCATACAAATTCCACTAATATACACAGTCGGATCAAATTAATTCTACATAACGAACATGTTAATATTGCCTTATCATACAAAAATCTGATAGCATTTTTTTTAAAAACCAAACATGGTATCATAATTGCAATTCAGGGATTCATTTTTTCAAAAGTAATTATTCCTGACTTCATATGGCGTTACATTTTCAGATTGGATGATATATTGAAAATGAAGCGAGTTACCTTCTCCAACCAGACCGTGTTCTCGAACCATTCGCGCGATGTGGGGCAGCTGGAACTCGGAGGGTTTGCTCGCCTTGATAGTCTTCAGCAGCAGAGCGAACAGGATGGCCAGAACGAGCACCTGTCATAGGTGGGTTTAAAAATTATTATGGACAACTACAACGCATAATTTAGATGAATTGCTCAAAATAGAGTTTTGATTATAGTGCGGGTATACTTATAAAACATTGAAACTCAAGATGAAATACAGTACGACCATTTATTTGTGCATCGTTTGTATCTGCCCCTACAAATGCAACGTTTGTCTACTTGGATCAGAAGAACTATACTTCAAGATCTCTACCATGTAGCTGTATTTGCTTCTCCTCTTCACTTGAAAATATAACAATTTGTTGTTGTTTTTGCTCCGATTCGCCGACGACGACAATGTTGATGACGATGCTGATGAAGTACCATTTGTTATTGGGTGGAGGAGGCGAATATCATTTTATCTTCATTTGTTTTATAAATGGTTTTTATGTAGATATTTGCCAAACAATATAATGTAAAAGTGACAAGAGTATTGCAACATAATAATCACAAAATAGTTATGGAAATGATGCAAGTCTGATATTGACAAGTGATTGAGTTTTGGATGTTTCATGCCTAACGGTGAACGCTCCCTCACCTTTACGAGGTCAATGATGATGATGGGGATGATAATAATGATAATGCCAATGAACTATGACACCTTAATCTCTAATGTTAGCATCACCCTGAACCCACTCTAAAGCTGCGCCCCTCACCTTGACCGGGTCCATGATGATGAGCGACTCGAAGAAGGATAGGATGAAGGTAACCAGCCACTCCTCAGAGATGTCCTTGCCCCACTCCATACTGTACAGCATGATGAAGAAGGCAGAGACCAAGACGCAACAGAAGCAGAAGACCCAAGAGATGTAGACACAGAAGTGAGGCAGCACTCCGTCCTGGTCGTCAACGATATCCCGGATCACCATGATCTTCTCGATAGCCTTCGATTGCTTGTAAAACTTAAACCCTCGGAAACATTTGGGCATCCAGAGGCGCGCGCCGTCCTTTGTTGCCTTGTTACTGAGCTTCGACTTCCGGAAAAGGAGCATGATGAAGAATACCGGGACGGCGGTAATGATGGTGGATATGAAGGATATGTAGATCTGGCTCACACTGAAGCTGATGGGGCCTATGGCAAAGTCTGCACTTTGTTTTCTGTCCTTGTTTTCTTTGCTCTGGAAGAACATGGCGTTTGCAATCATGGCCAACATGAGCAAGGCGTAACAGCAACCGATACGCTGTACTCGACTGAAGTGACTCTTGACTGGCCTCAGCATCACAGAGACCCACAGGTGGTCGTCCGTCAGGTGCTTCCTGGCGTGCTCGAAGAACATGGTCTTGAAGTTCTTCATGTTCTCCACAGATGACAAGGGGATTGCTCGGTCAAGGATCCCTTCTTCGAGAGCCATCCATTTGTAGCAGAGGAAATCATATCTGGTTTAGATGAAAAAATTCAATTAATTATAAAAAGAAGAAAACGAATTTATTGTACAGATACGTTATACGTACAAAAGATTTCTGTGTGTGTAAATGCCAGACTTATAATCATGTTATGTTGAGTTTGGATTAAGGATAAAAAGAATTTCACTTTCATTCTTTGTTTTCAAAATTTGACATTTTCGCAGCAAAGTATCACTGACATAATCTTTAGTATAATATGTAGAAAAAATGTTTTTGCTCGACAGATTCGTAACCATTGATTAGGGTTAGGCAAACACATTTCGACGTTGTCAGACACAATGACATTCACTGATGTTGTAATGTATGAAAGTTCTTGTCAAACTGGAGCAACAAACAAACGTTCATTATTCTGTGGAAAGCAGAAAAGTCGCCGACCATTGAATCGGTTTGGGCAGCATACTTGCCAAAATCTGGGATATAGGCAATTTCGGGAATAAGCCACGGCTAATGATGTAGTTGGTGTTTATGCCAATATGGTGTTTTGGCAGTTCTCTAAGCTAGAGGAAATGTTAAGGAATAGATGGAGTGTCTGTTGTGACAAAAACGGTCACCTGTCGTTAGTCTGAAGGTCTGTGACCTCTATCCTGTTAAGGTACCACGAGGCCGAGTCACCCTTGCCAGAGTTGTCGTGCCAGATTCGGAAACACTGCAGTGTACCCAGTGCATTCGGCACAGCCATGAGGAAATGCATCGTGCTGCCTGCCTTCATCTCCTGTACATTCAAAACGTTAACATTATGGGACTTCATAGATTATACGTTAAAATTCTTGCTCTTGCTTAAAT
Source organism: Phorcus lineatus (assembly GCA_921293015.1). Lineage (NCBI taxonomy): Eukaryota > Metazoa > Mollusca > Gastropoda > Trochida > Trochidae > Phorcus > Phorcus lineatus. Next base: position 5,218,396 of record OV121082.1, on the reverse strand, counting down.
CGAATAAATTCGAACAGTTTAATCAGCAAAGAAAACCCCATTTAAAACATAAAAAGGTTGATTCATTAAAATGATATCCTTCGCCCTTGAAACACAAGGGACCTCTTAACTAAGAAGTTGTCAATAATGAACATGTCATTCAAACCATTTCGATATGAATTTACAAATGCAATGAGCAGAGCACGCACCTGTCTGACACCATCAGAGAGCATCCTGACCCCGGTGTCGTCCTCCTCCCCAGCAATACAGAAGCTGATTTTGGAGGTGGTACCCCCGTGTCGCACCATCCCTGTGTGCACTGTGATCAGGTAGAAGTAGTTGTCCTGTCGGTAGTTGTCAGCAAGCAAAGTGACACCCCACTGTAAAATGTAGATGAGAAACAATTAGGTATAGGTTAAATAGACGTGAATTTAACCAAAGCACATACAATGAAAATTCTGACAAAAATATCTATATGTTTCAGCCGAAATCGCCCAAGTTACTTGGAGGTCGATCTAGTTATTATGTAATCTGATAGTACCTGAAGCACGTCCTGTCCGTCCATATAGCGGCCCCAGAAGAGGAAGATGACAAAGAGGACAAAGACGACGAGGATCGTGCCGAGAACAGCTCCTTGCCCGGCGATGTCGAACTTGCTGAAGACGGTGGAGAAGTCAATGGAATTTGGCGCCACGAAGAAGGAGACTGTGGTGATTAAATCCTCTCTGTCACCACACATGCACTTGGTCTTGGAGTTCACAGGGTCTCGGGACACCTGGTGATGACAGAGTTGGGCGATCATGTTAGCTATGAAAACTGTATTTAAGTATAGCTTTACGACATCCAGTCAATATATCATGAAAGTTTGACGTTTCGAAATCTTTTTCTTTACCAAAAAACAAATTTTAGTGGGTTTTATACCATATTACTCATATGTGAATTCCTTCTAAAACATTTATCCGTAATAAGAAATGAATCCTTAATCAGTAAGTTTCTTTAGCAGAAAGAACATAGCATTGTCATCTGTGTGCTCATCTTCCCACGCATGGCTTTCTAAATTGTACACCAGTCCAAATAACTTGCTAAGAAAGGCCTTGCCGCATTTCCTGTACATTTCTGTGCTTACCGCGAATTTATGTGAGAAACTATTGTTGACTGGATGGCAGCAATGTATAAAACAGTCAGTGCTCTGTGAGGCCAAAACATCGAGAGGTCATTTACTAATAAAACACATTTAGTAGCATAACGTTATGATTGTTGTCTTCTACAATGTAGATTTAAAGGTCTGTTTAGGATCGTTAAGATTGATGAAATCATTTGAGAGAAGGTGTCCAACCTTGCACTGGTCCGCTTTCCAGTCTTTTTGTGTCCCATCCCAGTTGAGACAAGAGAGCGTAATGACCCGGAAGAAGTACGGCGTCAAGAGAGGATCAGTGAGGTTGGTGGTGGGCGCGGCAGTGGTAGTCGTGTTGTCTGCAGCTCTCTTCACTCGGGTACCATCATCGATCCCATATATTTCTTTAAGAAATAAAGAAGGGAAAACTTGATGTACATACAGCTTTAAATGTTCTGGTCGACTGTATATTCATAAAAGAAAAGCAAATCTCTTCAATAGCGCCGGAAGGAGATAAAATGCACGGGGCAGTAATGCACTCAGAATAAGAATAGACTCAGATCTGAACTGTCTTGTTCTTACGAATTTTTGTTACGTCAACAATAATCACATCTGCTGCAATAGGAAATTCGTATCACAATGGCAAATCTCAAGGGTGTCCCCCCCACCCTCCAATATCCTCCCGACTCTGTTCTCTGACAGTTTGATTTAAAGAGATTATTGAAAATATTTCTCTAAACAACTAACCTTCACAGAGGAAAGCCCTGAGAGATATCCAACACACGCCGGGTCTCTTGCAACTTGCAGCCGGGGTACAGTACTCTTGTCCAACATATTTCGTGATATCCTTCTGGCAGTGGTCATACTCAAACTCGTTCGGTGCAATGAGGGCGCGGATACACAGGTCGTAGCATACCCTTAAGTCCTGTGGTCGGGCCGTCACGCAGATCTGCTCGTCCAGGGATCGGTAGGCGAAGGTGTGGTAGAAGGCCTTGCCAGGGTCGTCCGGGATGGTCATTGGGGAGGACACGAGCCTGTAGCCCGCCTCTATTGGATCAGTCTGGGTGATAGTAGCGCTCTTCAACTTCAGCTTCTTTCCGTCTTTTGCTATAAAGGCAAATGTGACGGGATGTTCAACCATCTTTGCCTTTTCGCCTGTTACCATCGGGTTCTTGTTGTAAACCGCATGCTGAAAGGGAGCAAAGAACCTTCATTCTACCTCAACGATTTGTCATTAATTAATCAGACTTAAACTCAAATATCAAAGACTGTGTAGATAGGTTATGATAATCAAACAATCAATCAATCAATTTGAAAAGGTTTCCCGGCCCTACCTCTTGGTTAGAAAAAAACTTTGGTATGTCATTTGTTTTATATATTAAAACTAAGGCAGCAACATTTACTTAATCAATACGTTTGGTACTAAGTTTACTTACACTCTGTTCGATAATTTCGTTGTCTCGATCCAGCCCATCTACCCCTTCCACTTCAAGTGATGATCCGTTTACTTCTCTCGGAGTGGCGATCAACTCTGCAGCAGAGGCTTTCTCCACGTACTGAACATAGGATTCCCTCTCCAGCAAGGCGGACGAGTTGTCAGTGATGAGGGACTGAGCTAGGAGCAGGATGTTCTTGGTCGCCTCCACGATGTTTTCGATGTTCTTAAGTAGCTGAAGACATCAACAAACTCATTTGAATTTATCAGAGAGAGATAGCGAGTAGGAGTCAGGAAAACTATAGAGATGGGTAAAAGAACGATATAGAGTGAGAGAAAGGTAAATAAGAATGAGAAGAGAGAGAGAGGGTGAGAGGAAACGAGGAAAAGGGGAGGAAAATAAAAAATCTTCCAAATGAACGATAAGAAACGATATTACAACGGGAAGAGGAACAAACATGTTACAAAGGAAAGATTAGAGATAAATAATTGTTGACAAATTATGTTGACGGCCATACCTCCGGCGCGGCGTTTTTCAGCCTTAGTTCTTCCTTCCGCTTCAGCAGATTCTTTAAGAAATCTGCTTCAACCGGGTTGAAGCCTCCGGTGTTGGTGGTAGTTTCATTGTCGAAGATCTCATCTCCCTCCACGTCGATTCCTGGAACTCCGTAGAAGCTGTTGGTGGCTATGACGGCGTCTAGCGCGCTGCCCATAGCTGTAATTTTAAAGAGAATCGACAATATCAGTCTAACTCTTACCTCGGTTTATCCGTTGCTATAGGTTCTGCTTCAAAAACTTTGTCTTGCAAACAATCCATCTTGCACGTAGGAAAGCTACCACGATAGAATACTGCACGTAAGAAACACAACCCCGATATGCAGTTGTGTTCGTGCACTCCCTTACCGTCTTTCGACTTTTCTGGTCCTCTTGAATTGCCGGGCCCGGCTTTCCAAATTCTCTTATCACTAGTCATTGATCAGAGTGAACTCATTTTATGCAGATAAACTATTTAAATGAGGTTTAATGTCTCATTTTTGTTGTAATTCAAATGAGACTATGTATGATGATAAGGCTTTTGTTTACATAGATTCGTATAAAAGTTTTGATTTCAATATTGGATACTGGCAGGTTTTAGACTGTCTGTCTGACTCATCAATAGCCTGGCTACCTCTTGCTTAGCTGTCTTTATTTATTTTTTTAATATTTATTCTTTTAACCGTCTTTATGTTTAATTAAAAAAATCTTTCAATGACGTCGATTCACTACAATTATATTTTAAATGCGATATAAATTTTGATTTTAGTATTGAGTATCGTTGAATTTCGATAGCCTTGTATTCCATGAAGTGAGTAAGGGACTAACCTTCTTTCATTGTCTCGGCTTGTGCGATAGAGAGAGTCGAGTTCCTGGCGTCCCCTATAATCCTGGAGAGAGATACTAGGGACTCGCCTGCATCCAACTAAAAGAAATAACCCATCGTAAGCGTAATCACTTCATGGATTGACATTCTCTACGATTTCTACATGTTCATGGTTTTAAACAGGTATTATGGTATGATATGTCAAATCCATAAGACTTTTTTAAACTATATTTTACGGCCAAAAAAACCAAAACGATCGTGATTAGCATATCTTGTCTAAGTATATATTATTACTTGTATGACGAAATATTGATACACATTTATTAACGTTAATTCTAAGTACACTGTTAAACCATAGCAGTATAAGCCCAACATCCATAATGAGCTTTGAAATAACAATAGTGTTAACGATAATAGAATGAAGATATCAAACAAGATTTTCCAACGCAACTTACGAGGCTGTTGGCGGAAGACAATTCAGGGTTCGAATTTGTAGCTGCGATAGCGGCAGCAAATGCGGTAATTGTTGACATTGGAGGAGGACTGCTGCTCTCGGCAAACGAGTCAAGTTCACTCTTGATGGAATCTTTCAGAACTGCCGCCATTGTCTCCGTGACCTACAGAAACGCACAAGCACATGTCGATATGTAAAGCGTTTTTGTAAATCTTGATTAAAGATAGAGAAGCGCTTTCTCTGACTCCTACACACACAATCACACATATCGTTTCACAAACTCACACACACACAAATAAAAACACACACACACTGACACACTTAATCCCTTTATACGAATGTCCACAAGTAAACGATGAACTAAAATTAATTGATATTGAATACAAACTGGTGTGCTGCTATACATCTCAACCCTTGTTTCCATTTATCTTTAATTTTAATTGACTTCATACAAGCTCACCACACCGCCTTTACCAGCACTATGTAAGGGTTGTTAAGTGTGAAGGGAAACCATGACAGAACTCACCGCCTGTACTTGCTCTATGTTGGGGTTGTTAAGTGTGAAGGGATCCCATGACAAAACTCACCGCCTTTACTTGCTCTACGTAGGTGTTTTGTGTCGTCCCTGCCTCGAGTGTTGAACCCATTGCACTCTCCACGTTTTCAGCTGTCACGGCGTCCACATCACTGCTTTCCACCACCGGAGGGGACTGCAACAACACATGAGCCATCAATTTCTATTTCAACCTTACAAGAATTCTCGTAGCTGACGGTTATCTCTGTTAAAAAAGTCCGCGCGTTCGGTCTATTTTGACAGCTATTAAAACAATTAAGTAATTAGTAAACTTATCATGTTTTTTATTCATTTTATCATCGGAACTTCAAAAGCCTTTATAATTTTAACACAAACAACAACAAAAAAGTGAATGCAACAACATACGATCATACAAAATCGTACAAGCATATACGAGGATAAAGTGGAAACTTGTAAAGTTTCTTATGAATATAAATAAAAACTACCTCCATGTCAAACAAACAACCAAGCTATTGGATTATGAATACACATATCGTTATTGATATAGAAAAAGACACTTCTGAAGGTGCTCACCACTGAGTTGAGAGCGGAGGCGAAAGTGGAAATGACAAGCGCAGTTTGTTGGGAGTCTCCCATGCCCTCAGTCAGGGCGACGGTGTCGTTGATGTTGGTGAGGAAGTCGTTGAACTGTGCTTGTGACTCGGCTTGTTGCTCCTCCGTCAGATCGGTGCTCGCTGCTGCTACTCCGAATGCTGGCAGGTCAGGGCGGCTGTTCATGTACTGCAAGATACAGTCAAAACGGGTGTGAACGTTTTCCACCTATACCATTGGCTTATTTGAGAGTCTTTTCATACTTAGAAAAAACAAAGAGAAATATATGGGCAACACATTCTTAATTCAAGCGATATACGCAGAGAACGCAACAACTATCAGCATGAAAAATCGCCAATATACGAAAATAAGTCGTTCTCTCGTCTCATTACGTCAGTACAATGTAACGATAACGCCGTAAGAAATCCCTCCACTACCCACAACATTGTCTGAAGTTCATCTACATTGTATCAAGAAGTGAAATGAAATTACAAACAAATACGTGATGTAAATGCTTTACTATAATGTGGAGAATATGTGTGGACATGTAATGTAAATCACGGCATACAGTTGTCCCCTTACGATATGGAGATATTAATGCTTCTTTACGCCGACGATGTGTTTTTAGTAACATATCCAGTGGCTGATTTACAGAGACAACTTAGCACACCAGAATGGAATCTTTCAGTAAATCTTGATGAAATTAATGTCGTAATATTTCATGGGTGGTCGATTGTCTCAAAAAGAGAAATTGTTTTTTTTAGGAAATCAACTTGTTAACAATCTTACATAGCTGTTGATTTTCCATGGCTTTGGTTTCGTATGGTTATGGTTAACAGAAATGGCAGTCGCGTATAAATAACAGCATACGCTATGATTGGATATTTAAAAGTCTACTTCTCGCAGAGGACTATCCATCGATACAAACAGCTATAGAGATTTAAGGTGTAGATTGATTAAATTTAGACTTGAATTACTTAATTTAATATTAGGATGATAATGATTTAATGATAAGGAAGAGTGCTGTCACGTGAAAGACTCCAAAGCGTTTGTCCATTATGCAAATTAAGACGCAGTTGAAGACGAAATCCATTTTGTTTTTACCTGTAAATCATATGATGGATTACGAACAATTTATGTATCTGATTAACACCTATCAATTCCCCCATTGTCAAAGTCATTGTTATCATCTGGTGATGAAAAAACTCTTAAATATTTGTTTTTGTTAATAAAACATGCCATCAAATTAAGAGATGAACTGTTAAAATAACGATTTTACACTTGCAAATAACGCTATAAACTGTAAATGGGCAGGAGGCCTTGACTACAAAAAACTTCTTCTTTTTCTTCTTCCGAGTGTCTGCTTATCTCCCATGCGAACTACTCTGTAAATCCTAGTGCTCCGGTTATGGTTAATTTAAGAGCTGAAGTCAACATTTTAATGCTAGTAGAATGATATACTTTTTAGTTAATACTTATTCAATCACGACCAACCAAATTATTTCGGTTGTCGAATATTATTTTAATCCGTTACTAGTTTATTGCCATATACATATTTTCGCTGCTCTTCAGATTGAACCAGAACGTTAACACAACAGTTCAATTCATCTTGTATTCAGTATCGATATGAATGAAATACTCTGTACTGTCTAAAGGCCCATTTTTAAACAAGCAAAATAGTTGACAAATAATAACGTTTGTTCTTAATTGGATTCATCATTGATCCCTTGGGAGTTCAAATGATGCACATGCTTTATAAAAATGCAAAATTGAGAATATTTCACTATTATCCTCTAGACGTATTTCAAAAAATAATATTACCTTTACGTCGAAGTCGTATTCCTCCATGCCGTTGAACATGTCGACGATTCGCAAAGTTACTTTGGTCATGAAATCGTTCTCCTCCGGCCCAACAGCAAGATCCAATTTGGAAATAGTCACTTTATTCGTGAAGTCTGTAAACATGATGATGTAATGATCAGATGTAATGAACAGAATGCGGGGAGTATTGAACGCTACGCAAGAAGTAATGAACAGAATGCGGGGAGTAATGAACGCTACGCAAGAAGTAATGAACAGAATGCGGGGAGTAATGAACGTTTCACAAGAAGTAATGAACAGAATGCGGGGAGTAAAGAACATTACGCAAGAAGCAGTGAACAGAATGTGGGGAGTAATGAACACTTCACAGGAAGTAATGAACAGAATGCGGAGAGTAATGAACACTACGCAAGAAGTAATTAACAGAATGCGGGGAGTATTGAATACTACGCAAGACATAATGAACAGAATGTGGGGAGTATTGAACGTTACGCAAGAAGTAATGAACAGAATGCGGGGAGTATTGAACGCTACGCAAGAAGTAATGAACAGAATGTGGGGAGTAATGAACGCTATGCAAGAAGTAATGAACAGAATGTGGGGAGTATTGAACGCTACGCGGGAAGTAATAAACAAAATGCGGGGAGTGATGAATGCTACCCAAGAAATAATCAACAGAATGTGGGGAGTAATGAACACTACGCATGAAGTAATGAACAGAATGCGGGGAGTAATGAACGCCACGCAAGAAATAATGAACAGAATGCGGGGAGTAATGAACGTTTCACAAGAAGTAATGAACAGAATGCGGGGAGTAAAGAATATTGCACAAAAAGTAATGAACAGAATGCAGAGAGTAATGAACACTACGCAAGAAGTAATTAACAGAATGCGGGGAGTATTGAATATTACGCAAGACATAATGAACAGAATATGGGGAGTATTGAATACTACGCAAGACATAATGAACAGAATGTGGGGAGTATTGAACGTTACGCAAGAAGTAATGAACAGAATGCAGAGAGTAATGAACACTACGCAAGAAGTAATTAACAGAATGCGGGGAGTATTGAATATTACGCAAGACATGATGAACAGAATATGGGGAGTATTGAATACTACGCAAGACATAATGAACAGAATGCGGGGAGTAATGAACGCTACGCAAGAAGTAATGAACAGAATGTGGGGAGTAATGAACGCTACGCAAGAAGTAATGAACAGAATGCGGGGAATATTGAACACTACGCAAGAATTAATGAACAGAATGCGGGGAGTATTGAACGCTACGCAAGAAGTAATGAACTGAATGTGGGGAGTAATGAACGCTATGCAAGAAATAATGAACAGAATGTGGGGAGTATTGAACGCTACGCGAGAAGTAATGAACAGAATGCGGGGAGTATTGAACACTACGCAAGAAGTAATGAACATTGTGCGGGAAGTAAAGATCAGTACAAGGAAAGTAATGAATTATAAACCGTACATGGAACGTAATGAAGAGTGGATGAAAGTAATGAACAGTACAAGATATATAATGAACAGTATAAGGAATTATAATACATTGCATTGACAATTAATTTTCATTATATGTTTAAAATATGTTCTCCCCTGATTTTCACATATTGTTACAGGATAATTTTACAGCCATTTTTAAAAAAAATCAACAATTACTCTGTAATAATTTTAATAGAAATATACATGTTGGTCTATAATGGTAAGATCTAAGATAGTAGGAACCTCCTTCAGACTTTGCTTTTGACAATATAGGGGCGCATTCATATGTTACTTATTTCACAAATCCGGGCCTAGTAACAACAAAAACATCTTGTCCGTCCCTCAATGCATTTATAAACTCATTCTGCTTGTTTTAAACGTTCGCAATGCCAAACTTCTTTGTAATCTGATCGAACAGGTCACAGATTATACCGTCGCCGATTGGCCATGATAAGGGAGGTAACTGGAGATTACTAAAAATCGCCAGAGGGCCGCTTGTATCAAGCCAGAAAAGTCTTATGTTGGCAGCAAGGGTTAACTTGGACAGTTCGAGAGGTGCAATAGTTAAGATCTGCGTAGGGAGATTGAATAAATACATGCGTACATAGCCTACATATAGAACATAGCCTACATATACAGCTGCATCGTAGCTTAATCGTAGTGCAAATATCATGTAATTTGGGTTTCGTTTCAACGTCAATGGAATAACTTCAGCAAAACTGACAAGGGATCCACTACTGTCTATGTGTGAAGCAGCCATTCTTGAGTTCATTTTCGGATCGTCTAGTCTCTCTAGCAAAAATTTGAATTTTGGCATATTGATATAGACAAAAGGGGTCACATTTTCGAAATTTCGATTTCGTTTAATGTCAATTAAAATGTTCCATATCGACTCTCTGAGATTGAAAACAACAAAATCACGTTGATTTTTAGCTACGGAACAGACGTGACTAATTTTTAAAGAAGTTGATAACTTATAAAGGGTATTATGGAGAAAAATAAAAATTAGTGTTTTCGAAATTTTGACCCCTGGTCACTTCAATGACCTGCCAAAACGGTTACGGGTAATTGTGGCGTACGATAAACATTTATCTTAAAGAAGAATGGATCTGCATATGTGTATTGAAAATTCAATATAATACGTTTCTTTTTCGCCACGCTACGATACCTCAAATCATGCATCTCAAATTACATGATATTCGCACTAGTATATTCAGTTATGTCAACAAACTTTTGGCATGCAGCTGTAGAACGTGCATGCACCGACGCATACACGCACCGTGAAAGTGACGTTCAGCAAAGCCTCTGTACGGAGTTAACATACGATTCTTACTTTATTCTAAAATGCCCCCTTATAGAAGGACACATGCATGTTCGTTCACACACGTGTAAGCGTTTGCTCGTGCATTCATTCAAACACTTCAATCCACTGACCGATGGTCTCACGAAGATTGCCGTCCTGGTACACGGCCAATCGGAGTGGTTCCCCCTTGTCCAACACGTCGTCCCTGGCGTTTCGGACACCCTCGTCCATCCAGTTTTCGCACTTCACCGTGAAAGTAACGTTGAGGAACGTCCCTGTTTACAAACAGTCAACAAACGATTCTTATAAGATTACCTTCCTCTAAAATGCCTTTTAAAGTAAATACCATTTTAAATTTTGGTCGAATGGTAAGATATAAATCGTTGTATGCATGCAGTGAGTTAATTGTAGCACAATAACAGCGTTTTATAAAATAATTGATTTCATTCTGGTGACTTCTAATATGTAAAAATGTGAACACAAGCTGACACAGCTGGTAAAAATTCTATTTTTCCTCTTATCTAGATGTTGAATTAAAAGCATGCATGTTTAAATCTCCTAGCGTCAATTTTTTAAGTATGCAAAGAAATTTGCAAAATTGGCAACTGCTTTAAATATCCGTGAAATCGAAGAGAGTATCTAAAGAAAGTTATTGCTCATTGTGACAATTTCTTTTATTGATGTTCATCAGCGAAAATATTGATAGTCATCTTTTGAATAAAAACAGTATTTAAGAAAAACTGGTAAAAATATAGGTAGAGAATCATAATCAAAATAACAGATTGTCATAGAAAATTTAGTAATTTACTACTACTACTAAATACTTAACATGGACAGTTTGAGACGTGTAATAGTTAAGATTTGCAAATGGAGAAGATGGAGCAAATACATGCATATACATTTACACACACACCATGAAGGATCACAAAGTATGTTGTTGGGGTCAAAAATGTGAAACATTATAAATTTTGTTATTTTATCGAGAATTTAATTTAAGTGACAATAAACAGGTTTCAGTTGTGATTTATGATCGAAAATCGGGCGATGGAGCACACCAAAGTCTCAAAAGTAATTATGGAAACTTTTTTACAGCAGCCACAAATACACAAATGGGTTTGTAGTCTTCAATATGTAACTTAATTCATAAACTTGTAAATTGGACACCGAACTTTGACTGGAAAACATTTATATTGCCGTTTCCAAATTTTCATTAAAAAAAAAAATATATATATATATTTTGGCATTTTACGGAGGCTATTTGAAATTCACCTAGGACATACGGTCTTTTGCTCTTATTCAAGCAATATTGAAAATCATTAAACATACTCTGTGTCACTATTACATGCTGCTTATCTGAGGTCGTACAATCTACCAAAATCATAAATAGGTTACTGTAAAATGTTTTCATTGAAATATTTGTAACAATCAGGCACTTGTTAAGATAATATTCATCATCCGAAACAATTCTCAAAAACTTTAAGCAAACAAATACATGCACGTAAACACAAAAATACACTTAAATTACTGCATCAGTGAACTCCGTGACGACGGAACATACTAGTAAATATTAAATCACGAGACAGTGACGTCGTGGTATTTTAAATAGAGAATCTCACCAAAGTGTCGTCTGATATCAAAAAGCGATATCTCCTAGGACAGTAGTTTTTTAACAATGCCCTGTTACGGTCGAGTTCATGAAATCACAATGGTTTTACATCATCAAGTAATGACATCACAATGCTATGACGTCATAATGCTATGACATCACCGCACTGAGAGTTTTAGAGTAGTGTAGTGTTCAGAAATATACATTTTTCACTGAACCGAAATGAAAAGTGATTTAGGATGATAAATAGAATCTCACCCTCCTGTCTTCTGCTATCATATATATCAACACTCGATTATTTGAAAGTACTAGATGATTTAAAACAATTGTGATGTCATGAACTTGATTGTAATAGGGCATTGTTCACAATCTACTGTCAAAACGATATCTCCTAGGAGATATCGCTTGATCTTCCACAAGCGATATCTCCTGTGGAACACAGTTTTGGATGATAAATTTGATATCAGAAGACACTTGTTTGAGATTCTTTATATATCAACACAAGTTGATAAAAGTTACAAACATAAAAATATATTTTTACATTTAACAACGAAAGTTGAAATATTTGATATCAGAAGACACGAGGGTCAGATTCTATTTATCATCCAAAATCATTTTTCATTTCGATTCAGTGAAAATGTATTTTTCGAAACACTGCACTTCTCCAAGACTCTCAGTGCGGATGTCAAAGCATTGTGACGTCATCGTGTTTATGACGTCATAGCATTGTGAAGTCATTGCTTGATGATATAAAACAATTTTGATGTCATGAACTTGACCGTTACAGAGCATTGTTCAAAGTCTACTGTCCAAACGATATCTCCTAGGAGATATCGCTCTATCGCTTGATCTTCCACCAGCGATATATCCTATGGACATAGTTTTGGATGATAAATGTTTTTAATGACAAACTATGAGGGTTATGAACTCATAACAGATAGCCTAACTAAGATCCGATTGAATTTATAATCTACATTGTTGTTATCGCAAGAGACTGACGCTGATAACAGTTAGATATATCTTCAGTGGTAGCCAATTTTGGATTATCATACTTTTCGACATTTAAAACTTCTTAGAAATACAAAGTATTAAGAACGATAAATAACCTTCTAATGGCTCGAGTTCACAGGGCGAACCACGTGGTTTCTCGTTGCCGACAAGAGTTAAGAAGGCCATTCCTTCTGGTTTCCCTCCAGCTTGGGCGTATGCTGACAATCTGTAGCTCGAAGCAGCTTCTAGGGCCAGTGGATCCATCTCGAACAGCTTCTCGTTTGGACCTGTAATACATTAATTGACGTGCACATTAATATTTCGCATATTACCCTGACCCCGCTCGTCATTAACATTTCCTCAAACTGTCTCCATCGCATCATACAAGTGACGTTTTGCAGAACGTAAGGGAATTTTACCCTAGGATATATTTATAGTAATATTTTTCTTTTAGGCATTAAAGAGCCACTCCGTGATCTTCATAACATATTATTTACCTTTGATACGAACCTAAATTTCATATGTAGTGATATAAAATGAAAACATCTTAACTTTTCATGTCCAAAAGACATACATATGACAAATACTGGTTTTCGATGAAAATCTAAAAACAGCCTTATAAATGCACAGAGGTGTAGTTATCACGCCCACTATACATGGATACTAGTTATTGAACCTAACAAACACTATCAACTCCTAACTGCCCTCCTGGCTGTTTTAGATAAGTCTCCAAAATTACGTTTGACTATTTGACGCGCGCCACTGTCCGGTTTTCGATCATAATTACGACGTTCTAACTTCATATTGTCAGTGTAAACAAACAATAAGCTTTAAAATGTGTATTTTTGGTAACAGTCGATACTTCGCGATCAAATGACTCCATTGATAAAGTTTGGCATATATGACTCTAACAACTCACGGAGTGGCTCTTTAACGTTTAAGTGATATATATATTGTGTAGATTGTTACACTAACTTGTGTTAGATAATACGAGGATGTTGTTAACCTGGCAAAGCAAATGGTGCACACTCGTCATGCACGAGATTCAATTTCTTGCATCCGGATTTTATACAAGTTGCTCCGTTGCTGTATTTTCTATTCCAACAGTCAGTTTATCAAGCATTCTTACTTTTAAGACTTTCATGAAAATTCGTTTAATAGATAACTTATTTGATTCCGTAATAAAAAAAATTCTTTCTAAACTGAAACTGTATGTTTTTTTATTTACCGTATTTCCTCGAATAGACGCCGGGTCTCGAAAAGAGGCCGGGGGTAGGCTGTTTTAATTAAATACACGCCGGGTCTCGAATACACGCCGGGTGATAAGTTGAGTACTTAATGCTCCCGTAGTTGAATGCAAAAAATTGAATTATAAATTCCCTACTAAAAATTTAATAGACGCCGGTCTCGAATAGACGCCGGGTCTCTAATACAGGCCGGAGTTAAAGGGGGTCTGAAAAAATGGACGCCGGGGGCGTCTATTCGAAGAAATACGGTAGTAGATAAAATGGTGGATCTTAAACACCTCTTTCGAACCTCCCTACAAAACACCTCTTTTGAACCTCCCAACAAAACACCTCTTTCGAACCTCCCTGCAAATTAATTAAAATTATTGATTAATTAGATGAATTAATTAAATTCAATTACAACTCATTAAACCTTAATCCTATTGAAAAGAATGCATATGCAATTAATAGAAGAAGAAATGTATTTATAATGCTTTTAAAGTTTGAACGTGAAAGAGTGAATTGAAAATGAGTAACTGAATAAACTATGGAGGGAGTAGGTACATACTCAAGGACCCTTCTTAGAAGTTATTGTGCAGGGAGGTGGTCAAATTCTCGAACGTGTCTGTATTGAAAGCGAGGGGGTGATTCCCTTTTTAGCCACGTAGTAGTATAGAGGGGTCAATCTCGAGGACTGTATGCAATGTGCAATGTGCAATGTGCAATCCCACCTCTCTAGAGAGTGTATTCACCTGACCCGGTATCCAAGTGTGAAAACCCTACGTGACTCACCTGATGTGTGAGGACGACACAATGGAAGGCGTGACTTGGAAAAGATGACAATGGAAGAAACCGCTTTGTGATACCTTAAATTTATTATTAACTATTATCTAAATATATAAAATGAGTAAAAAAATCTCAATTCAAAAACCAATCATCCATAGTAAGAGAACACATTTTAGAGATTCCCATGAAATCATTTGTTAGCCATTTTGGCGTGAACACCTGCCCCCTTTCACATATAAAACTGGACCAAACTTGTCCTTGAATTATAAGATTGACGTATAATTATGAAGTGTACTCTCTTGTACTGTTATGAACATAAATTATAGCCAGTGAGCGAATACAAAGTTACTCCCGCTGTACTTATTTAAGGATTTAAATAATTTGTATATTGAAGTAATGCTGACTTTGATAACTGTTAATGTGAACAGAGGTATTTTCTTTTTTAATGCCTGTTTACTTTTAAATATGAACAGGTAGTCGTGTGCTGTCAAGATGTGTTCCACTATAAGGGGGTCCCTAATCAAGGATCCAGACGATTTGGTCTCCACTTGCTAGGGGCTCGTGATGCAGATACAAGCATTATTCCGAAGCGAGTGTCGCGGGTAGATGTATATAATAAGACATAACGCATTCTGTCTTCATTTGCGAGAGAAGAAGAGGACAGGTCAGTCAGAGGAATACTAGAGTGAACATCATGCAAAGAAGATTATACATTCCTGATACACAAAAGTTTATGGACTTTTTTGAACGTCGACGTGAGGAATCAAGAGGAAATCAAAGTCGACCTTATTCATGCATAATCGCTAACCCCACCAAAACTGAGGAAGCCAAGGGGGTGAAAAGGTTCAAGACCTCTCCTAAACGTACCAAGACTATCCAAGGCGAAACAGAAGATATTGGAGGAGGATCTATTATCAAGCATACTCCTCCTCCCAGAGATTTCTTTGCATAGTAGAAACTTCCAGAAGAAATCATCTTTCCTTATCCATTGTGCATGACATTCCACAGCATAAAACACTGTTACTGTAAGGGCTAAGTATTCATTTACCTCTGGACGGTGGAGAGAGAAGACGTATAAACATGAAGAGGCCTTCAGTGAATAGACCAAAAGACATTTTCTGTACCCATGATAAGGTAATAAAGTCCAGGAAATCAAAAACATCAGCAAAGAAACCAGTCAAGACGCGGCGACTTACATCTAAAAGGACATCGTGCAAGCAAAAGACCTCACCTCCTGTATTGAAAATTCGGCAAATCACAACCACCCAGGGCGTTGTCAACAGGGCTCTAGCTGCATTGAAGAGACAGAGACTGGAAAAGTATAAAAAGAAATCTGCACTCCCTCTCATCACATCTTTGTATTAAATCGAAATGGAACAGGTCATCTGTCCGGATTGTGGGAAGTCCTTTTCACGAAAGGATGTTATGTATCGACATAGGAGGAATATACACTCGCACACAGCTACGCCGCCGCCACCGCCGCCGCCACCACCGCCACCGCCGCCTCCCCCCATCTCAGTTACTTCAATGGCAACCTCGCCGCCGCCGCCTGGTTCAGTGAATTCTTATGCATCAAAGCCATCGCCGCAACCGCCGCCGTCGCCGCCGCCGCCGCCGCCTGGTTCAGTGACTTCTTATGCATCAAAGCCATCGCCGCCACCGCCGCCGTCGCCGCCGCCGCCTGGTTCAGTGACTTCTTATGCATCAAAGCCATCGCCGCCACCGCCGCCGCCGCCGCCGCCACCACCGCCACCACCGCCGCAGGAGCACCCATTCCAATTTCGTATAGCATCCTGTGGTCTTTTGGTCGGACAGAGCGGATCCGGTAAATCGACCTTTATGTTCAATGTACTACGACAGGGACTGATCAAGCCCCAGCCCGACCATATCACCTGGTGTTATAATGTATGGCAACCTCTGTACGATCGTATTCTTCAAGTCTTACCCTTTGTGCAGTTTGTTAAAGGACTCCCTTACAATCTCGAGGATGAACATTACTTTGATGCCCACAAACAGAACGTGTTGATCCTGGACGACTTCCTGGCTGAAGCCAAGAATGACAAGCGAATCTCTCGTCTGTTTACTCAAACTTCGCACCACAAAAATGTACTGATCTTTTTACTCCTGCAAAACCTGTTCCCCAGAGGCAAGGAATCTCGTGATATTGCTCTTAATTCACATTACGTGACCCTCTTCAATTCACCCGTGGACAGACAGCAAGTTAAGGTATTTGCTAGGAGAATATTCCCTGATGATGTCACTAAGTTCATGAGTTTATACGAAAAAGCCATTGAAACACCTTATGGAAACTTAACAGTGGACCTTAAACCTGGTACAAGCGAGAAGAACAGACTCCATCCCAACATCTTGTCTTCTACTACTACGAGCTATCGTCAGGAGGGTGGACCACTACACCTACCACAGCCAGAGATAAAAGACGTCTCTGTCGCCTCAGGTCATCAGTTGACTCAGGACATTGTAGCTGAACACACGTCTCTTGACGAAAACATTGAAACAGCATCCTGTTCCAGTGAGGAGTCTGGTCCGTTCACCATGGCTACAGCTTGTGCTGATTGTGGTGTCTTGATAGACAATATGCATGATCTCCAAAAACACATCAAATCGTGGTGTCCAGCAAATGATAATGGCTTGAAAACCAAGAAGCGTAAACGGGTCATCTACGACACAGACAGTGAGGACGAGGAGATACAGGAGGCTTTACAGAAAGGCGGTGGAAGCAAAGATTCAAAACCATTACCTCGTCACTGGAAACCCATCAATGACATTACAGCCGAGGAATGGCAAAACGTTGGTTTACAACGTATCTGGAGGCGGGTTTATGACCTTTATCAAAATGATATGAAACTCACTAGGAAAAAGTACAAGCAGCGTGGCAGAACAGACGAATGGATTGATAGAAAAATGAAACAGCTGTGGGATGCTAAATTGTTGGAAAGTCTCAACAGCGTACTCGAGTTTACTCACTATTTCAAAGAGGCGCCTTTCTTTACACCAATCCTAATGAGTCTGGATGGCATAGACCCAGCTTCAGATCGAACCGTGATAAAGGAAAAGATCAGGCGCTTCATTAATCCTAAAATGAAGGACATTTCAACTCGTCTAGATCGACCGGAATTGGAAAGTGACATGGAATCAGACATGGCTCCTGATGAGACTACTGCCGATGATGAACAAAGTGATCAGGACTGATTTAAAACATCGGTTGTGAGCTAAACCAGCATCAGTTGACTCCCAGCCCTTTATGAGACAGGATGAGTCTACCTAACTTGCTTCACATCGTGAAAACACCACGTCCACTCAAGAGAAAGAATGACAAGAAAAAGACTATTTCCCTGTATGTCAAAGGTGTAATAAAACTTGGACCTCCTGGGCGACGAAAATTGAATAAGACAGAGGCCTTAAACTCTAAATGGTGACTTGATATATGACTCTGTTGACTTGGTTTTGTATCCCATTTGACAAGCAGATATTGAGAATGAATAAATTTTTTAAACTGCTGCCTTGTTTTGTTTTCTTTTGTTTGACACTGTTCATGTGTTAGAATCTAAGAAAAGACAAAAATATCATAACAAGAAATATATCATGATACATACTGATAAAGACTTTTATACATCTACCCGCGACACTCGCTTCGGAATAATGCTTGTATCTGCATCACGAGCCCCTAGCAAGTGGAGACCAAATCGTCTGGATCCTTGATTAGGGACCCCCTTATAGTGGAACACATCTTGACAGCACACGACTACCTGTTCATATTTAAAAGTAAACAGGCATTAAAAAAGAAAATACCTCTGTTCACATTAACAGTTATCAAAGTCAGCATTACTTCAATATACAAATTATTTAAATCCTTAAATAAGTACAGCGGGAGTAACTTTGTATTCGCTCACTGGCTATAATTTATGTTCATAACAGTACAAGAGAGTACACTTCATAATTATACGTCAATCTTATAATTCAAGGACAAGTTTGGTCCAGTTTTATATGTGAAAGGGGGCAGGTGTTCACGCCAAAATGGCTAACAAATGATTTCATGGGAATCTCTAAAATGTGTTCTCTTACTATGGATGATTGGTTTTTGAATTGAGATTTTTTTACTCATTTTATATATTTAGATAATAGTTAATAATAAATTTAAGGTATCACAAAGCGGTTTCTTCCATTGTCATCTTTTCCAAGTCACGCCTTCCATTGTGTCGTCCTCACACATCAGGTGAGTCACGTAGGGTTTTCACACTTGGATACCGGGTCAGGTGAATACACTCTCTAGAGAGGTGGGATTGCACATTGCACATTGCACATTGCATACAGTCCTCGAGATTGACCCCTCTATACTACTACGTGGCTAAAAAGGGAATCACCCCCTCGCTTTCAATACAGACACGTTCGAGAATTTGACCACCTCCCTGCACAATAACTTCTAAGAAGGGTCCTTGAGTATGTACCTACTCCCTCCATAGTTTATTCAGTTACTCATTTTCAATTCACTCTTTCACGTTCAAACTTTAAAAGCATTATAAATACATTTCTTCTTCTATTAATTGCATATGCATTCTTTTCAATAGGATTAAGGTTTAATGAGTTGTAATTGAATTTAATTAATTCATCTAATTAATCAATAATTTTAATTAATTTGCAGGGAGGTTCGAAAGAGGTGTTTTGTTGGGAGGTTCAAAAGAGGTGTTTTGTAGGGAGGTTCGAAAGAGGTGTTTAAGATCCACCATTTTATCTACTTACGGTATATCTAATGTCTTAGCTTGAATATATCTTTGATGCTCTTGTCTCAGATTTCGTATATGCTCAATACTACAGTGCGTATTCCATTAACAAGTTCTTTGCCGGGTTGGCTATTTAAACAAACTCTACATATATGAATAAATACCGGAAGAAATATGACAATTTATAATTTTAATGTTTTATATTTCATCAAGAGGTCTATAAATATATTGTTATTCGTTATATCTAAATCATCATATCAATTTAATATTTCTTTCCATACAGAAAAATAGTTCAAGAGGACAATAACGTACCCCTGATGGATTTCCATTCCGTGACATCGCCAAATAATTTAGTGGCGGGATCATAAAGCTGGAATGTCCAGGTATACGAGGCCGCATCCAATTGAGCCTGGGTGGCCCCGTCACACTCTATGTTAATCTCGAAGGAAGAAGGCTCCTCCGGGGTGATCTTATGCTGGCAGTTTTTGTGGCACCTGGGTCAAATACATGTGACTGAGATATAGGTGTATATTTGCACGACTCTGCGCCTGAAAGGCACTATAGTACGCTTTTCGGTTTAAATTGGCTATTTTCTGGCAAATGTGGACAAAAGCATTCTCTTTGACATTCTATTGATGTAAAGAAGTACATTGAGGATACTAAGCGACCTTCAATTTAATACTATTTTTGTTAAACGAGTTAATGATAAAGTATAAAATGAGCGAAAGGGAGTTTGATACCGAATCATTAACGAGTTTGATAAAAAAAATAGTATTGATTTGAAGAAGGTTTAGTATTTTGTTTATTACTTGACCCCAGCAATCAAGCGTGATTGCCGAAAGTGTGCTGAACGCAACATTTCCGCGACTTGGACGCCGGGTTGCCAACATTATGACGTCACAACCACACAATAGCGTGACATCATACGTGCAGCAGTATTACACTAGTTTGATATCACCGTATACATTTTATACTGCAGTATCTTACACGGGTGAGTAATTATTTTCATTCTTTACAATTGACCTGCAATTTACAATGAAAATGTAAAGACGGCCGATGTCGGCTTAGAGATATAAAACAATTATGGTCAGCATTTTATCAAAACGGAAAAACATATGGACAGTTGAAAACGACTGAACTAGTAATGTGTGCATCGTTTGAATTTACCTAAATTCTAAACTGATATCAAATTATGAAGTATAATTAATAAAAACAATAGCATGACATATAGCATTAGCATTGTCAGTAGATTAAACAAAGTGGCTGCCGTTTTCACATTTCTGGTTTGTAAGCAAAATTTTAATATTTTTAATATCGTAGTTCATGAAGATTTAATGCAACTTTATAACCTGAATACGTACATATTTGCTAAATAATTACGAGGTAGATTACCTGAGTACGTATCGTTAGTAATATCGAGGGATATGCAATGTATCGCTATCTAGAACAATGAAAACATCCATATCAGCAATACTGTTTTTATAATTTAAGACTATCTTACCTTAGGTTGCCTGGTTGTTCTTTACTAGGATATTATATTATTTAGAACTTTTGACATCTTGATGTCGTTAAATCTCGCATATCCAAACTCACATATTGCTAATACTTTTTAAGCATATTCTGGCCTCATTGAATACCCTAGGTATCATCAATAATAGCATCTCCTAGTGAAGTTTTAAATACATTTTGGCAAGTCTTATATAATGTTTTTTATAACTTGTCCACTACGTCAAATCATTTTGATGTCTATACTCACATAATGGCAACACATATTGAATGATAATGATTACGTGATATCAACTCCTATTGAAGTCTATACTCATATATAACGACAAAGCGCATTGAATATTATACTCATATAATCACATTTATAGAGTGCTATACTGACATAAGGGTAAGTCCTATTGAAGTCTAAAGTCATATAATGACAATTCCTCTTGAATACTATGATTACATGATGTCAACTCCTATTGAAGTATATAATCACAAAATGGCAACTCCAACTGAGGTCAATACTTATATACGACAACTCCTTTTGAAATGTGCACTCGCATACAGCTGCATGCCAAAAGTTTGTTCACATACCCGAATATACTAATATAAATAGTACGCTTTTGGTTAAACGCCATTATTTTATACCTGCCGTTGATAATTCACAATAAGCCCTGATATCCTATATCCTAAATCTCCGACAAGATATTACACAGAGTAATTCCTTTCCCCTGACCCGCCACCTAGTGGCCAACCCCCGGATAATCATTGCTTCTTCTTGAGGGTAGAAACAAACTGAATCAAACAGAGGGGAGGACGGGCGGGCTCTGATGATTGTGAATTATCAACGGTAGGTATAAAATAATGACGTTTAACCAAAGACGTACTATTATCGACTATACCATCGTTGATAATTCACAATAAGCCCGAATGCCACAGCTGGAGGAGGGTGCGATGAGGTAAGAAGAAGGCGAGATAACTCTCCCCATAAAATTATGGGAGTTGGCGACCCCAACCCGTCATAAACTAACACCCGTGCTTCGGCCCAAGGTGCAGTTACATTAAGCGGAGATCAGCTACATCCACCAACCCCGCTGTGCGAGGGGGTTAGCTAAGACCGCGGGGGTCGCCAACTTATTAAAAGACAACAAACACGCCACTGATGGTACAAAAGGAACTTTATTTCGTTCAGACAAGTTTACGAGGTGGAGGATGGCCCCTGCTGTGTGGAGCCGACGGGATACGTTGTTGGACGTAAACGTGCGCCCCCAACCGGTTCACTCCCGCTAAATCCTCTGTGGAGATGTCACGTAAGTATAGTGGTTGGCGAACACCAGGCTGACTGTGCAGATACCGGACAATGGGTTGGGTCACACGCGTGAATATTCACGGAGCGTTGAGTTCCGATGAGTTCCTCCACCGCCCCCTTGGAGATCAGAGTCTCCACCTGAACCAACGTCAACGCCAGCCGGTCTGGCTCTAATAGGATTTTGAAGGTGAACAGGTCAGTTGGGGTGGCGTACTATGGGAATACGGAACCCTCGCTCCAGTACATTGCACACAAATTTGTCTAATCCCAACTGTCTCCAGTTGGCCTCAAATCGTGAGAGGCGGAGATTATCGGCGGAGGCAGCTCCAGAGGAACATATGAGTCACTTCTTCCTCTGGGTTCCTCCGTAGCTACATCCTTTGCCGCTCTGGTTCTTTTTTGGGGTTCGTTTGGGAGAGGGCCCGCCATGGAGGTCGCGACCTCGGTCTCGCCGACCCCTACCCCCTCCCTCGAAAGGACACCCCGCCAGTCTTAGAGGAGTTGGAGGGAGTGGGTGTGCCACCCCTCTTCTTCTTAGGCTGCATCACTTGGGATGAGGCTCTACCTGCGCCCGCAGCAAGTCTGTTAGTCAGATCTTGTTGCTGATTCTCTTGCCGAAGACGAAGGGCCCCTGCGACTTGCCCGTCAAAGAGAGAGGAAGATGTGCTGGGTGCTTGTTGCAAGCGGTTCCTGATCTCTACCGAAAGGTTAGTTCGGGACAGGAAGCCATCACGTCTGAGGTTATTGCGGGAGGCGCTTAACATCATCTGCGCGATGCTCCCCGCCACCGACCCTGGTCATCGCCTGGCAGGTGTGAGCCACAGAATTGGCCAGACCCAGAATACTGAATGCTTCTGGCCTTCAGTGATTATCTGACACTTGATGGGGCAAAGAAGGGGCGGCCACTCGACGTATGTCGTTGTCCAAGGCAGTTTGTCTGCTAGGACCAGTGGCAGTAAGAGACGACCTGGTGCCGCTGTAGTGACATTGATGTCAAAGTCCTCACCCGCCGCCTGGAGTAACCTGTGAGCAGGTAGCGGCACGAATCTTGTACTTGATAGCTCTTCCTCTGCGCTAAACGTCTCCTCTACCTCCTTGACTTGTACCTGACATCAGACAGCTATTGCTCCTCTTGCTCGACGACCGTCGTCGTTGAGGGGAGGCGACCTTGTTCTGGGAGACCCCTTTGATGGCGACCTCTCTGCATCACTGGGGCGAGGCGAGGCGACCTCGTCCTGAGGGTTTGTAGAGAATTCGGCAATGCTCGACCCTGCCGCTGGTCGAGGCCATCAAACTCTCTCGAGTCCTCCTCAATGACTAGATCTGAGGTAGGAGAGATGCTAAGGGTGGCGGAGGCTGTAGACGCCACTGAAGAAGCGCGCTTGGATTTCGCTCTGCTCCTCTGCTGAGCCTTACTCTTCTTGACAGAGAAACTATAGTTCCTGTGTTTTTCTAAGGAGAGGCTGGCGCACTCCTAGCATCTGTCACCCTCTGGGCACAGATTGCGACATAGACAGCACAAGGAGTGACTTTTTGTACCCGCAAGCCCCGCAGAAGAGGAGTAAGAAGACGCCATCTCAATCTGAGACGAGTCCTAAGACACGTCACGACTAGAAGAGAAGAGAGGTCGCCGACTTAACACTCAACAGTCTAGGTTCACCTGACGTCTGACGATACAGACGACAGCGTGAGAGCGTCAGTCCACACGACACACAAGTGGCGAAGAGAAGACCGAAGAGAAGATGTCTGAGTCGAACCCACACGAGGGGAGCGATGTCTCGCGAAATGAGCGCACACACGACACGACTCACAGGAGACAGTAGAAAGGCCGAGACGCCTTAACTAATCTCAAGTAAGCATGATGTCGCCGGCAATATGCGATGTTGCCTAGAGGGGGCAGTTTGCCGCCAAAAAGGAGCGTCTAGCTGACGCAATATTGTCAAGGAACGATGCGATGTGGCCCGAGAAATCCTATGTAGTCTTAGGGTCGAGACACTAGACGATTTGGCGCTCTATCAGACGATAGCCTCCCAACCTTGCGCTAGAGGAGACGTCTCGACCCCAACACCGGGCGGCGAACACCCCTAGGTGACACCCCAAACTCAACAGACGGCGACTACCAGGCAAGAGACAAGCTATGTGATACCACTAGGCGATATCGCACGCTAGAGTCAATCACCAGCAGCAGGTAAGGAAGCGTCACCAAGTCTAGGCGGGAAGCGCCACAAACTTCGGCTCGCACCATCGTCCTGCCCCTCCAAACCGACAGGAAAAGCCCGTGCACTAAAAGCACATGCTTAAATTGACAAGCAGAGATCCAAGCTAGTCGACTAGGCAACAAAACCACTCAACTGCAGCGAACTGCAAATATGCACACAACCGACTATTTACTTCCAAAGAAGCAATTAGCTATCGTAGAGTGCATGAACTCACAAAAAAGGTTTATCATACCCCACAATTACCCGTAACAGTTTTGGCAGGTCAGTGAGATGACCAGGTGTCAAAATTCCGCAAACACTAATCTTTATTTTTCTCCATAAAATTCTTTAAAAATTATCAACTTCTTTACAAATTGGTCACGTTTGTTTCTTAGCACAAAGTAAAAGTGATTATGTTGGTTTTAATGTCAGAGAGTCGATATGGAACATTTTATTCGACATATAACGAAATCGAAATTTCGAAAATGTGAGCCCTTCTGTCAATATATATATATATATATATATATATATATATATATATATATATATATATATATATATATATATATATATATATATATATATATGCCAAAATTCGAATTTTTGCACAATTGACCAGACAATGCCTAAATGAGTTCAAGAATGGCTATTTCACACATGGACAGTGGGTGATCCAATGTCAATCTTGCTGAAGTTATTCTATTGACGTTGAAGTTATTCCAAAATTACATGATATTTGCACTATGATTCAGTGGTAAGTGAACAAACTTTCGGTATGCAGCTGTACTGCCTACTCGTAATGAAGTCTTTGGCAAATCATTTATAATACTATACTCACATAATTATTAGTCCTATTTCAATCTCTAGTCGTCTAATGACGAGTTATTTTGAAGTCTATAATCATATAAGGTCTACTCCTATTGAAGTCTAAATTCATATAATGGCAAATCATATATATATATATATATATATATATATATATAAATATATATAAATATATATATATAAATAAAGCTATTCTCACAAAATGTATAGGCCTATTGAAGTTTTATACTTTAATAAACTATTTTGGTTCATATTCACATAATGGTAATTCCTATAATAACGTCAAATCATATTTAATGCTATGCTAAGTATATTTCCTATGGAAGTATATACTCGCATAATAATTAATTATTTTGAAGCTTCCTATGAGTCTAAACTCACAAGATGATTATTCCGTATGAAGCCTATATGTAGGATATAAAAAGGATACAAAATGACCCGCGGGCATTATTGAAAAGTATTACCCTTCACACATTCTTCTACAAATAAGATAAGGTTGTTTGTGCTTAAGTCTATGTGTGTACTCACAATCATTTTTGTAAACTAACTCAGCTTATAAGTTTCGACCTGCAAATGTTTCGGCAATGTGCCGGCTCGATCCCATAAACTTCATACACCTCTACGCATATATCATAACGGTCATACCGGTCGACCACAGCGGCTGAGTTAACAATGCTGAAGTTAAACAGCTGTATATAACTAAGGTAGGATTTTTTGGTTCAACTTACGTAAAAATAATGAAGTGCAAATTGACAGAAAAAAAAAACCCTCCTCCCCAATTAAGACAGTTTAATGGCCCTCGATATGTGCACCTCTCCTTACTCAAAAAGCTCTATCCACCCCTGCCTTTACTGAGCTAAATATTACTTTATCCCCCAGTTTGTTACTTACCAAAACTCCTATTGATGACAACACCATAACGTTAACTCCTGTTGTTTATACTCACATAATAGCAACCTTGCATGGTTTCTCTTCAAGGACCTTGACCACCTGGATGTCGGAAGCGTTGCGGTTGTCTTTACTGATGGTCTGCTCGAACACGTAGCATTGTTCATATGCAAGAGGGGTCGTGTCGACCCTAATGAAGCCTTCAGTTTGCAGAGTAATTCCACAATCGTCTTTTTCTAGGTAAGTCTTGTCTTCACTGAAGGGGAGAAGATAGAGATCGGTTTCTGCACAATCGGGCACTACAAAACACTTCCAGGAGAAGTCCAGTCCACTCTCCATGTTGACTCCTACAATGGGATCGTACGACTTGGTCCGAGCGTCAAGAGTGACAATCTCTCCTTGTCCTACAAGGTTGTAATCACCTCCTTCTATGGTGCAGGATAGTGGTGGTCGCAGAATTTGCATATATTGCTTGTCCCGTAGAAAGTCCTCCGGTCTCTCAACAAGGTACATGTACAGTTCAACGTAGTAGAAACCCTCCTCAATAGTGGACGTTGCAAGATTCATGGCAATTTGGTTAGGGGTGACAATGTTGTAGTCGTGAAATGTGTCCACGGTACCAATTTGAAGCTTTTTGAATGTCCATTCAAACTTAAATTCTGTAGTATTCTTGCATTTGTCAGTGAGTTTGACGCTGCCGGTAAGTGTCGGCAACAAATGAAGGTATGCCCTGAAAGGATTATCAATACGTCGATGGATAGACTCAAATATGTCGGGCGCCTCAAAGCAGTCACTGGAAACCTCAAATGTCACATTTAAGTTTTGAGAGGAGAGGGGGTTAGAACAGGTGACGAGTACAGTTTCTTCCTTAATATCCATATAGGCGAAGCCGATTGCTGTTGTGTACGGGCTGGCAGGATCCAGGTCCACCTCTTTCAGCGTCTCTCGCTCGTCGTTTAGGGGTTCATAGAGGAACTCACAGGTCAGATTGGTGAGGAAGTTAGATCCTTCGTAGTGAATGACTGGTTCTATTGCCACGCCGAGTAGGACTGGTTCCACAACTTCCAGCCTCAGATCCGCAACTGGGTACATGATGTACAGCTCCTCCGCTAGTGAAGCAGTGTCCGTACCTACGCTGGTTGCTGAACTAAAGGTGGGCCTTTTCTTCCCGTGGTTGTTGAAGACATGGCTTACGGAAACAGTGGCACCGGCACCGACAGAGACATCCTCGTCCGCATTGTCATCTTTCCAATCGATGGTTACCGTGATACTTTCTGTCGCCAGATGATTTGTCACATCAAAACTAAATGTCGTATCACCAACCATACCTTCATTTGCCACTGTTGTTTTTACGACGCTGCAGGTGCCAAGAGCATAAGTGAGCGTGTTGGGATTAGAAGAGCCATCATATTTCATTTTGATGTCTCCAGTGAAATCTCCTCTTGTACAAAGACTCTTAGAGATGGTGTAGCTCGTCAACGTTGTGTCAGGCGACACTCCGACACCGTCGCCATAATCTACCGCATACTGAACGTTTTGGGGCACGTAGGTAAGACTATGGAAATCAATAGTTATATCAAATGTAGTACAGCTTCCTTCACTGAGTGCAGTTACCGGCGGATAAGTGACAGTGAAAGCATTAGCTGCGACCAGGTATACTTGGAGAGTATCAGCAAAACTGACGCTGCTAACCAGGTTTTCACAATCGAAGGTGTAGCTCATCACCCCTTCAGTGGTATAGTCATGGGTCAGGGTGTAACCCGTGGAGTTGGTACTGAAATCCATTTCAGCGGCTTCATTTGAAACAGGCGTTCCTTCACCAAAGTTGTAATCACAGGTGACTCCGTTAGGATTAGGAGCAGTTGTTCCAGTTACTGTGACAAAGTTGAAGGACACAGTGTGATCAGGGGAGACGATAACTCCAGGGGGGTTTACTTCCAGAGTGCAGTTGGGTATTCCATATTGAACGCTGATACTAACGACAGAAGTCACTGAGTAACACTGGTTGTATCCTAGGAACGTAATGTTGTAATCATTTGGTGCCGTGTATGTTATATCTGGTATAGCAGTGTATGCATTAGGCAGTAACAGCAAATCTGGGTCGGCATTCACGTGAGTTGTAGACCCATCGCCCATGTCAATATCATATTGAAAGCCTGATGTCGGAAGGTCATTCAGAGCAACGGGCACTGCTTCTCCGACCGCCCACGCTGTCTTAGTTACACTAATGGTGGTTGCAAGATTATCACACACTGATATTTCAAAGTTGCCGTAGGTCTCTGCATCAACGCTAGATGCAATGGTGACATTCACGCTGTAGTTGCCTTGTACATCGTAAGTACAGACAAAGGTCTCAGTAGTGCCGGCTGCAACTGGCAATGGCTGTATGGACTCGTTGGTTCCACAGTGAGAGATCGTAATGGACAAGTTACCCATTGGAAGGTCTGGTGATGCCACCAGTGCTGCTGAAAATGTTACTGTCTCTGTAGACTGGATCAGATTGGTATCTACAGTCACTGTATATCCATTGATAGGGTTTGCAACAACAATTGGTATCTTGACGCTCTGGTTGTTCACCCTGTTAGAAGCCATAACCTCAATGTCGTATTCGCCGGCAGTGGAGAAGTTGTGTTCCGCAATGAGTCCGGCGCATCCATCTTGCACAACCATGGCCTCCACTAGATCCACAGCGTAGAAGATACCGGGCCCGGAGGCGTTCACTACGATACTGAAAGTGTCGCCTGTCAGTAACTCTGTAGCGCTCGGCTCCGCCGTCAGGTCGCTCACACCGATATCCAGCTCAAAGAACAAGTCAAGAACTACGATGTACATTTCGTTCCAGAACGTAGCATGAAGTGTGCAGTTTCCAACTTCCGTAAATATGGCAGTACTTAAGTCCAAAGGAATATTTGCATACGTATCAAGATAATTGGAGGGATTTTCGTTAACCACAGAAAAACCCTGACACGCATCTATTCTCCATTGCATGCCGTGTGTTGGTGGGTTCTCAATGTTGAAGGGTATGAGCTCGTCAATAGGTTGAACGTCTTTATCTAACGTTATTGATATATTTAGGATATCCCAGCAGTATATATCAAATGTTTCCTGCATAGTGCTCATTTCTGTGGTGATGTTGACAGTGACGGTCCTGTTGCCTTGACCAGTGCAGGGACAATTTACGTTCACCTCGCCGCCAGGTGAGAGTCCAGACAGGTCAAGCGCTTGCTTTGCTTCGTCTGATGAACAAGTGTACCATGTCGTCAGGTTGCCCATGGGAAGGTTTGCCTCTGATCCCATCTTGACCTTTATTCCCGGGTCGCCATTTCCAGATGGTTTAATGTCGTCCGCCGTGATGGTCACTTCGTTCAGGTTGTAGAGGATGTTTACAACAACCACCTCGGTGAGCTTGCTCCCATAGTTGGAAACCATGGTGGTGACAGTGTGCGAGCCAGTGTCAATGAAGACTTGGCTGTAGCTGGCAGTCCGGGTGTTTCCGTCACATGACTTCATTAGCTGGATATTCGTCACCAGGTCAACAGTGAACAAGGCGTTCGTTCCTTGGTCGACCTCCATATCGAAGGTGATGTTGGTGCCGGGCTCCGCGTAGAGGGAAGTGGGAGTGACTGTGTAGCCGCTCAGGGTGTGCTCGTACACCGCTACCATGTTCTCCGAGTAGGTATCACCACCGTATTCAACTGTCATGGTCACCGCGTACATACCCGGCTCAGTTGAAAAAAGGCTGCAAGCCATGTTCACCACTTGTGAGGCACTTGATATAGATTCGGTTAAGATATCGGTACCGTCTTTTGTGATCTTGAAGGTGAAAGGGGTGCTGGCGTATTCTACGGTAACCTGTGCACAACATGTGCTCCCACAACCGCTGTCTTCCATGAAGAAGTAGTTGTTCGTGTCTCCGCTGATAGTCACCCCTGACAACACTGCGTCCACTCCTGAAAAAATAGAACTCGGTGTCATTGCTGAAGTGTGCAAGCATATCGAAAAAAAATTATGTAAAAAACATAAATAGATCTTTCAGGTTAAACATCAGCGCATGATTATTCAGATTACCTTTCTAAACTTTACATTTTTGACCAAAGAACCAAAGAATTTTACAAACAGAAATGAATATTAACCAATCACAATTCCCAACAGCCCAATGTAAATGATACATAAGAAAGTCAAATCTTTATAAAAGACCAGCAAATTTGCGAAATTTAACCTATGGCGATCTGTTGTTTTAAAAGTGGACTATTTTTCAAGAATCATCTGCCCATTTATCCCAGTCATAAGGGATATCAGGTTTTGTTACTTTTAGAGTCACCCTCACAGTCATTTGCTTCAAGAATGATAAATCCCAACCGTCTCCAATAGGAAAATAATCATCTGAAAGTATGCGAGATTCGAACTTGCTTTTCCCAGTGCTTTTATCTACTCAGTTGTTCAATAAGAATCCTGTGAATTTCAAGCGGAAAAAATGGAGCGGACGTCGAGAACATGGGAAGCGTGAAGGAAACGTGTGTGTTTGTGCCAGCAATTGGCTGACAATTGCATGTCGGTGCGTGAAAGATGACAATGCCTAACGGTGTGCATGGATGATTCCATCTCAAGAGTGTATTAAGGTAATTTCATATATCTGATAAGTCAATAGCTAATATTGCAGTTTTTAAGCAAAATATGGAAATATATGTAAAATTTTTAAAAAATATATCATTTTCGTGTAGTCGTACATTAACAGAGAACGTAATCGGATTTGGAAAAAATAATCAACATCATAGACACCATAAGCGTTATTTCTAAATATTGATTAGAAAACTGGAAAATCAATATGAACAAAACAAATCGATGAGACTTCGCTTGGACATTTCTATAAGATCGTCTTCCTTTGTCCACAAAGACGCAACATCCATAATGTATATATGTATGCAAGCGTATCAACCCGAGTGCCTTGCCATGGAAACAAGATTCGATAAATGATCCATGACTCGTATTCAAAAGTATCAGGTACAAAAAACTTCGCAGTTTATATGTTTAAACTTGTGTTCTTTCGCGCTGAAAACTTCCTTACGTTTAAATGTAAACATTTTCGTTATGAATTAACTGACAAAAGGAGAAGTGATTATCCAACTTCTCTTCCATATTCACATATCTGTGATATATGAAATTAACAACTTTCTAAAATATTCGATTTATTCATGTTTCCGCTTATTACATTTCAACACATAATTTTTAGAATATTTTTCTAATTTCTTTGAATTCATTTATCAACAAAATTCTTTTTTTTTTAAACAGCTTATCAATAGCACGTCAACGCGTATTTGTGTAATATGAATTAATACAAAAATGTCGTATGAGTACATCTGAAATGTTTTAAATACAATAATATGGAAAATAATATGGATAAGGATTAATTTGATAAATATGTTTAAGAGTTAACGCTCCACATTGACGTATCTAAACTTGATCGAATTTATCAAGTTTAATTAAAACAATTTCAATCGCTAAATAATAAAAGTAAGAAATAATAAAACAATAAAAACATTCATACACCATAATTTTGGACCAATATTTGTTGTCAAAATTAAGTTAATGTCACATTTACTGTCTTGTATAAGCAGATTGTAGTTTTGAATTAAATGAATGGTTATAAAACATCTATTTTAATCACTGTCTTCTCTGACGTAAGTCTTTGAAAATCAAAATTACAAATCGAAAAGTTTCAGATGAAATCAAATCTTTTAAAACATTATGGTATTTATATAAATGATATGTATATAACTACTTAAAACGAAAACCCTTTTAAAAATGAAAAACAAAGTTAGAAATGAAAGAAATACTTTGCGGATTGTTTACCTTTAAGGAGTAACACATAACAGAGGAAGGCTTGGAGGATACGCTCTCTCCCCGCCATCTTAGTATCCAGGCTCCTATGGTCGCGCAAGGCGTGTTAGCAAAGAGACATTTCCGCGACAACTATCCTCTATCGATTCCACGAGGTGACGTCGTGGTACAACTATGGAGACGGGTCACGTGCCTCTATAGAAAACCTCCAGAATATGTAAAGTTTCTACAAGCGCATGCGTACTAGAAATATATCTACATTAATATATAACTATAGATTGCAAGTTGTGGTTGGGCAAATAACTGCAAAGATATGCAAGAGGAGTTGGAGCCTATCCTAAAGAATGTTATGTAAACTGTGGCAAAACAATGTACAAGATCAGCGGGGTCTTTTCTAACGTCTTGGTACACACACGTCTTTGAACGTGGTCCTGGCTTATTTTGGTTGGTAATGGTATAAAGTAATAAAAAGTCCTTATAATTTTTACTCGCAAAAATACTTTGAAATATTTTTGTCGTTTTCAAATCAATATTATTATTTCATGTGAAAAAATGTTGTATGCAAGTATTCTTACTATGATTGAGAACGGTATCCGGCGCTTGACATGACATAAACTTAGTTGAATATCGGGAAAACGTATCCATATACAGTAAACCCTGGTTATAATGCCACCGTTTGTCCAAGAGAAATTATGGCACTATATCCAGGTTGGCATTACACCCAGGTAAGGCATTTAGAAACACTATTATTTATCTATGTATTTGGCATAGATACTCATGCCTGTGCAAGGCTTTTTTCAATACATACATGTACATGTACAAGAAGTTTGATTTACATCGGCTTAAGGAAGTATTTTTACAGTTGTCTGTTTATTGTGACAATTGTCTTGTAGGCCTTGCAGGATGTCAGTAGATTTTGTTTAGATATTCCCCATTTCCAGTCAGCTGGGCTTCAAAGTATCGAAGCACCTGGGTAATTTGATGCTTAGCCTGAGCAAGTGAGGGTGGCCGTGGCGGGGTGTGCTCTCATCATCATCATCATCATCATCATCATCAAAGACATCTTGCCCGGATTCTTCACAGTTTGTGACAGAGGAAGTGATTTCATTATCAGTCATCAACCTAACAGTTTCAACTGACTGGGCACAGTAAATGAACTCAACAGTTGTCAAAACATCTCCATGCCTATTAACCACCAATTAATGTACCCATGCACCCAATGTGAATTGATTCCAGCCATGCCAATTAAATCTAATTAGTTAAAACAATATCCTAAATAGTGTGGTTTCATTGGCATTATAGTCAGAGAAATCTGACTTTTGTTCCATAAAAAGTTGGCAATTGGCACTATATCCAGTTTGGCATTATAACCAGTGAAATAAAATTGCAGGAACTCCGTCCTGCCAAAACCTGGCGCTATACCCAGTTTGGCATTATAACCAGGGGAATTATAACCAGGGTATGTTGTACCAGGATGAAGGTTAATTTATATCGAAATAAGTTTGATTAAAGTCCTCATGTCATACAAATTATCATTTCGTAATACTGGTTTCTATATATTATGTAAGATTCCACCACTGTTCAGTAAAGGCAACTCTTCAAGCACTTATGTCGGACATGAATGTATGAAATCAATAATATTAATATTTGTAGATAGAGACCGGTCTCTGAGTTGTTTGTTACCGCCTTTGATTGTTTGCCATGTTTACCTCGTTACCTAGCGAGAAAACGGTGTCGCTGTTAACTTTAAGTGTTACTAAAATTGATTTTCTTTGCAAGATGTTTCAAAACACGCTGTCAACAATGGCTCACGTCTAGTCCTTGAGGACAGAACATGAAATAAAAACATCTAGTTCCTTTTTTGAATTACTGTATGCCTATAGTTGTACGTAATATTTGTTGCTGGCGAAAGTGCTGAAATAGATTAGATAAAGAGATTATAGAAATCAGATCGTTCTGCTTTGAAACTGACATCACATGAAATCCTACTGTCAAGAAACGTTACAATTTAGAATTGAAACATTTACGAAATTGACATTGCCTGTAGTCCCGGGGAACGTAATTGTTTACCACAGAGCCACGCAACACCTCAAGCACTGACCCTACCAGCAACTCACCAACCCGTCCATCCAAGGCTTGCGGATTCCAGGTGCCGAAACATTACTTTGGATAATTTTCGATGATGGTTGTGGAAGGGGTTGTGTTCATAAATTAATTTCTGTCAAAAAGTTGTATTGATATATATCTCATGTCAAAATGCTAAAAATATCATGTGACAGTCTTGGTACATACAAGTTACATCAAAGACATCCTGGGGATTAACAATTTAATCTCGAGAATTTACAGGTTACATACCGGTACTTTACAAGGCACATCTTGGTCAAAAATATTTAACCATACGATAGGTAAGGATCTTCAAAAGCTATTTGAAATAAAGCATTATAGGTTGGTTGATAAATCTGGTATTAGCCTAAGTTTTCCTGAACATATTTCTTTCTTACTACGTCACTGAGACGACGTCCTCAACTTTGCTGCGTCCACTGTCGCCATTTTGATATATCTGGATGGTTACAAGTTAAAACGAGGCGAAAAAATCAGAAAAATCCTTTTATTGAGGGATAGTTACGTGTTTTGACACGTTTTATCTAATGAGATTGCCGAAATATGTTTAATAAAGACACTATTCAACCGATATCATACACGATGTAAGTCTAAATTGTTCGTGCTAAAATTATTTGACAATACACGCCCAATAGTACAAACTGACACTTATCAACAACATTGAAAATTCGTTTATTGTATAAACCAGTGCCGTAGTACAATATGAACAATAAAGACCAATACTACATGTCCCGTCTGTATAAACCAATGAGTGATACTCAATGTTGAATCGAATATCGTCATATCCTTAATAGTATAAATCCAAAGCGTGTATTCACAATGGTATAAACCAATACCCAACATACTAACTGCATAACCACCTAGGAAAATATTAACGGTATGCACCAATACAGTGTGGTCTCAGTAGTATAAACGTATAACGATCTATTATCTTGATAAAAGCCATTGCTGTGAGTGGTTAATAAGTGGTGATGACGTGACTCATTTTTGTTAATTTGAGAAATAAAAGACCTGTAGCTTCTTTCAAGGATGATAAATTATGTGTCAATATAACTTATAAAGACTTCAAAACATTCCAATCACGAATATCTCAGTGATATTAACTGGTTTTTGAAGCTCAGTTTTCTTACTAAAACCATATCTTCAATGTGTTTAGTCACTGGTGATGACGGCTCTCAATTGTTTAATTATCAACTCTCTTCTTCGTGGCTGTTAATTTTATCACGAAATCACCTTTCGTTATGCATTCTACATGAACACAAAAAAACCCAAAACAGTGCATTCTAGACGTCATAAATAAACAAACATGTTATATAAACATTTTAAACCAATACAGTTTTTCTTCAAGAGAAATGGATTCCCACATGTGTTTAGAATGGCTCATTAGCGGTTTAAAGGGTGGGATTTTAACTGGTATAAATACAGGAGATGGTCATCAACATACATACTACATATACACTACAGTGTAAATTAAACTTTCCAACAGTTAATTAGACAGGGAAACAAAACATTATGAAATTTATTTCTTACAAATTCAAACAGACACGCAAATTTGGAAAATTATAAACAGATGCAAAAAATCTACGTTGATGAAATAACCAATTTGATTTTTCTAAAGCACAGCATCGATAGTGCCGCGTCACTCATGTAATCATGGGCAAAAGTAATATTTCCATGGGTTTGATAACCTGCGTTAATCAAACTTTAAACCTAACTATGAATATTATTTTCCATAAAAGCAGTTCAACTAAAATATATAGGAAACATCATGTAAAGTGCGCAATGCTTCAGGGATGAAATAATCCTGAAGGTTGTTTTGAATGATCCTCAAAGTCAGGAGGTTATACATTTCAACCTGTTCATTAGGATGTATCCCTCTCGCGGACCTGTTTGATCCAATCAGAAGAGGGCGTATGTTTAAAGTCTAATTGTATACCATGATTTATTGTTTCTACCAATATAGTGTATATACGGTATTAACCAAAACTGGGTATATACACTATTCTCAGTGGTTTAAACCAACATCAGTTATCGATGATATAAACTAATACTGTGTACATTTTCAATTGTACGAATCAACACCATGTCTTCTAAACGATATCAAATAATATGAATTATGGTATAATCCAACACCATGTTATATATCAGTATGATTAAAACAAAAACCCTGGTTTCTCGTGGTTACAAACCCTACGGACGGGTTGTGCAGTAGGTTAAAAAAGCAACTTGTACATAATAGTTATGGAACAATTCAACATGAATATTCATAGCTAGTGCGTGTAAGAATTGTCAATGTATCGATCATGGTTTCTGTAGGTGTTTTGAAATGACTCAAATCTTTAGGGCATACAAAACCCCAAAATCATTGTCCAAGCAGTGCGTTAAGATCGACATACTTATAGGAATTAACTGAAATGCCATCTCAATCGTTATAACGTTAAGTCAGTAATGTATGATTTGTTTAATGAAGGTTATCCTATTAGATAAAGAATAGCCCATGTATGAAAACGTGTCTTTACATCAACACATTATTGTGTCTATATCGATCCTCGCACAATAAGCAAGTATATCGACGTGCTAGGAGACGAGCCGTGCATTACACGCACAATGACAAGCGACTTTTTGTTACCAGCGATACGCAACTCGATCACCCACCCGTTTGAGCAATATCGATGTGCGGCAAGCCATCAAAAAATAAACGTATCGCTTGGTCATACGTGAAATGAACGCTGATACGAGGGTTGTCCAATGAGCAGTTGGCTTAACTATGTTCTCTTTGTCATTTTTTTTTCAAATCATTCAGGGACCTATTAGCAAAGTCACAACATATATCAAAACTGGTTAAAAGCTTTTGGAGAAGGTAGTTCTCCTGAAACATCGGGGTTTATTTGTATTTACTTATAGAAGACCCCTCGTATGTCTGGTACACTGTATAAAAAGACTAAAGGGGTTCATTTGCAACATTTATATGATTATGATAGTTATTATTATCATCATTAAATAATAATAATAATAATAATATTAATAATAATAATAATAATAGTCGTCATCGTCATCATCATCATCATCATTATTATTATTATTATTACTATTATTACTATTATTATTATTATTATTATTATTATTATTATTATTATTATTATTATATCGCTTTCATGAACACTGCTTAAGTCTAACATGTCTGATAGACCTCCGCACTGCTTGTTCACCGTATTCATACCCGCATAAGATTTCCGTTTGTCTGGAATGAGCTTTACATAACCAGGAAATGATTTAGTTCGGGCAGTACCGAGACGAAGGAACCATTATATATACAAAAAAGGTGAAGAAGATCGCACGTGAAGTAAAATAATGAAGTTGAAAAATTCAAATCCACCAATCTTTCACCAATCCAACATTATCAAGTGTGAGGGAGGACTTAACTGTTTCAAATTCGGAAGGGAAAAGTAATGGCAATTCATCAACATCACCCTTCCAAACAGCTTTTGGAGTGAATTTAACTTTATTAAAGATGTTTTTCAAAAAACATTAAAACATATACTTCTTCGTAATCATGCAAATATATAGGTACACATGTTTAACAATGTAACAATGTACCATCAATTGATCTTTTGTTCCAATTGCAACGTTG
This sequence comes from Phorcus lineatus, assembly GCA_921293015.1. NCBI lineage: Eukaryota > Metazoa > Mollusca > Gastropoda > Trochida > Trochidae > Phorcus > Phorcus lineatus. The sequence goes on along the minus strand of OV121082.1, from coordinate 5,180,659 downwards.
ACATGACTTGTATACATGTAATTTTTAGGAGTATATGTTTAAGTGACTTGTTATCAAGTTTGACTGCGACACATTTCGACTTGTAAACAAGTCATTTCAACAGTCACGCATTTCGACTTCTGAACAAGGTTTTCCAACAGTCATTTCTTTACAAGTCGAAATGAGACGCACCCAGTCATCATTGAAATGATATCTATAGCAAGTGTCGTCTGAAGTATTTTCTTTTCATTCATATATATATATATATATATATATATAGATGAAGGTAAAAAGTGTTCTCTCTCTCTCTCTCTCTCTTTTATTCATTATTTAATTTTTAACATGGGCTTTATAAAGCAAGTTATTCAGAAGCTGTACATGGTATCGTCCTGTCATCGTACTGTCATACAATACTGCGTGCTCAACACTTTAATCATGAAGCTAGAGTTAACGGCCACAGCTTAACCTCACACATGTTGATACTGTCTATGAAAAGGTTTTCTGAATAGGATATTCCTTCTCATAGCGGCTGTCAATTATCGAATAATCTGAAATGTAAAGCTTTTGTCATTCTCATGGTGTACGACGAGTTGTTTTTTGTTGTGTTGTGTAAATTAACAAAAATCAATGAGAGCTTGTTTCATTACCTCGATTTTCATAGTTGTTTTAACAAAGACACAAGTCTACCTAGTTATTGATATGTTAGACTGGATATATCGAGTGAGGATACCTGATCTAAAACAATTGCGCGCTAACAACGACAATCAAGTCTGGACAAGTTTATATCAACGGGATTTTTCCCACCAGATAAAGCAAACACTATACAGGTGGTTCTGTACATTATAGTCAACTGAACTCTAACCATCCGCTGAACGATATATATTTAGATACGTTTTAATTCCAATTTCACATGTTTTTGTCAATAGTCAATACCTGAAGCTGAACTACAATCTTCTCAAATTGAATTTTAATTTCATAACCTCAGTGCAAAACAAACGTCCTCAAAATATTTTTATTTGTTCTTTTTTTATTGAATGACCGTGAACATAACCCAGTGTCAAAAACACTCAATTTGATGACATGACCAAAACATTACACGGGATGCAAGTGCTTTGCGGGAAAGATTACTTGGATCAGAGAAATTTCCCGTATGTGCAGAAAAATACCCGTATGATCCTGGGGTATAAAGCAGCCACCAAAAATCATCGATTATATCAGTTTGATAGGAAGAACATGCCGGGGTTACGTCAGAGCAGAGAGAGCGAGCGATCGGGATGCTTCAACTGTGCGCTACGTACGACCATGTCAGACAGACAGACTGGCAAAACAGCAGACAGACCAAGTGACCAACCCCAATGAAGAAATACATTTATGGTGCTTCACCTGAGAAACAGATTTCTCACCGTGACGTCATCTGCTGCTCACAGCTTGAATCATTCAACAAGCTGGTGGACAGTACCCAGACGAATGCGTAAACACGGTATCCGAGCCTATCGACCGTACTCAGGAATGACGTTAACGCATTGAATTCGACGTCGAAGACTGGTTTGGGCAAGAACCGTTCTTCAATGGCAGCAGCGACATTGTAGTCGAGTGAGAGCAGGTTCAAGCTCAACAAGCCTGACGGCCGGATACGTGTCTACAAGCGGCGGGGTGAGAGAACGCCACGTTGTTAGTTGAACCTTATGAAGGAGTAGGTGTGGAGGTGTGGGGAGGGATTTCTGGGTACAGGAAGACGGATCTGGTAACCCTTGCTGGTAATCTGCCACACGCCGTTATATTGATGAGGTTCTGCAACCCGTCGTTATTCCTTTCCTCCGCCAGAACCCACGATCGATGTTCCACCTTAAAATGCCGCGCCCCACACTGCTGTCATTACAAGGAACTTCTCAACACGAACAATATGCATATTTTGCCCTTGCCAGCGAGATCACCTGATATGTCCCCGATAGATCATCTTTGGGACTAGCACGTATTCTAAAACGTCAACAATCATGCTTTGCAGATTGAATGGCGTCAGATCCCTATTTTGGTTAATAGCCTACTTACAAACTCTGTCCGACGTCGTATTGCGTCACTCTGTCCACTCTCTAACCACCCGTAACTCCAAAAAGTCAGACACGTTAAAACAACAAAACTAATTGTTAGGTGTACATGGGTTCTTCTTGTTGTTTTAACGCGTCTGACTTTTTGGAGTTACGGGTGGTTACCAGACGTCCTAATATCCCCCTCGTGATACACCAAGTGACGCAATACGACGTCTGTTTTCTGCAGCATGTGTCTGTCATGGTAGTTATTATCCGTTAGTGATACTAACCGTGCTAAGGATTTAGTTTGTGTGAGAAAACTGTAAGATGTCAATTTTTAAGGAATTGAAAAACTTTTTAAAACAAGCCTGTCTTTGAAATATTTAACAACTTCAAAGCTTTCTAAGTATTGGCATTTCATAAACAGTATTTCAATCAGGAAAGTTGTGTAAGAAACTACTTCTAACCAAAATACTACAAAACAGATTTTTACTTGATTTGATGACTATATATACAAGGTTCACTCACAGGCGCTCACTACTTTCAGGAGGTTTTGGATCCTGTTATTTCGATGACCACAGACTCTTATTCATGGACGACAATACACGGCCTCATCGTTCACGTCCAGTAAACCAACGCCAGGCAAATAATGCTTTGACACGAACTCAACGGCCAGGAATGTCTCCTGATTTTAACCCAATCGAACATTTTTGGGACATCATGGTCCGCGGGTTCAAAGAACAAATCCTTCTTCTTCTCAAAATCTGAGATAATTGGAGGCAGCTCTACACGAGGAGTGCCAGAGGATACCGATGGAGCGATTAAGGAACCTGGTTTAGGGTTTAGGCACGTGGTGGCAGTACACGTTACTGATGTTTTGTAATTCTTGGGACACTGATCCCTTTTATGTGAGGTACTTTTACCAAATGGCACACAGCAAGACCTTGAACTGACGATACTTAAACACCCACGTCTTTTGGATTGAATTCCACTTCAATTTCACACGGCATGTTCATGCACGCTTAGTGCTCATACCATTACAAAACTTCTCATCCAAATGACCAACTAGTTGTTCTTTCAAAGAAAATTTGTTTTGCTTAACTTTTCCCCCCAGTTTCATACCATAATTCCATGAAGTTCACACCTCTGTGAAAATTCGGGGGGTTGCTCAAATGTGTTTGGCTTTAATTTGTTTAAACGCACAAGTGCACACCAATATTTCGTAAATACAACGAATGCACAGATACTGCATATCTCTCGATATTACTCACGACCCTCACTCAAGTATTCTACCTCGTAAGTTTTTAACAAATATTTTCGTATTCAGGTTGTAAAGTTGATTTTTAAAGACCGGAAGTATTTAATGCAACGTAACTTTAAATCCGCATGAACTACGATATCGGAAATATTAGAATTTTGCTTATAAACAGAAAAGCGGAAACGGCAGCCGCTTTGGTCAATCTAATAACAATGCCAATGCTGTGTTATTAAATCGGTTTATTTACAACATAGCTTTCATAAAACATATTTCATTCTTTGTTCTCAGTTCAGAGTTTAGGTAAATTCAATAGCTGCTCATAATACTAGTTCAGCCGCGTTCAACTGTCCATAATTTATCCGTTTTGTGCACAGCTAACCATAGATTTTTTTTATGTCCAAGCTGACAGCGGCTGTCTTAACTTTGTCATTGTTGATTGCAGGTCAACTGTAAAGAATTTTAAGTATTTCTTTGCATCGATAGAAAGCTTTAGTGAATGCATAAGTCCTCTTAAACCTTAAAATAGCCAATTTAAACCGTAAGAGCGTGCACTAGTGCCTTTAAGCATCTTTATGTTAATTCGGAAGGCTCATGCAGGTGAAACATTTTGTTCTTGCATCACATTATCAAAATTGGACATACCACACCAACTAAATTCATTTCTTTTAGACACTTGTTAAACATCTTATATAAATCTGTAAAGTATCTTATAGATGTATATTGCTGTTGCAAGTCTGACATACACCTTATTTACATTAAAAGACGTCTAATTCACCTGTAAACAACGTCTTATTAAAATCTAGATAACGCCTAATTTACCTGTAAACACAGTCTAATATACATCTAAATAACGTTTAATTTACCTCTAAAAATCGTCTCATTTGTATGTTAACAACGTCTAGTGTAGGTGACTAAATAGCATCTAGGCTACAACGTATTTCTAGAATTTCATTTTAGGCTATTTTGAGACGTATGTTTACTGTACATGTCTTCGAAAGACATAATTGAGATCTCTAAAAGACGCCTATGTAATTTGAATTAACATAAGCAGATTAGCAGTGTTGAACATATTAAATCCAAAAAAAATTTATGAAAAAAAACAACCAATTAGTGTCCTTCCAACCCGGATTCTGTAGGAACAAAGAACGTGATCCATGTTTTATTCTTTCGTTATTTTTGTCCGTTATGATATAGGCCTAAGTACAGCATTGTGCGACATCTATACGCAATTGATGTTGATGAGGATAATAGCTTTTAAGAGTATTGCACAGTAAATTGTTTAGTGTCATTTGTTTTAATCGGAAATATGTCGCAGTTTTCACCCCTACGTCTAAATAGTTGAGAATAGAATTGTAGCTAATGTGAATATGTAAAAACATTGTCATATCACTTCTTTAACATTAATAATCGAAGATAGCTAATTCCCTTATGAAATGGTATTACTGGTATTACTCTCCGAGCTGTTGATGCGTTTATACTGAAAAGGTTGGTTTCAAACCGAGACAAGATTACCTAGTCGTTGCGGCATTAACAAATTAGTCGTTCATTCAAACCCCATATACATATGCTTGTATTACAAGTTAATCACCTCGTAAAAACCGATAGTGACTAACGTTATGAATATCTAGATATTTCTCGTGTGTTGATATAACAGAGGCTTTATAATCCACATCGAGATGACAGTTTGCGTTTGGTTCAAATGAAGTCATTCCGAGGTAGAAAATATCGACAAGGACAAGCCAAACATCTCAGAACAGTTTCCAGATGATGGAGGATGGAATGTGTTTCGCCTTTCAAAGAACTCAACGGCGTAAGCAGAGAGCCGCACCGATCCGCGAGTTGGTATGTTAAAACATCACAACCTGATTTTTTTAAAACCGGAAGACGTAGATCGATATCACTCTAAGCTTCAGGTCCATATCTGTCGACCCTTTCGTACGAATAGTCCCCTTGAAATCGAAATATTATAGATTCATATGTCGATACATGTCGCAGACGAACGACTCAACATTGTTCGACTGAAAGGTATTCTCAGGGAATCGAATGTTACCATCAGACGAAAAGAATACAACATTGGATAGCCCGGAACTGATACTTCTTGACCTTAGGGCTCATACTGTACTGAGATGACCGTTGGTGCCATTTGTATTTGAATACGGCTTTATCAATGGGAAAATGTATGAAAACATGAATCTCCTAATGACAATTAGGTTACATTTTCTGTATTGGTTTGTCTCGCTGATAGTCTTATGATCAAAGCAAGATCGAAATAATCGTTGATCGTGCTATTTACGTATTCTTAATATACAACGTTTTTTCAATTGGAACCGGGATCCGTTATATTAAGGATTAAATTCAAAAGACACGCAGTGAACAGTATTCTCATGTATATCTTTGATGTACTCTTAGTGCGTAACGAGCCATAAGTCTCTCCATACATCTGAACGGTTATGGAGACGCATGTACATGAATCAGTTTTCAAAATTGCAGGTGTTGATATTTTGAGAAATTTACATATTTGTCGTAATGCCCAAGGGGCATGAAGGGTATGGTAGTTCCTTATGGACATCAAGGGTATGGTAGTTCCTTAGGGACATCAAGGGTATGGTAGTTCCTTAGGGATATCAAGGGTATGGTAGTTCCTTAGGGACATCAAGGGTATGGTAGTGCCTTAGGGACATCATGGGTTTTGTAGTGCCTTAGGGACATCAAGGGTATGGTAGTGCATAAGGGACATCAAGGGTGTCGTAATGTCTTAGGGGCATCAAGGGTGTCTTAGTGCCTTAGGGACATCAAGGGTATCTTAGTGGTTTAAGGGCATCAAGGGTATCGCAGAACCATAGGGGCATCAACGGCATGGTAGTGAATCGTATTTCAAGGTTTTATGACATGACTTAATTTTCGGTCAATGGGTATGTACAATAAACCAGTACATCACTGATGCCATTTGCAATCGTCGACGAGATAGATTTCTATTTTTAAAGTTCTTTTTTTCAAGCCTTTTCTTTCTTTCACAGTAACACAATCCTTTACCTCAGGCTTCGTTTGGTCAAGAGATCGATAAATCGATGTATCGATGATTTACAGAAGATGAAAGCGAAAAGTGAATCTTCGATTGCAGTTACAGTTGATGAGTAATCGACAATGATTCAATAAAGGTTTTGAATAAGTCTTACACTGTTACATGTCCCTCCACACCGGTGGTACTCACTATCGGCAAGACACGAGTTCAGTGTATTCAATAATGAACCTTTTTTTTCAACTAGAATGATTATACAAAGAATGTCAATAAGTGTATGTGATTTTATAAAGAATTTCAATAGGTGTATGTGATTTTACAAAGAATTTCAATAAGTGTATGTGATTTTTTAAAGAATGCCGATAAGTGTATGTGATTTTATGAAGAATGCCAATAAGTGTATGTAATTTACAACACAATATACATTTAATTATAAGGAATCATATATTCTATTTAAGTCACTGGTTGGATGTTCTTCAGTTTCAAGGGAAATTGTTTTAAACTTTATTCTTGTATCCACTTGTAGTACGATTCAATAATACCCATAATAACAAGTGATTTTACTTGTTACTTGAGACTTGTATCTTAAGATAGAGTTTAGGGGATTTGCTATGTTTTTGTATTAGAAACGTTAAACTGATACAAAGCCTTGACTTAGAAATATTTAGACGATCGAAACGAAGAACTTTTTTTTAAACAAAGCGCTGTTGAAATCTTATTTCATGTACAGCATACAGGTTTTGAGGGAATTACTTTATAAATTCCGTATATATACCAATTTCCTGGTTGTGTCAAACATTTCCAAATAATTTGAAAACACTAGGGTTTTTTCATCAATCACCCACTTTTTCTGTTGTTTTACATAAAATGAAAGCATCATATTATATCATTTCTTCGATAAGCGAAGTGACGGCTTATGTACTAATCTTATCCAGTAACGAATGAAATAAATAAGGGGAATCTGCCACATTCTTTATACATCATGACACCAGACGTGTTCTGTGTTTACATATTTGCCATTTATGCCACTCATGTACATATCAATGGGAAATGTCACTTGGACTACTCAATACTAGTTATAAATGAAGTGAACAAACAACTTAATTTGAAAAAAACCATTGGTGTCCATTTTGAAGCTCTTCTTCGAAATGTTTGATAAGGTCGTTGAATGAAAAGTTATCTGGTGTAGAATGGGATGGATTAAGGCCGTTGGTGTGCGCTTTAAGAATTCGACTATTTCCATATGAAACCTAATGTGATGATAATTAAGCATTTTTTTTCCGTAATGGAGAAAAAAGTTTTGATTTCAAGGAATCTTTATTGTTTCACGGAAGCGTTTGCAATATTCCAATGGAACAATGGTTAGCGTTTAGGTTTTTTTTACTTAAACGTATACCAATAAGTGATCATTAACCTTTCCGATACCAAACAATGGTTTTGATTTTTTACGCCCCTTAACGCGATTCGTAAAATGAAAACTGCGGTATACAAACTTTTAACAACTGGAAAATCAAACACTAAATATCTTCACATTGCTTACCAAATACAACATCGTGGACAAAAGGATGACACAAAGAAGAGTTAAAGACAATCTTACCTGAAGGAGCAAGGGCGAAACAGAGGAATAAGAAGAGTTTTTCCATCTGAACGAGACGGCTTCGCGCCATCTTGCTTCAGAGTGGCAAAGGTACGTCAATCTCTCTGTTCTATCCCGTGTCTATCCTTTGCGTCTCTATCTTGTGTCAGTACTCTTTGTGTCGTCTCCTGTCTCCGTGTGTCGTATACTCAGATAACGATCACAAGGATGATCAGTCGATATCCAATATTCCAGATACTGTTCAAACAAAAACCTTTTAATATTTAAAGTTCCGTCTCTAGATAAATGAGCCCGTGTATTGTCATTCAGCCAGGCGTGTTTTCTTTGGTACCAAACATTTGAACTTCCTTGCAATGAAAGAACGGCTTTGTCTTTTGAACATTGTTATAAACAGCACCAAAGCATACATCGTCAAAGCATTCAATACGGCAGGATCGATGGCATATATCGAGTATTTAGACAGCCAGGACGAATGTTTTGTTCCCATTATAACTTATACATGCTTCTAGAGATAAGCAGTGGTGCGTGGAGCACCATAGAATTACTTTCTGACTTTGTCAAGCCGAAGAAAAAACTTCTCCTGTTAAGGGAATAGTGGTTGTAATTCCATAATGGCGGACATTTATATTTTTAACTTAAATCAAACATATTTGTGTGTATAGAGATGTGTCCTCTCGGGAATATGGTTTTCAAGCATGGTTACTTATAACATTGTATCCTGGGTAGATTGTTTTCAAGAATTATAATAATGCAATATCGATTTATGCATTTATTAGGGTTTTTTTTCACTTTGCACTTTATTAAGTGCACACATTATTGGCGTGTCTCTTAACACAGTTCAAATTTTTATGAAATGCAAAAAAAAATTTTTTTTTAAAAACCCTTAAACAAGCTATTAATTAATTTTAATTTCAATTTCAACTATTTGATTCTTCCACTAGGTTGCCTTTGAAAATCAACTACATAAACGTCATGTCTTCCAATCGAGATATCTTTGATGTTTACGAATAGAAGCTTCTTGTCACAGAAAAGGGCGCAAAAATGTTCTTCATATTCTGTTAATTGGTAACAGTATCTGTCTTCACCCTAGAATACCAATGTATAATTACAAAAACGCTTAATCTAATAAAATCGACCTTTGAGGAGTCAATAAATGATTGAAAGACATCATGTTTACGAATGGTCAAATGTCCTAACGACCTCTAAAAGACCTTTGCAGTCAATAACTTAATTTTGTCTTTGAGGTAGTTCTGAACTATATATGTCGGAAATGAAGATTGGCAGGGTGTTCTTTATCAGCTTTTCATCAATTGCTGGTGTGTCATAAGCATGTTTTATGAAAGACATAGTTATTGAAGTGTAGGACCATATAAGAGAAGGACCATATACTGTTTTCATTGAAAGCGAGGTCATATAAATGAAATATTTCGGGAATTTTGGGAGGAATGTGAACTTCCAGTTAAATGATTCTTCGGAGGCCGCAATTACATGTCCGATTTAAATGTTTTCAACATAAATTTCATACATACAAATTCTCGATGTATACTTCAGTAGAACAGAATTTGATTTTGTTAACACTTCGCATAATCACTAACAATCATCTTTTCACATCTGTTTGGACCATGTCTATGCTATTCTCAAGAGAAGAGTCCATTCCTTAAATGATAACGCTTTAGACTCTTATTAACCAGTGAGGCTATTCTTGGCTAAATTCGATACTGATTAACTCCAAAAGACGATGGTGCAAGAATGGATTGATAAGATAAAATAGTGAACAACGCTAGTGCGTCCTTTCTAAATTCGAACACAAATAGAGCTATTCGGTCATCTGAATACAAATTTATCAGATTTGTTTGGGTGATCATGAATGATTCGTATAGGTCTCATATACACCAAAATAAAAGATTTCATTATGGCACCTGTGCTGCAGGCAAAAAAAACAATTGTGCTTTTGATAAAGTCCCCTTTGCCAGTAAGGTTGTGGTTAATTTTGATAATGAATAATTCTTGCACGTCAACTAGGAACAAAATTAGTCATGTATAGGTAAAGTTCGATCATCATTGACTTTTGCAGGTCCTCTTTGTGGAAAAGCAAAGAGTTGCATGTTTGATTTATTGGTTATACTCTTCAGCGATGGCGACGAATGCCACTGTGTAACCCGAGTCAGACATCACTTATGAAGTATTGATGTTTCAAACCTGATGCGTTTTACTATTGTTCCCATTGTGTACTGGACCAGTACGCAGCTTGATATAAAACTCTATCAATCAATGGAAGAGGATGTTAACATGATTTTTCTTTTCCTTGTAACCAGAATCCATACACCCTGTTATCCCTGAAGATATAAGCCCTTGATTCGACATTTCATTGTTGTTTTAATCGCCTTTCGATGTAATGTCAAATTTTCATTTTGTTTGTGATTTTGTCTGCGTGTAGCATGTATTGACGCGATTAGAGTCGACCTAACAAGACTATGGACATTAGCTCTAATTATGAAATGGGCCAAATACAAATTTTGAAAGAGGCAGCACTGAACATTAACCTCAGATATTGCAAATGGGGGTGAAATTCAGTTGTTGTTGTTGCTGTTGTTGTTGAACATGTGATCAATGACGTACTACCATGTACTGTATAACATTCGGAAACTGTATGTCATCTATAATTAATCAATACACAAAAAGCAGTGAATCAATAACCAATTGTAACGTTACCCTCAAGATACCGCCATAGTTATGTCCTTCTCGACGCTTTGGGTATTTGTATATATTTCTTATTCATCGTCCAGGCTGGTAGAGGAAGACAACAAAGTTGAAAGATGCCATATTTACGTCATTGAAATATCCACTTGACTTCGATTGACTATTGTAGAACGCTAAATTCTTAGTCTACATGAAAGTTGTTTAACTTGATAAATTAAATCTAACTTTTGCATTGTTTCGGTAAAGAAAACTCCGCAAATAAGTAAAGTTTTTGAATAACGTGAAGAACAATAGCATTAGCAAACAGCTATGACCTTAGTAGATGATTTAAAATTCAAGACCAATTTCGAATAATTTCAAAAACGTTTCTATGGGTTGAAGTGTAATCTACACAAGTTAAAATCGAAATTCTAGAAAAAAATAGACTAGCCTTAATCGTCATGTGTTTTATGATAAAGTCCAGTTTTCTCTGAACTTTTTTTCCGTCAAACCACTTGGTCTTCGGCAACCTGGTTTAACTACAATATTTCAGGGCAAAACTATTCTTTATCAATGACTTACTCTTTTGCTATAAAGACCGTGATTTACGAATACATTATGTTTACCCAAAGAAATATATAGATCAGGAACCCTCCGGGAACCATCAAATTGATTGATTAAATAACATTTTATAAGCATCTTGTTAAAATTTGTAAATATTGACAGTCGTAGGAATCAAACAATTACAGTAAATTATGATTTGGCATTGAATTATCCTATATCCTATATGTTGTTATAATCATACTCGTTATCGCTAGTATATGTTGAATACTATATTAACTAAAAACTTATATCATATAGCATAAGACTCAAATTAAAGTGCAGATTAATCTTATCAATATTATTACTTGACCACGGTCATTCGCAAACATTTTTTCACCTTAGCTATGCTTTACAACTATGACTGTTGACAAGCACTGCTTGTTTAGTGTACAGAACCACAAGACGCGCTCAGTACACTTAAGCGGCCTTCACACGACAAACTAAAGTTTGACAACACATGTTTTCAAACTTAAATTTGAGAGTGTGAACGGTTCAACAACCCGTCACCAACACCAATTCCCGAGTTGTCAAACTGTTGGCGAGAAATAGGATCGGTCTCTATTCTCACCAACTTTTCCATCAAACTTTCGGAGTTGTCAAACTCGATTTTGACGTGTGAAGTGTTGTCAAACTCGTGTTGTTCAGAAATAACCAATGGCATGCCACATTTGAGTCATGTGACTTTTTGACGTCATGGATATAACGTCATTTGCGCATCGAGTTTGACAACAAGTGTTTGACGTGTGAATATGCGAGTTTGACAACACTTATAAGTTGGTCAAATTGTGTTGTCAAACTTGTGTTTGCCGTGTGAAGGCTGCATAAATGCTTAAAGCACTAGAAGGTTACTTTTATCAAGGACGTTTCATGAATATATATGTGGACCAGAAGAACCAGCAGAGCGAGTGAGTGAGTGAGTTGGGGTTGAACGTGTTTTCATCACTATTTCAGTTATCAAACACGTGGATAAAAATCATTCTAAAGAGAATCGACAGGTCAGGGAGAAAGGGGTCGAAAGGATTAGGGAAGAGACGGGAAGAAAGGCATTTTGTGAGATAGACAACAGGTTTTAGAACGACTCAAATTTGGACTAGCTTCAACTCTTCGACCTGTCCAGTTTGGGTGCTCCTACCAGGAGCATGTAAGCTCCGGCTGACGTAGCTCTCGGGGTCTCTGAAGCACGCAAACCACCACATCACGATAAGATACTGAGTCAAATGGTGTAAGAACCAGAAGGTGGAACGACTATAGAACTCTGTCCAGCCATGCGCAACCACTGTCATTGAGCAGATCAATACACTAATGGTTTCCTAAAGCTGTAAGACCACCATGGTAAAATATTTCACTATGCTTTGATTGGCTAGTGTACTGTTTTGTTTAACACATACAACTCTCCTTCTTTCTAATATTTTCTAGATAAAAAATTCTTGTTTGTAGACTAACCAGTGTGCAATGCTTTTCATACCATTTCATATCTTTATAAACTTTTTTGTGACCAAAAAACATCTGACAGTAATACAATAGGTTATAAGAAGGTACAATGGTATTGTTCTAGGTTCCATTGTTAACGAAATAGATTGAAGATGACTTTACATCTCGGATTAATTGTGTATTTGTTACATAGATTGATTTGCTTTAGGCGTTTTCACATAAATTGAAGATGAAAAAAATAAGATAGACTGCAGATCTATTAGAATAACATTCAATTTGAGACAGCTTCTTGAATTATTTAATAAAAATTTTCTACCTAAATCTAATCTTTCACAATGTGCTTGCATGTACGTATGAATGTGTTGTACAACAAAAACCCTTTACCTTACTCGGATTAATTACACTAAATTGGCAGGATGAATTTTCGCTTGTTATGCGAAACTTTATTGTACGGCCAATGATACTTTGGTTTGGTAATGAGTTATCTTACCCGCTGGAGGCTTAAATAATAATAATAATAATAATAATAATAATAATAATAATAATAATGATATTTATATTGCGCTAATTTACGTCACTGAGGAATATGCTCTAAGCGCATCCTATATTATTACCCTGGTCTAACCAAAGCTGCCGGTTACAGCGCTCAAGGTCACCTCCAACACAATCTACACCAGGTACCCAGTTACTACTGCTGGGTGAACAGAGGCACAATTTGAATAAAGTCTCTTGCCTAAGGAGACACCACAAGCTATTCAATTGTGCCTATAAAACATAAACTAATTGATGATCTGGCAGATTGTGAAAAAATAAGACATTTTTAAACGTTGTTTTTTCGAACTACTTAAAAGTCATCCTAGAATAACTGTTAAGATTTATAGAATGTGTTGAGCAATGACTTTCGATTTTACGTGATTTTAACATCATTTCAATCCATATAAACATAAAAATAATCCAAAAGAGAGTGGACAAGTGAGGGAGAAATTGGAGCAAAATAAGGGGAAAGACTGAGAGAAAGGCATAGATAGCTATAAAGGGCATGCCTTACAACGACTCAAATTTGGTCAGTCTTCTACCTGTGCAGATTGGGTTTCCCTGCCAGGAGCATGTAAGGTCCGGCTGGTTTAACTCTCGGGGTGTCTAAGCACTTGGGACCAAGTGGGGTAAGTTGGACCACGACTCACAGCAAAAGAGCCATGTAGAGTAAATTACGTTATCCTTTTTAAATTAGACATCGGCATACGGTAAAACAGCAATCTAACATTGTCGAAAATTGTTTGTTGTAGACGCAATATTTGATTGTCGAGTTAGGCGACGGCTCCTTTGTTATGAACTCTATTTTCAGTTAAACCACGAAATGATTATATTCGTAGGGACCGCATCATAAAACCTATTTTCATCTGTTTCTCCTGAAGCCAAATCTAAAATCTTGTGTACAGAGTCCTTAGCTGATGAAATTATATCAAATGGATTTGGTGATCCTGGGGCGGAACAGATGGTGACCCTGTGACCATTTATAAATCAGAACAAAGATATCCCGATGACAGAGCGAGAGGCTTTATATTTTTGCTATATTTTCGAGGAACCTAAACTTTAAACTCGGCTTGATGAAACATTCGATCGCGGTAATGCTCTTATCTCAGCTGTTGTAGAACCCATAGGAAAAAGCTTCGATAAAGCACGACCTCGAATGTCCGAATATCCGGTGAGATTAAAGAAAGATTTGTTGAAACTTTGATCATCGTTATTTGTTTTAGTTTATCCATTTTTGTAAGGCAATGTCGTCATGGAAGTATCCTTCTACTGACTTTTAAAGATGTATACCATTGTTTTCAACTGATCCTGTATCTATTGTAATAAAATGCTAAGACTTGAAAAAAACAACTTATATCATTCTTCAATGCATCTAATCGATTTTGACCCGTGAAAACAATAGCACATGTTTTTACTTGTCACTCCCGATAGTTATGTATGTATCGACCTCATATCTTACAGGGGATTATAACATACATCACTGAACAATGTCATCCTTTAATGCATCGGGCAAATTAACAAAACAATACATTGAAGCCTTCATATGGCTTGAGCAAAGTATCGACCAAAAAGGAGACAATAAATTGAATGTAACATGACAGAACTGAATAATGTCATTCTTATAAACACTAGGTCACTTGAGACCTATGAAAATAAAATGTTTGTTTCCTAAAAGCTTGCCTTTGACATCGTGTTGCGCATGATTTCTGGAGAGTTAATGCATCTGCACTTAGTTTAAATATATTTATATATATATTGTTAATCTGTTATTTTCTTTGTCATTATGGACTCCTCGATGTAACGACATAACCATTTGAGTCAGTGTTTGTAGCCAGGCTTCTTTGTTTACCGAAATAAACGTAGGTAAAGATTATTCAAACAAACCGTATTTATAACGATGAATCCTCTCTGATGCAATTCAGGCACTTTGTTTAAATGTTTGCATTAAGAATTCGCTTAATGTTTGCGTATATACTCAATACAAAGCAAATAAATGGGTCGTTACTTGATCATCTGCTACTGCAACCAGAGAGTTTGTTCACAAACCTAAATCTTACAGTTCAATAGAGCAAATCATTGAAGTTTTTAAATATAGATGTATCACAACAACGTCATCCATTAACCCTTTGCTTTGCTTAAAAGGAGATAACTGAATTTGCCTTATTAGATTTATTAAACTTTTAGAAAATAATTTTTCAAACTTTTAGAAACCAAATTTTCATTTAATCTCACTAAAATCTGTTTCATTTTCAAAACTAAGTTGACTTCACCATAACATTATTTAAATAACCATTTGACACTCATAGTTGTATTGCATTTAATGACAAAATACTACCCTCAAGAACCCAGAATTAGAATAAGGTCAGACTATACAGACAAAATAAACTGAATGTTACACGAATCAAAGTAAAAAAAATCGAAAGGAAGGTGAGGAAAAAAAGCAAATTTACTCAGTTAAAAATGAAACATTTTTAAAGTTTTAAGGGTAATGCAACGAGTTTAAAATTGTATAGAAATACTACGTTTTCACCTCTTTTGAACTCTGGGGTAAAATTTGGCTCCCAAAAATAATTACAAAAAGGAATACAGAGATACATCATTTTCAAATTTGCCAAATTGTGTTTAAAAAATTATGCAATAAAAAAATTGAATTAAAAAGGTTCGCCATAGTTTCAAATTACTTGTTAGTTGAATACTAACATGTCGTAGTACATATTTTAATCTTATTTAGAAAAATAAACAATTAGAAGACCAATCCTCCATTTAATAATTACCTCTCCAATCTATCTATTGGCCATTCTTGAATAAGGGTTTGAAAATCTATGTAAACAATGTATAATTTATTCACTTGACTTTAATATAACAATATTTCGACGATTGATTTGAAAGCTCTTTACAGAGATCCTTTTTATCTTACACAGCTACTAGAAACTATTGACGTTATAATGGTAACCACAGGGTTTGTCTATGGTATCCGGGGTAATAACATGCATAGGAGTGTTGACCAAACTATTGTTAAACATTAGTATCAGTTTGAATCAATATTACATGAAACTCAATAAGCGTTTGAATTATGTTGATAAAACACATCTAATCTATATGAAATTCTCTTGATGGTATTGATATCAAATAATGATCTATTGCAGCAACTTCTTTTAAAAACATCTTATGATATAATTGCGTCATAGCGAAGCTATCTATAGAAAAACGTTCTTTCGAGTTGCTTTCCAGATGTTCGTGGTTACGGTAATAAAGCACAATAAGATATTGATATACAATGTTTTGTAGACATAATTGCGACGTTTATGAAATCTAATAGATTCTTATACCTTTCTCGGGCATAATCAATTCTGTTTAGCCACCTTTCGATAAGACCATCACAACTACATACATTAAGAATTTTATTACCCATATGGTTTATCATAAGCGGTGACATATTTTCAATATGAGCACATGTGCACATATCACTTTTGCCTGGCAACAATTGTTTAAGCGCAAGTGACCGTATTTTGTCGTCTGTGATGTCATAAAACCATTGTTCATGACGTCACTGTAGCGGGCCGTCGCAATGGAAGGAGGCCGTTTTCTGAATATTTCCATGCGTTTAAAATGGAATAGAATCGGTAATATTACTTGTAAGATTACTACCCTCGGAAGTGTTTCATATGACTTTTTCGAAACTCGTGCGAATTAGTGTATAACCCTCGCTCTCGCTCGGGTAATACAAAAATTCACACTCGTTTCGTAAAATCATATGACAATCTTCCTCGGGTAATAATCTCTATTTATAACCTACGAGAGTAATGATATGGGGGTTCACAATTGTCATACGATGCCCTAGGGCAAACTATCACTTTTTGATTGTGACGTCACGTTATAAACAATGTTGTCACGTCACAGTGCGCCTATGACGTTGCATTCCAAATGTCTTGACTGCGGGTAATCCGTTTATTGCTAGATGTTGTTTATGATGATTTTGAAACTTCGGTTATATCATATTGGTGTCCATGACACTATGTTTACGACACTTGCGCCTAAATAACCGTAAATTCCTCGCCTCGCTTGGGAAATAATAATATTTAGGTACTCGTGCCGTAAACATAGTATGCCTTGGACCCTCATATAATATCATCTATGTTTCCGTTTTGAGAGGACTTTATTTCAGTAAAGTATCTAAAAGCATAAATTCTATAATTTCAACAACTCAGGCTGAGTTTTGAGATATGGATTACATTTTTTGATTAGATGTTCTTGGTACAAAAAAACATTTTCCCTTGTTTTGTTGTTGATTTTATTCTGTTAACTATAATTCCGACAACATCACAGGACCAATATTGTTATCAGCAATATTGATACCTAAAATATTATAGTTATATTCGTTGTGATTAATCGTTGTATATATTGTTATTTTAATAATATTCATGATAACTGCATGAAAGCATGGTAATTTAATGTATCAAGATTCATAACATACCAATGGTTAGAGTTATTAGTAGAACACTATTTTTACGGGAAAATTGAGAATGTTTTGCAAACATTTGGAACATATAAGTTATTATGATGCAATATCTACTATAGGAACATATATGCTAATACAACGCAATCTCTCCTATTGGTACATGTGTTAATACAACGCAATCTCTTCTATGGGAACATGTGTTAATACAACGTAATATATCCTATGGGAACACATATGTTAATACAACGCAATCTCTTCTATTGGTACATGTGTTAATACAACGAAATCTCTCCTATTGGTACATGTGTTAATACAACGAAATCTATCCTATTGGTACATGTGTTAATACAACGAAATCTATCCTATTGGTACATGTGTTAATACAACGAAATCTATCCTATTGGTACATGTGTTAATACAACGAAATCTATCCTATTGGTACATGTCTGTTTTATGATTTAATCACTGGCTCGACGCCCTGTCTACTACAAGAACATGCGAATATGTTAATACAACGCAATCTCATTTATTGAGATATACATCTTAATGCCACAAAGTTAAATCATGTATTAGATTATGATTTTGCTATTTCTTAAGACGATCAAATACGCATTAACTAGTCACCCTTCATCCATGGAAGTAGACAATTATGTCCAAAATAAAGAAGTATATAACGTATGACAAAGTGAAAGTCTTTTCTTCGCAATTTCCTCGTAAGAGGTAAAACTGACACAAGCGGGTTGTCTTCTACCTAAAGGAATATATATATGTAAAGCGTCGCTTACATAAATCTTAATATTTTCACGATATCTTCTGATTAAAGATTCATCTACCATGTATTCCCAGCATTGTTTGAGTATTCTACTTACGTCAGTATCGGGAAACAATCTACCAAGTCAAACAACAATATAATGAATCAAATAATTGTGGTCTTTTCCTTATTACTGAGAAGTGCTACATGATCAATACCTTCAAAACCAAGAGATTGAACTTTTATCACAATTCTATCCTTTCAATTATCAGTTTGTCACGCAGTGTATTGTCAACCAACTTTCCAGATCGATCCGCTAGAGAGATGACAAAGCAAACTGTCAGAAAACATTAACGATAGTTTTTTTAATCCCAAGTGTGACTTCGTATAAAAGCTGACATCACGATTTTGTTCAATTGTTTACTAGTCAATACAGGTACGGTTGAGCTCGTACTTATCTTGGAGATAAACGTTTACTTCTCTCTGCCTGAAGCTAGATCAAATATATGGATAGAATGTTTTAGAAAAAACATCTCATGGTGAATTGGAGTTTTCATCATGAAAATAAACACTGATAAAAAATCAGCATAAAACCACTCAGAGATCCAAAAGGCTTCGAACATTTTACAGAGAGAGAGAGAGAGAGAGAGAGAGAGAGAGAGAGAGAGAGAGAGAGAGAGAGAGAGAGAGAGAGAGAGAGAGAGAGAGAGAGAGAGAGAGAGAGAGAGAGAGAGAGAGAGAGAGAGAGAGAGAGAGAGAGAGAGAGAGAGAGAGAGAGAGAGAGAGAGAGAGAGAGAGAGAGAGAGAGAGAGAGAGAGAGAGAGAGAGAGAGAGAACATTTTACATTAAGCACGGTTCGCTCATTCCCCACACTCATTTTCCAACCTGATTATTCATTGTCTTATGAAGTCTTAGAATTAGACTGTTTAAACCTTTTGATCATTTGAATGGGGGAAATTGGTTCTCGTTGCTAAACCGATCATAGTAAGGTCATTTGAGGACTCAGTTAATTGGTTTCAAATGATTGCTTGCAATTAGTAAACTTTATTTTTACCTTTTTGCTTAAATCATTTATTTTACCTAAGAATGTACTACTGTGTCTTTAAAGGTTTATTGATAACACCTTATGTTGTCCTACTAGATACATCAATATATAAATCAAGAACGCACTGCACAAAACACTCATATTCGTACTTAAATTGTCTTCGAAAGAGTATTTTATATCTTATCAATCCAGTGCAATATGTATTTTATGTATGTAATGTTTAACCAGTTCTCAGCACCTACATCATATTACACTTCAATTTAAAGTAACCAATCTTTCCCCTCTTCTCATCGTTTAAGCCTTTTTGAGTTCCGTTACAAACCTACGAACGGCGTAAAGAAATGTACACAACTTAAAAAGAAACCTAAAACTATGTTGACAATAAAACGATATGGACAGGAAACTAAACTTACAAGAAACTATATTTACAGAAAAACTGCGTTAACAGTTCACTTTTGCTAAGAACCATATGATTTTCTTTAAGAAATTAGGTTAATTTTGATGCACATGTGAATACATGAATGGACATGTGTGACCAACACACAGTCATTCACTGATGCACACCATGGAAAGCACGTGCATCTGGAAATTACATGTAAGGGTTCTCTACGCACCACTCGTGGGGTCAACGTTTCCACACAAAATGTGCGTACGACTGCATGGGAATGGTTTGCATGCAAGACGACCATGTGTTCGAGTCCCCTTAACTCCTGCTCACCAAGGTGTCAATTGGACTGCTCAGGGTGCATTTTTCGAGATAAGAGGAGCAACGTTTGGCAGATGAACATGACAGGTATTCAGGAGGTTCGGCCATGGTATGGCTTGGAATGAGCTGGGAATGAAAGATTGATCTGCATGTTCTTGAGAATGGCACCATGATTGGTATTCGTTACAGGGGTGAGATCTTGGATGACCTTTTGTTATCTTAAGTTGCATTTACATTTTTATTGCTCAGTGGTTTATTCAGGTGTAATGACAACAAACTTTCTCTGAATTGTGTTATCCAACTTTCATCTGATGTGTTAGATGTTCAAATGAGTCCTAGTCAAATATGAACATGTTTTGCAAATTCTGATCAATAATATTGATAATACATTCCATGGTCCTTAACAAAGGTTGAACTGTATGTATCACAATATAAACTGGAAAATTAACTAACAAGAAACTATACTTGCTTGACAACTATGTTAGCAGTTAACGGTAAACTATGACGTATATTAACAGATAACTACATTGATAGGAATCTATATTTACTGGTGCTGCAGACAGCAAACTTTTTTAAAGAGGTAACTATGCAAACAGTAGTATTTACAAACTCTACTTGTAGTACAGCTGCTGAACAATGGTTTGTTTCACTGTTTATATTCATCATTTCTTTTAATTTGAATTAGTTTAAATTTCCAGTATGATAAAAATCGACCATGCTCCGAGGAATAACAGTTTCAATATATTGACTTTATTGAGATTTCCTCTCCACTAGGTCTGACAAAAGCCAACTGTAGCGCACATTCAGACGTAAACCCAGATATCCAAACATAATGCTTCTGGTAAAAGTATTCGGTATCAGAAGCCAGGGGCAAGTAACTCTCGTGAATCTTTCATTAATTTTGGTTTTAATGCCGGGCGCATATAGGTCATTTTTGGCCCAACGTCGCCCTTAAATTCACCTACCTACGTACCTACCTCGTTAACTTGGTCGCCGCCATACATGTACATGATTAGGTTTTGTCTGCCATTAACTGGTGTCAGCATGTGCGCTACAGTTGGCTGCGGTCAGACCTAATGGAAAGGAAAGCCATAGACAGAACGAGTTCGAATCGCGATAAAGTCAATATTTTGAAACTTTAAATCCTTGGAACTTTGTCGATTTTAATGAGACTGTAACATTTTCTTAGCAAAATACGTTACTATCAAAACATTCTGTGATGGCATCCTGTTAACATTACACATAAATTTTGCAGATAACTGTCATGCCAGGAGCAATTTAGACATTCCCAAAAAGAGACATGGCGATTTTTACAAAAAAAAATTCGAAATGACAAAATGCAGATAATAAATGAAATTTGAGTTTTTGTATTTATGAGTTTTGCAATAATCCCTGTCGAAATGTTCATGCAGTTCTATGAGTCCACATGATTTGAATAATTTTTCATTTTAATGTGATGTTATATATAGAAATGGTATGACTTCATCACTTTTTTTGCCTATGCTAAAAGACATATTTTGCGTATTTCATCAATAACATGATTTTGGTTACAAAACAGAAAATAATATTTGTGTTCAATGCACATTATAGCTACGAACCTCTTGTCCAAATATAGGTCTAGCCCAAGATCTCAAACTAAAACCTCAAATAACCAGGGTCACCTGCGTAACATTATAATGACAAGGAGACTCTCATGATGTTCTCCACATCATGTATTCAACACTCGACACTAGATTAGCTAACACAGTCATGGTTTTATTATAATTTTGATGTTGTCACCGGTGCGAACATCTTCAATACGTCGATAATGGTTTCACATTTAGCTTAGGCATCATCGTCATAGAAGACTTCTGTGGCGCATTGTTTGAGGAATACTCTTATTTGAAAAGGAAATTATTGATTCAATGTATCGAACTTTTATATACTGGCACAAAATCGATACAATTATATCTTGAAGCGGTAAACTCTTCATGGCAAGAAACCGTCGAGAGACTAAAGACATCCATAATGCATCAGTAATGGCTTCATCTTGTAACTAAAGACATTCTGGGCCCAAATTCATTAAACCTCTAAGAATGTTCTTATTTCCTTACTAAATTTTTCTTGAGAATTCTTAGTTGTGACTTTATCTTAAGAAACAACCCACCATAAGGTTACGTAGAGTTAAGAACGATCTTAAATCCTGAGAAGTTTGAAGAACGTGGACTTAGAAAATGTCTAAGTAGTTGTAGGTTGCCATAGAAATTAAGAATGTTTTGTGGGTGTAAAAATTCTTAAGGGTTAGGAAAATCTTGTGTGAATAAGGGCCTTGGATCCACATCTATTAATTTGACTTAATCATAGAACAGAGATGTCAACTTGATAAATCATTGACATTTTAGGCGGTCTGCTTTCCTTGCGTCTTTCTGCTAGCGTGACGTCACAAAAACAATTTCAATGATATCAAAGACGCCGAATTGCGGAAGCTCGCGCTCAAATAGTTCTTGTGAGGCAAAAATGGCATATCAAAATAAGTACATATGAAAATATGACATAATGTATGTTTCACCATATAGTTAATTAATGAAGATACTGTTTACCAATTGTCCTGAAAACTGACAATTATTATCAATGATTATTGTAAAACAAAACGTGTATATAGTTTGTTACACCTTGAAATAGTTTCAAATATAGGTGTTGTGTTCACGAAATCATATTAACCTAAGAGTTTTATTGAAAATATTCAAAAATTATATATTTAGTCATGAGTCAAATGTAATTTATCAAAGCCAGCGGTTTTGTGTTGTATATCCAAGACAACATGACTACTGGCTGAGTACATATCAAATATAAAGTAATAATTAAGTATAAAAACAGACAATGTGAAGCAATTCTCTACAAAAATGAAGGAGAGAGCTACTTTATTCTTTGCTCTGCGTGTTATTTTCTTTCTCGAAAACATTGTGTGGAAAATATGTCATAAATCATATGATGTTCCTTGAGTGAATTATTCAGAACAAACTAATTGTATCTGCTCTTGTAATATCAAACTTCTTCTTAGAATAAAGATACCTATTATTCTTGAAATTGTTTTAAACTTTTATCGATAATCCAATTTGCTTTTTACATCGTTTGATGCATTGTTAGTTCTAACAAACATGGTTTTTGAAAAGAATTATTGATTTCTATTGTCAAATTAAAAGGAAACACCTTCTTCATTTTATATATATTTTGTTTGATAATCTTCACTTTGACAAGACGGCAAGCCAAAGGGTTTTTATTTTCTTCGTCTTGGTTCACTATTTAGAACTCGAAATCAATGCAGAATTGATTTAAGTTTAAAGTTTGTACATACTATGTAAATACATTTTGTTGTTTGTCTTGTAACTTCTTTAGTGCAACACAAACTTATGTAGGTATTGGTTTATTGATTTACGGATGCAAGTAGTAAATAAATAAGCGGCACGTATATGAGCATTATCGTCCAAGTTGACCAGTAGAGTCCCTTTAAGGGGACTTCAACATCACGCAGTGTAACTACCATGAACCCGTGTGCTGTCAACATAAAACAATTTAATATTTTTCTAAAAAGGAGCTAGATACAATTACCCTACCTCATGTAAGAATGCCGATCACTGATTGGTCAACGTGACCCTAAACAAATATCCATAAATCCGTTATACCCCGCAACATGCTATCACGTCAATCAATCAACGTCACGTGATCAGGTCATATGTGTTGTTCATTTCTGTTTGTCTTTTTGATAATACATTAAGACATTCGGTAAGATAAATTCGTTATAACATTCCATCAACGGGGACATAGGGATATATTATTCCCTTGCAAGGTTTTATGCAACTCGTGTCCAGCACGTTGCATAAAACCTTTCGCAGGAATAATATATCCCTATGTCACCCTTGACGGAATGTTATAACTTATATAGTTTTAAGTTGGATAGTTTTCATCAACAACCTTAGATTAGGTTTACAGTAACTATTTACAATATCGAAAAACCAAATCAATTATTAACAGCAAACATAGTTAAGGTTTGTTAACAATCTCATTATGACATCATGACATCTAAACGCTCCACTACATTACGCGTGTTATAATCTGCAATATTAGATTTTATTTTAATGAGATTGGGTTTGTTAAACGATTATCCTAAAAGAACAAACTTCATGGGTATACACATCTAAAAGGTATCTTCCAAAAGATAGAAAAGTCAAAATTGTATGTTTGACTAGATAACTTTAAAATGACCTCCAGTCTTTGTGATAATGGTACGATCATTATCAAACATGAGGTGGTAATTCTTGTTTTACTATAAAGCCATTTAATGAAAAAATGCTCTTTGTCAATGTTCGATTCATTTACATCATATCATATTATTACCGTTATTACAAGATTATTACAAAATGTTATTAGAGAGGTCATATAGTTGTCAATAGGCCATTTTTTTCATATCATTTCCGCAAATAGTTTTGTCCAGTAATTTTACAGAGTGTAAATTTCAAAACGTAATAAATACAGAGTGTTAATAGTTCCCTGTCATATCAGCCAGGCAAAAATTATAAATATTTAGAAAATGATATAATAATCATCACTTTACTAATTCACTCTCATACTAACTTAAGTTTAGTACTTTATTATGAAATTAAACATATAAGCAAATTCCATTGTTGATAACAGAAGTGATAAATTAGTTATTTGATTGTGTTAAGTTATACTTATTGGTAAAAACTGCCAAATGAAACCTTTGTATCAGTGAAATCTTTTTAGATGGGCACAGGAAGAACAGGGTTGTAATTATACACTATAGTGATTCGAGTCAGTTCATTAATCACTTAATTTACTAGTCAGTACTCGTCCCTATGCTCAGTCAATTATCGAGTCTGTCTTATGGGAATTCAGTCGCATGATACTAAACCATTGAAAAATATGCGAAACAGGAATTATTTTGAAGAATAGGCTTATCTTTGGAGACCCAAGATTTGTTTTAAACAAGCTTATCTCCTTTTCGAGGACGCGTTTACAAGTCGGTTTGGATCCTAGAATAGTTGAATATATTTGAATGAATATTTATTGAAAATAATTCCAAGCTCGCCAAGGCATCCAATGTTACTGGTGTGTCTTTGTGCTTCGACAATTGACTTAGTAGTTTTATGAAGATAGTGCATGTCAGAATACACCAAATTTCAAAGAAAGCCTATGAAGATTTAAACATATCGCTACACCATACATATTGACCTTTGGCGGCGATTATAGGGCTACAAAAGAGCGAAAGAGACAGAAAATACCATTAGGGCGGAAGTGAGCTGTTGGTGACAGGGTGTGGAGGTCTAGGACCAGGATTTCTTTCCATTTTGATTTTTAATAATGAGTTTGATTGTACAATGTTTGGAACGCACAGATGGGTATCAGAGCCACAAACGTTATTAGCCGGACACTCAAAGTAAATTTACCTTGATACCATCGAAAACTATAACTTTAGTTTAAGATAGATTTTGTTTAAATTTCCCACTCATCTAAAATGTGAATTTGAGTTTGATGACCTTTTGATGATTTTGAGATAAGAACGAGTTTTTCAGTAAAGAGTAGGCTAAGTGTGTCAGATCTTGCTCGTCCAAACGAGGGGCGTGATCACTGTCGGGTTTAAAGAGACACTCCGTGATTTTCATAACATATTATTTACCTTTGATACGAACCTAAATGTTATATGTGGTGATATAAAATCAAAACATCTTAACTTTTCATGTCCAAAAGACATATATATGACAAATACTGGTTTTCCATGAGAATCTGAAAACAGCCTTACAAATGCACAGAGGTGTAGATATCACGTCCAATATATATGGATATTAATTATATAACCTAACAAACACTATCAACTGCTAACTGCCCTCCTGGCTGTTTTAGATAAGTTTCCAAAATTACGTTTGACTATTTGACGCTCGCCACTGGCCGGTTTTCGATCATAATTGCGACATTCTACCCACATATTGTCACTGTACAAAACAAACTAGCTTTAAAATGTTTCTTTTTGGTAACAATCGATACTTGCCGATCAAATGACACCATTGATGAAGTTTGGCATATATGACTCGTACAACTCACGGAGTGACTCTTTAAGGGTGTCTTTCGTATTAATGATATGGAAAGGTTTAGCTGCTGATATACCCTTGCTTAACACCAACAGGTGATAGAATTGGTCCTGCCTCTCCATCTTGTGTTTTGACAGTATACAGTATTAGTGTACATAGAGTGAGATAGATTTAATAAACTCGCTGCTTAGTTATAGATTATATTTAGTAGACAGAGTCGAACGCCTTACTAATGTCGACAAAACAGGCATATAATTTTCTCTTCGCCTGTTTGAACTTTTTGATGAAAGGTTTATGATCAGATCAATACCCGTTTTTGAAATTTGAACGCTCACGTCTAGCTTGGCAATTTTATCAAAAGTTATACCTTTTGCCTCATGTTTGCGAAAACATTGACTTACTTTTTTCAAAATGTAATGATCAATGGTAGTACGTGCCTACGTACATATTTCCATTTGCAGTTATTGACTGTTACTATCTAAACAAATAAACTCGATAGATTGAAATAATAACGAAATACAAAGGATATGTAACTCGTCAGCTATCTAAGGGTACAGCAGCAGACACTCTATACAGAGAAACATAATGTTTGCAAAACTTTTCGATATAAATGGCAACTTTGGTCAAAATTCAATTTTTTTAACCATACCCGAGGTTTTTTGCCATCATATAAAGTAAGAAGTTGAGCGACTTTTTTATTTCACTAAGTGAACTAAAACACCCGGTAGTGATTTTAAGAGTTATTTTATGTACGCTTTCTTCGCTTATAGCTATATGCTTCCAACTAAATGCAGGCTTTTTCTTGCCATGTAGTACTCGACTTAATGCATGTACACAGTTTCCTTTAATCATGTGTGTCTTTAGGGACACTATAGGCTCGTATAGAAATCGACTCACAATAACGAGGATATATTTCTTAGATAAATGATCAAGACACAAGGTGTTTATTACAGATGTTTTAACTCCACTCGATGTCATGCTCTATCACGGAGTACCATTGGGATGTGTACAAACAGGTGTACAGTCGTCAGCTATACGGATACGGAATTTCGATTTTTCTCGATGGAAAAGAAAAGTTGTTCAAGCACTTATACATTTTTATTTATGCTCCTATATTTATTCAAAAATATGAAAAAATTATTCGATAATCTATTCTGACACTTATAAACAAATGCATTATTGCAATGTTATGTAAAGATTCTTCTAATCAATATAAACCCAAAATCGATTAGTAACACATAAAAGTTAGTGAAGGTTCATGCATGGCTAGAAAGTTTCAAAGGCTGAATAGTTCATATCGTACATATGAAACTCTATATATATATTCGCTCTAATGAAAGGATGTTAAATATTCAAGCATTCTTAATTAGCAATAAAGAAATGAAGATCGATCAGAAACATTTTATTGATTAAAACTCCATGGTTAATAATTGACGCCGTTTCCTCGAACTCAACGTTGGGAACAATTGACATGATTTTGGTATTCTAAGTAATGATCTATTAGCGGTTATTCAATTCAAAGGTGTAGAACAATCAAGCGCAGAAGCAATGCTGCCAGATAAACTGCATGTTATTTTGATCCCTCACTTATAGATAACACTGAAACATGGATACATACATGACCCCTAAAATCTTATTTCAAATCGGCAATATTTCGACGTTTTGATTCAATATTGAATTAATTAAATTCAGAAAGGTTTGCCACCTATAATTACCCTCATTTCCAAATGTTATTGCATTTTGACTTTAAAGGTAATCTTTAACTCGCTTTAAAGTTTTATATCCTACTATATGACACGACACGTAAATTTTTCTTCTAAGACAAAACATACCAGAGACATTCAAAGTCGAGTTCCTGTTTATCATTTAAAACGTTTCGCTGATTGAATGAGTGTTTCGAAACCTGAAATATTTTAATGGAATGTGAAAGGTAGTTTTCAATAAAGGGTACCATGCAATCTGAAAGAAAACCGAATTTGTCAAAAATAATGTGTAATTGAGATAAAGTCGAAGATAAATACCATTTACTATATGTTTGTCTAGCATATATATCGTTGAGAAATATGTACATAAAGAAATATTTCTATAAGCACCTTGAAGCTTCATAGGTTGATATCACTGACATGTAACACCGGTAAATCACATTTGGAAACTGTTTGCATCTATGTTTACAACACTTTTATGTTCAGAAAAAATGTGCTACTGCCTACAAATGTTTGAGTGTTCCGTGTACTACAGGCCTGTGGCCTCTCTGCGTGGAAATAAACTATTTAAATAAATCAATTGTAATGTTTATTGTGTAGTTTCTCCCCAAGGGCAATAGTTATTTTTGGCAAATATTAAATACCATTACATTGTGCCAGATTTGATAATTTTGCATATGGTGTATTTTTTCAAGAAGTTACTAAAAAAATACGCAACTGGTATATCTGGAGTGTTTAATTATTTTAATTCATCTCCTATACTATGACATGTATGAATAGAATTAATTTGATTCAAACACTCGCATCAAATCACATAATTGTATGAGTCACATGCAAGGTTTTCAGGATTTCTTTTTTCAATTGAAATTTTAGGAGTTTAAACAATAATTTTCAAAGATACCAGGGCCACATTACTTTTTGATGTTTTATAGTTAAAAAATATGAGTGATTGATCAACGACTCCTATCGTCTATGCTATAATGCTGGCATGAATCATTAACTGTTAGCTCCAAAACGCATTCATATTCGCTATATAAACAGGTGTTTTCTTTGGAAAGTTATAAGAGTTTTATTGATGTAAAAAAATCCGTGTTGCTCTTCGATGCAGCTCGCATCAATAAAATATTGAAACTGGTAGATATACCAATACCAATAGATCAAGGCGTCTAAGGTCATATCAAATGTGTGCCGATACTAATATTGAGGATGAATATCATTTTGTTTTGCTTTGCCTACGATCATCTTCGCGCGTTATATATAACTGTAAACTATTACAACTATCATTCTTTGTATAAGTTTAATACCTTGATGTCTGTAGAAAATGTTTTTGTATTAAGAAACCTGGCTATTTATGTTTATCATGCAACTTAGCTGCGTAATAGCCGCTTGATGGCTGTATGATCACACTGTATTCTGGGCCGATGGCCTACATACACCTGAATAAAAGACTTGAACATGTGTCTATAAGTCTGAAAGAGAGAAAATATCTGAATGTGTGATGTTCAGTTGACTCATAGATTTATACAATAATGATCATTAAATATACAGGGACAAGGTATGTGATGTGCGCAAGGGATAGTTAAGTGCATATAAGTATGACTGTCCATCAAACAAGGCGCATCAAACAACTAGAGCATTACTGAAATAAATACATAACATGTTGAGATTAAAGAGGTTAATGACCTTAGACGTTGTACCCTTGAAACCTTCTACGTGTACAATCAGCCGGAACACTGACCATGTCGATCCGATTTGTCCATTCGTAACACCACTTAATTATTAGGTCAGGAGCCTATACCAAAAATTATATATAAACCGAGTTCAGAATTTATAAATACATCATCATGATTATACAATCAACGATAAACAAACGTACTTTTCATGCACATATGGTAAACTCAGGTCATGCCTTTGTGAACTATTATCAGGTAGTCGATGGAAGATTCATTTCTAGTTCTAAGAATGTGAATTTTTATTATGTAATTTTACATAACAGATGTCAAGATACACGTAACAATTCGTTGAATGTTATTTATTCACCCCTACCAACAAATACAAATCTATAATTTCCATTAATTAAACATTTTTACAAAAACATAAAAGTCCTCAAAGAGTGATAGTAATATTTAACACAAAAGATTTTTTTTTATGATAAAGAGGTTTGAACATCAGTCTGTAGAAGGGCTTATGGAAAAAGAGAATGATAAAAAAGCACAAACTAGAGTAGCTTGCCCTTGGCGCGTAGGGATATCATCGTCTGACATAAATAAACATTAAATCTTAATCTCTATCAAATGATCCATGTACCCGTCATTTCGACCGGAAAATAAGAACCGTTTTTAAGTTCAATTGATAAACATTAAAATTAAAGTCAAGATATTTCATAATTTGAATCCCATACACAGACTATGTCGACTGTGCGGATGATACATCCCACTGGTTGTGAAGAGGATTTGCACAATGGAGGTTGAAGAGGTGTTTGGTGTCTAACGAAAATATTCACCTTTGATGTTATTGGATTGGAATTGGCATCAAATCTACTTAAGAATTGTATCACAATGGTTCAAAAATATAATTCACCCGTCAGGGTTTATAAATATCCCTTTGAACTCGTCATGGCGGTAAGTTCTGTAACTTTATTTCTCGTGTGACAGTTTCCCTGACAGAAGTTCATTCCCAATCATCAATAGCATTCATGTAATAATGTTGATGACGAAATTATCTGTTCATATTCCCTTTTGTAACCATGACAGGCATATGATGATAAATTTGGAAAATCGATTGAATTGTCATAAACAACATCGTAACAATTGTATTAATTGAACATTCTGTTTATTTATTTGAAATGTATTTGATTAAAAAGTTTTGGTTATAGCCCCTTACTTAAAAACAATAATTGTGTCGGTAGGCTGTCATTATATTTGGTTATTGATTGTATCTCATAGACAAATCAACATCTGATAGCAAATGATGCCAAGTACCCTGTTTTTTTATAAAGTGCATTATGTGTAGATAAGCAAACATTAACTTGGAATATTTTAATACTTAAAAGATATTCTTTGAACAAAACGTGCAAAATTATATGCAAGTAAGTTTTCATTAATCTTAATCAAGGAAATGGTTATGTTTGGAAACTAGCGTTAGTTTACCTTACTATTGATGTATTGATTGGGTTTTTATGTTCCCTACCAATAGTACTGTTGCATGTCGAATTATTTCAATCTATTAATGTTCAATGTAACATTACACACATCAGTATAAGGTGGATGTTAGTGGTTATTGTTATTGAGGCAATTGATTCACATCATTTCTACTTCACTTCAGGCGTACGAAAAGCGGTTTCCTACATGTAAGATGATTCCAGTGTTTCTGGGAAGTGACATCATGAGCGAGTACAAGAGTGAAGACGGAGCAGAGCATGTAGTGGAGAGGAGATGTAGGCTCAATGTTGACGCTCCTTATCTCTTGAAGAAGGTACAGTAAATTAAACTTTGAGCTTGTCATTGATTTGAGGTCTATTATGAGCATAATAATGCTTCACATACAGAGCAAAGAATTAAATTTGTCTTTCTGAATTATTTGGTTAGCACATTCAGCATCATATCAAGAGGTCTGTGGTCTGAATCGCGCCAGGGGCTCGGCAACTTTGTCTGCAGTAGAGAACCGTTCTGCATGCAGTCAGGTTTGGGTGCAATGCTACACTGAATTTCAGTGCGGTACGACCCATGGTTTGCTAGTTCAAACCGATGCTCGCAGGTTTCACCGCAATGCATAGCCACGATGGTGTTGCAGTCTTTTTCCCTGCAATATTATTAGTAGCCGTAATATAAGTGAAATACTCTTGACAGCGGTGTTAAACCCCAGATCACCTCACCTGAATTATTTGTGCTCTCCTTGCAAGGCAAATAATACAAATACTAAAGCATGAGTCACATAAAAGCAATACTCAGACTATCTAAGCCATCCACTTAAAAGATTTGTAATGGGAAAGTATGTTGAACTTACAAAAACAATTATGACTTTGATGTAGTTGTTAGAAAATCATACTGACCTTGTTGTTATGTTCCTAGTTCATCTTACTCAATTCCTAATTTCACAATGCTTTCGTTTCTCTGAGACAACATCCTCATGGTGTCTCCTGGTCATTCAAACTCTTGATTAAAATGAACCGTGTTTCAAGAAATCACTTCTTTTCAAAATATTGACTACTGGGAAATGAACTCAATGGTTTCCCCTGTAGAGCCACAACATCTTTGTTATAAACCTGATGATATGATTGGTCTGCTAATTACTAGGATTCGTCTGCACTTAATCGGTAACAGTTACAGGACTATTCATATCTTTGTTAAGTCAATATTTTGAAACTCTTATTCCTCAGAACTCAGACAATTTCAGTGAGACAAATTCAAATTGATAAATAACTGTTTTAAGATATCAAACCCGTCTCTTTTCCTTCTTCATAGTACAAGCGCTGGTCACAGAAAGAAATCTTGATTATGATAGTCACATATGACATAAATTTAGTTATGACAATTATGATACAACTGGACTTTGATTATCTTTAAGCTTTCACAAAAGTTGTATCATTTTTACTTTAACTAAAATATTGCATTGATTTTTATGTCCATCATATCTTCAATTTTAAAGTTTGGTAAACAAATCTAACTTTCTTATCAATATTTACATCTATGATCTATATCTATGTCAAGCACCTGTTTATTGTGTTCAGATTGTGGGTGTGGACCATGTTGTGTTCATCCAGAAGAACACACTGGACAGGAGGAACAGAACTCTGAAGATCGAAGCCTTCAACGAGAGCTTCTCGTCCAGGATAATAATCAATGAAAACTGTCATTATTCGGTAAGTAGGAATACTCCAGCTTCTATATTTGTGGATTTGTTTTGTCATAACATCTATTGCTTTCAGAAAGGACAAGTCATCTTCTTGTCCATTCATCTCACATTTCCAGACCAAAACTAAAAAATCCTTTTTGATATCTTTTGAAAATCAGAATGTGTATTACCCTCATTTTGATGTAGAAGATGATTAGACTTCATAAAGAAAAATTTTCATTTCTTGGCTGCATATGTCGGGTATATGAGGGCTATTCAATTTTGTCTTGTTTCAATTTTGATGTCATGGACAGTGAAGTTTCTTACCATATTTTTAATTCATGTTCAAATTAACCAAAATATTTGAATAAGGGCAGTGATAACCCTTTGTATATTTACCATTTGTACCGAATATCATACAGAAATGTCTTATAATACTCAGTGTGTATTTTTTATAATTATGTTTTGGTCAGTCCTGACCATCTAGAAGGTTGAGCCTCTTAACCTTCAATTCATTGTGATAATTTTCAAACAGTGCTTAACCAGAAATCATTTATTATTTAAAAATGACACTTCTATGAGTTTATTTGAATAAATATGTCATATTATGAAGTTTCATTTTTCTAATGCATCATTTAAACCTGTGATGCTTGAGTTTTTTGGTATAGGTGTATGAGAAATTGTGATTACACTGATAGAGCTTCATTGATATTATTATTAATCATTTAAATTTTGTTACTTTTAATCAAGTTCACCTGTAAAAGTAAAAAGCTTAGAGATAACTTCTCTTGTGATGGACAGTCAAGGCAGTCTGTGTAAAGTCCAGTCAGTGGACTTGTACAGCAACAGCTACAGATAGTCATCTCTAATTCTTCCCTCTAGCTACATGTTGAACCTGTCCAGACTGTCAAATCAATAATCTGTGCTTCAGGAAGTTTTCTGTTTTTAACTAGAATAAATATTCCACTGATTTCATTGTCAATAAATCCTCCTGAGCTTAGCTGGAGAAAATAACTTGAAATGGTTGTTTATGATTAGAACAGATTTTAGATTAAATGTTATAGGAGCTGAAATAGGTGATTAAACTCTATATGTATATATGTGTTCAATGATAAGTTTCTTCTAGAGGTGCTTCATGATTTAAAACTCAAAACAACCTCTTTCTTTTATCCACATTGTCAAGAGGTCAAGACAGTCCTGTGTTAAATTTTCAGGAAAGAGGATCAGGGTTTTTGAATTCTTAGGACTGCAAGTATGTCAACTCCAAAGAACTGTTCTGAATTCAAATTCAGTGCAGTACCCCCATTCATTCATTCAAGTTTCCTCAACATTCATAGCAAATATCTTTATGGATTTCTGGCTGTAGGTATTCCTGTTATTTACCATGTAAGTAATTTAATTCCTTTAAGATTCAATTGGTTTCATTTTGTCACAATGTTCAACATTCTTTTACACTTAGAAAGGTAAAATATGTTTTTTAATTAATTATTCATGTAGTTATACACTTATTGACAATCCTCTCAGAATTACTAACAAGTATGAGTCCTTGATGATAAGGTCACATTTTCTGCGAAAATGAGTATTCATTTAGAAATATTTTAACTCAGTATTCTTGTTGTGATCCATCATCTTCCATTGAAGTTTCAAATTGCAATTTTCTATTTTTAAGAAATTGATATCACATTCCTGACCGGGGAATCAGAAGTAGACATATGAGCAGTGGACATTTACTGTAGATGTGTCAGTTAGATAGATAATGCTGGTTACATGACAAGCCCATGATATAATTCTCTCTTTATATCATGTTACTGTACTGTCTGATCCAAGCAGTGATCTCTCATACCATGACATATACCAGTAATCATGATCATGAAGCCACTGTTCTCTTTTACTGTCTAATGTCTTGAATTTAAAAAAATGCATTCTGTTAATTAGTTCCATCGTGTTGGTAATGGAAAGAAACCACGTATAAAATTCTGTCATAGAAAAAATGTATTCTGATCTGTTCAAGCCCATGGTTGTTGAGTAATGTTTCATTGTGCAGTAAGATGTCAGTACATTGCTACATTACAGTTTAACACAACACTACTCATGAGTCACTAGCTCCACTATCTACGAAGGAATATCAAATTCATTCACCTTCCTTAGTTATTAACTATTTTGTCCATGTGATTTATAAATGTTGGGGATGTGATGAATTCAGATAGACTTTGTGATATGGATGTTGATGTTGATGTTTGACTGTCAGTGAGAGCATGTGATGTTTGTAAATAGTGATAAGGAGTGTGAGTAGGGCAGACAAGGAGAGATAGCTAGCCTCCATCAGCTCAGAGGTCACAGTTAGGTATGTAGAGTGTGATTCCCACATGACAACACAGTCAAGTATCATATCACATCACAAGTCACAGGCTCACCTACACTTGAAACATGTGTCACCATGTGTTTATTTCTCTTTCCAATACTTTAAATAATGAAATTGTTAAAAATGATAATTGGGGCGGTTGTATTACATTGTTAATAATACTTCTTGACAACCCGAACAGTGGGTTTGGTTCAGGTTTGTTTGAACATGTCAAATGTCTGTCTGACCATTATTATACTCATGGAAACTTAAGGTAGTAATTCAGGTGTGCAATGTGGTAGACATCTTCGAATTTCATGTTGCACAATGAATTCTGTATTGCATGGCTGCCTGTTCTACTTCTCAAAGCTTTGGCACTTCTTGGAACATTATGTTCAAACAATATGAAAATATGCTGATGCAGATTTTCCTTTATGGAGCTAGTGCCAAATCTAATGATAACTTACTGTGAAAATAAACAATTCATGAATATCGGCTGCTTTCTATGGTTTTGTTAAATTCAACAGCTTAAGTGTTCATAAGACTCTCATTGACTTTTTGATAAAATCATCATGAGTTATAATGATAACACTTTATTGTTGCAGTTACAATGTAATATCAGAATTTTGTTTTGTGCTCTTGGCACCCGACAGCCATTACGAAGTGCCTGTTACAGTGTTGTTCTATTCTTATAATGCTTAGAAAGTAACAACTTCCATCTTTCGGTATGTTGTGAACGACAATTGCACGCCAATTTTTTGGATTGTGAGCGGAGACTCTGCCAAATGAGCAACTACCTGGCATGTAAAGGACCATTGAGAACATATTATAATTGCTGATATTAGTGTCAACCTTGTAGCCTAGAGGCTTTATTTGTCCTAATTTAAACAAATGTTCAGTTAGTGTGAAAAAATATAGTATGAGGAGATTAAGACAACAATTATTAAAGACTTTGAGAAATGGAATTTTTAGTAGACCAATGACTGTTTAGCTACAAGTGACAACTATCTCACTGTGGTGTTCAAGTCTCTGAAAATAGTGCCGATATTGAGGTGTCTCCTAGCAATCTGACTTCTGTCCAGTGCCATCAGTTAATGAGTGGATCAATATTAGTGACCAGTGCCCACTAGTGCTGACCTTGCAATTCAGAAGGTTTAATAATGGCTGAGTGACAAGTGGCTGCCACACTCACTTCTGGCTCAAGGACATTTGTTAAGGCTTCATAATTGAAAATATACGTAATGAGGGTTAAATGGCGCTTTTTGGTTTAAGGGCCTGAAATAAGTTCAGATTCTAAAAATTATTTGTAGTTAATGAAAGTGTTCTTGAATCTTTTATCCACTCCCAGAATAAATCATCGTTTCTGTAAAGTGAATTCAATAAGGATTAAATTGGAATGTGGTTTTGTGGATTTGGCCTCAGGGCAAGAGTTGTTTACTTTAGACATAAAGCTCTATACAGCTATTAACTCGGTTATGATAGGGAAAGACTTGTCAAGTTTGAATAGAAAACAAAGTAACTTCATCAACTTCATAACTGGAATGACTGTAGACTTGATATGAAAGATCAATGTTGTGTATATGGGTGAACTAAAGAGGAAGTAGTTGTTCAGTGGAAGTGAAACCCTAAAGTAACTCCATGTCCTCAGTCAGATATGCTTGTCAGTGACTCCCAGTAGGCAGTAGTAACAATGATGGTGTAACTTCACATACGGGAAATGATGTTTAACTTCATGAGTTACCAGTAGTACAGGATGCATAATATTATATGATTACAAACCTTTTGGAAAATTTCAGCAGTATCCATTACAGTGTACCCTCTGCATTGTTACTCAGAAAAGCGACGTTCGAAGTGATGTTCTGAAATTTGAAAGCACAATAGTTATTGGCAATATTATGACTTTCTTTGGACACTGATCTCTACAGGATTCTGTCAGATCATAGATGAGTGACAAGAAACAACTTAATATAAAATTTGGGAACAAATCAATGATTTGATTTTACATGGATTGGACCTCAAGTAGAACTTATTCTCCTATGCCTCATAGAGAATATTTAACCAAATAAAATGTTTTGACTGGGTTTGTAGTACCATTGATCTGTTAGATTGTGAACATAAATGTCTGCAGAGATTGAAAAGAATTTTCTTTTTCATCTTTCTTAGATTTTGGTTAAAGAATAAAGGGTGAACGATATTGTAATATTTCAGAAATCATGTAGATTATGTAATGATTTGAATCTAAAGAAATAGACAAATAAAAGATGTAGGGAATGGAGGTTATAATAGCCAATTTCAATTAAGCTTTCTTTTGATCAAATATATATTAAAAATATTCTAAGTTTATTGACAACATTGTTACAAATTTATGATGTGTGTAAGAGCATTGTGATGTCTAATGTGTAATCATGCAGTTAAGTAAAATATTCTTTCAAGCCTTGACCAACAAGCCTTCTTTCACAAAGCAAACTTTATTATGGTCAACCTAAACTCCCATTCTTTAAAATTGCACTAAGGTTAACTTGGTGACTAACACCATACCACTAGAT
This sequence comes from Phorcus lineatus, assembly GCA_921293015.1. NCBI lineage: Eukaryota > Metazoa > Mollusca > Gastropoda > Trochida > Trochidae > Phorcus > Phorcus lineatus. Next base: position 5,143,065 of record OV121082.1, on the reverse strand, counting down.
GAAAGGATTATGATAGAAGGAAAGATTTGAGGAATGGTTGCCAGTCTATAGTTGAGCTGACTTGTGCATGCAGTATGAAATCAGTGAGCTTGAGGCTGCTTCTCAATGTAATACACAGTTTAGTCTCTCCTGGGCCGCTGTACAGTGTAATTAGTCCCTTGATTGCACCCCCGCTGTCTGATTGCTCTCCTCAGGTAATCATCTCCCCAGGGTTCGAAACTAACATACCAGATTGTAATAGTCATTCAGTCACTTTAGCCTGTATCTTGTGTCTGCAACAAATCTCTGCACCTTTAGACTATTTCTGCTTTCAGAACTATTGATATTAGTTTGTGGGTCCTAACTAAAATCAAATGTAAAATGTAAATTGAATGGTGAGTTAAAGTTAGAACAAAAGTTTCAATGATGGTTTTCCTGAGTACTACATTCAATTGAATTTCATGTCTCAAAACAGATATATATGTATTCTCTCCAAGATTCTTCAGATCCTGTCAAATAATACCTTCAGACGTTCTCACAAGCCATTACCCCCTCAAGCTTGATCTGACACTATTTTTCTATTCAAATTTATCATTTGAGACTAACTCAATAGTTTTAGATACCTATGTCGTAAAAGACTCCATGATCTGGCCAAACTCTCCTTGGGCGAACGATTTGTAGAGCAGTGTGTCATGATTGCCTCTTCACATTTTAATTCTGATCAAGAGCTATTTGCAAACACTGCATGACACTAAGAAAATCGTGATATCTTTATAACTAACTGTAAAAGACAAAGTCTTGAAGAAATGATTCTCCACCATCATGTGGATTATAAGTGATACCAGTCCTGGCAAATAGATATTCTTTTTATCTTTTAATGTTACTCAAAAGAATTAAGGAAAGTGTGGTAATTTTGGGTTAGAATTGTTTTAGTCAATATGTTGATCAAATTAAATCATAATTTTGCAGGCAATCCTTATATATTTGTAAACATATTGACTCAAATATTCTGACCCAAAATTACCACTGTTCCTTTGATTCTTTTAAATATTATATTCATTCATTCATTCATTCATTGGATTCTTTTAAATATATATTCATTCATTCATTCATTCATTGGATTCTTTTAAATAGTATATTCATTCACTTATTCATTGGATTCTTTTAAATAGTATATTCATTCATTCGTTGGATTCATTTAAATAGTATATTCATTCACTCATTCATTGGATTATTTTAAATAGTATATTAATTCATTCATTGGATTCATTTAAATAGTATATTCATTCATTCTTTTAAATAGTATATTCATTCATTCATTCATTGGATTCTTTTAAATAGTATATTCATTCATTCATTCATTGTTAGAAACATGACCATGTTTTGCTGTTAGGTCGCATCCATGCAAGAACCCACATTGACAGCTGTGACTGTACAGAGTTTGTGTGGGTAATAGCATCTGTCTATAACATCCATTAAATGAACTGGTAAAATGCATGAGCAAATAATCTAATCACTCAAGCATGAGGTATTTTTTGTTTTTCATTATTGTCTATCAAAACTTTGGGATTATGCCTCTAGACTTTACTGTAGTGTATCTGTCCTCTGTAACAAGTTCAGCTCACTATGAGCGACAGATGTTACTCTAGTAGAACTTTATGGTATTTACATTGATCATGGATTGAAGTTTCGTTTGTGACAATTATTCTAACATTATGTTTGTTCAAAACTGGGAGCTTAAAGGTAGAAGAAAGTTCTTGATACTGTAGAGCTTTAAAAATACAGGTAATGTACAATGCAACTATGGAAACATTTCTCAGATAAACTTGAAGCATGATATTTTGACAATTTCGGTTTATTTGCTACCTGTAAAAGTTTGATGCGTAGTAGCTGTATGAACATTGTAATGATATAGTTACACAAGTACATGGTGTGTTGAAGAGAAAGGGATCAATTATCATATAATTTTGGATATTTCCTTTGCTGTTACATTTTTTTTTTTTCCTGTCCTCTATATTTCTTTACCAAGTAAAGAAAGTGTTTTTATAGAACTTGGTGTTGTTTGCTTTTTGGTGATATCTCATCATCTTCTAGCCCCAATGGGCACTGACTCAAAGGAACTCCAGCAAAATACGTTTGCATAATCATATTCTCTTCAAATTAAACATCCTATCAGTCATACAATTTCCAGCAACATTTCTTCAAGCCACTAGTGCTGACCTCTACTCTGCCACGCCTCAAATCACATGGTTCTTTTGCAGGTTCACCCAGAGAACCCGGGCTGGACGTGCTTTGAGCAGGATGCCAGTCTGGATATTAAACACTTCTTTGGCTTCGAGAGTACGGTGGAGAAGATTGCCATGAAGCAGTACACACAGAACATCAAGAAGGTGAGAAGGTTTCAAAACATTTTGCAAGTAATCTCTTATATTGCAGCTATCACTACATGACATTTATTGTTTACAATGTTCATGATTTCAAGATTCATGATTTCTTTCCCTGCAGTGCTGTAGCTAAGCATTCCACACTCTTACGCCATTGATGATTGAATGGTTTCATTTCACTATGTTTTTCTGATTGAGTAAATACACTCTATTCTTTGGAAAATTTTAAAATAATAACTATCAAAACAAAGCACGCTGTAAAATGCTTAAAATGAATTCTGAAATCATCATACAGTAATGGCATATATAAGTATTAAAGGGAACATTCCCATCAAATTTTACAAAAGTACCCAAACAAGACTCTCCCTTTCAAAACACATGACTCAGTTTTCAAAAGGTAAGATGTGGATGCAGTAGGGCAAATTGACCCTGTTGTCTGAGATGTATAAGATTACCCAATAAACCTTCGTTCAGTTAAGTTTCAGACTTAACTATGACTGAAGTGCAATTACACCGATAAAGAATTTTCATTGACTGAAATTAATTCTAATAATCTGGAAATACCATTCCATGTAGAATTCCAGGCCAATTAACTGTCAATATGGCCTAAGTGATCATTGCTGAATCCTTGGCATAGAATGGATAAAGCAGAAGCCATGGACATTCAACTATGTTGTTACTTGATCTTGCCAACGCTATGGATGATCTTTAAAATCTGATCAGTAGGGCAGATAGACAGGTTATTGTGGTGATTAATGGGGTCACTTGACCGACAGGTAGAACAGGCTGTCCCCTGCTGAGAGAGTAGATCAGCCTTGTTGTTTGTGTTGACACGGTGATTTGGGGTATTATCAACATTAGGCTTGGCTCATATTCAAGTATCATATGGTTTTTAGCTTATTGGTAGAAAACAAACAATCTTAATCCTTGTTTATGTGTGATCTTAAGCCAATGCCCAGTCCAGAACTTTTAACTTTTTTTTGGTTCTTCCTGCAAACTGAACACTCAGAATATTTGCTGTAACCGTATTCAACATACCAAGAGTTGAGTTGTATCTAACATACGTACGGTTTCTTACGCTGTTTCTTTTATGTGTGGATTATCTGATTATTGACCTTGAAGCGGGATTAAGATAAAGAGGTACCATCAACCCATTTATCCCTACACACCTGAAATTAAACACATAAATGTATTTTTGTCTTGTTTCTTTGGGTGATCATAAAACAAGATGAACGTAGTTGATTAGAAAGATTATGACCTAAATAAATGCGCATGGCAAGGATTTTCCCCTACACACCTGAAATTAAACACATAAATGTATTTTTGTCTTGTTTCTTTGGGTGATCATAAAACAAGATGAACGTAGTTGATTAGAAAGATTATGACCTAAATACATGCGCATGGCAAGGATTTTTCTATGAATCCAAGGCCAATGTTGGTGTCTAGCTCAGATGGGATACTTTATACGTCATTAGTAGCATTGTTATTGCCCAGTGATGGTTTAATGAAGTTGATGTACTACCATTTAAGGTAAACCTTATACCTAAATCAGTATAGTTACCAGATAATAATCACAGTTGACAGAGTTTGCCATTCACTGGCTGTGTGAACTTGAGGATACTATGGATGTTGTTGACACTTGGCAGCACTTAAAAGAGGAAACATCATACAAAGTCAATGGTGTGACCCACCCAGTACAATGTAATCATGTTGTCTTTGTGATGACAGCTTGTACTGAGTGGGAGGCCATCTTCAACCCGTTAGCACAGGACATCAGCGATCAGGCTGTATGGGTGGGCAGTTACTTTTGGTTATCAAAGTGAATGATATTTAGTCTTGACTGTAACTGGTTATCAGTGAGGCTGTAAGTGGACAATCCTCTGAAAGTTTATTTTCTTCATTATGACACTATTAAATTTGGAAGGTTGACTTCAGTTGACATCGATTTATAGAAATGGATGATTTGATTTTTGGCTAGTGGTGAAAATGGACAAACCCAACATACAACGTGTAACAAATGGTTTGATAGATCAGTGATAAATCTTAAAGATTTCCATTACCGTGACAAATTATAATTTTGGCAAGTGGTGAAAAATAGACAATCCCAACATACAACATGTGTAAGAAATGGTTTGATAGATCATTGATAAATCATAAAGATTTCCATTACCGTGACAGATTATGTTTTGAACGATCTAGACCTGAGAGTTTTAGTGGCTATGATTATTTGAAGCATACAGTCAATACTGTAGTGCGTGCAGGAGGGTGTCTGGTAACTGGTATGTTGGAGCCCTAGTAACCTGCCTAACAGTTCATAGGTAGCAGATCAATCTCACCAAGAGAAGACCAGTTTTCATACATCTCCAAGTTGTGATCTGTATTGAACTGGATATTGATTTATTGAATTTGAAACTAAAGGTCGATACTGCATCATTTCTTTCTAATTTGGCATGCATGGTCATCAGAGCGTAATTGATGTCTCATGATCTTTCCCCCTCTAACTAGCACTCTGTTTAAGGCTTATTGTAATGGGCTTCATTTGGCTTTCAGTTTGACCACTTTGGCAAGTTGTGTTGTGTAGATTATGTGTAATCTTCCAAGAGGAGATGATAAAAACCATACTTCACATTAGAATTAATTAGAATTGTTATTTATGGAAAAAGTCAATTACACTTGTCCATTAGATGTTCTTTTATTATTCTTCCTAAATTATTCAAAAGAATATCAAATTTGATGTGTGACCTCTGTGTATGGGATTTGTTATTCCATTAACTGTTGTTTGGGATAGTACATTTGCAATATAGTGAAATAAATTTCTGAACACAACTGCATTTATTGATCTTACTTTGGGCGAGGTAATGAATGAAACAATAGGTGACAGCTGTCCAACTGAATGTCGCATAATTCTTGTCAGTGTTGTTTCAAGATGACTTGCTCATCGGGTCATTTGGAGACATGAATTCACAAAATGGACACTTAGCCGTGGCAAAATTGTCCTACTTCTCCATACTTGAAGGATCACTGTGTTTTATCTGCTGGTGAATTATTCAAGCATCCTAAATATGAACAAGACTTCTTGTATAATATAATAAAACATATCTTAATGTTACATAATGACATAGATCAGCTGATATACTTTGTTGTTTTTAGTTATTCTACTTAGACAATAAACATAGCTTCAAATCTTTGCTATGTACAAGAACAGAGCTGATTGGCTGTATTACAGTTGACATGAATTGTTTAATATGTGAGGAATGCATGATGTAACTGGTCATAATACACAGGGCACCTGTCTCACCTGACAAAAATACAGCTGATTAACAGGGACAAAGTCTGACGGGTGGCATTACCTATGTGATATATCTACATTGTTATGTGTCACAGTCCTACTGATAGACTTAGGTATCAAGTATATATATATATGTATTTATATATGAATTTGTATTGTATGAATGTGTATTTTGCTTTTTGACATGTTGGTATCATTTGAGTTAAATAACTTTGTATGTTTGTTTATGTCCAAAAAAATTGACACCAATTTTACTCTCTTCCTGCTTATTGATGAAGCATGATATTGATACAAATATCTTTCTATTTGTTACTGAATATTTCAATTTATGATCATACGACAAAATCTGCTTAATGTTGTAGATATAGAGAATACTAAACAACGTCCTGTTTAAAAACAAATTTATGAAACGAGTGTGTGGTTTGGTATTTAATGAGCGAAAGCGAGTTAGATACCGATACCATTCACGAGTTTCATAGAAATGAGTTTAGTATTTTATTTATTACTCGCTGAATTATATCAAAGAAAAATCATGAAAATCGCCAGGATAGCCATTATTGCTGTGCCGCTAACATTGTGACGTCATGTTTAACGATTGTGAGGTCATGTGACGTCAATCAACACGCGATGTTATTACACAATGTGTAAAAACTTTGTAGATTTATTAAACGGCGGTATCTTTTTAACGTGAGAGTAATAAAAGGTTGTTGTTGGCCTAAGGTATCCTATAATGTATGTAAACCTGATTTGTACGCCCTTGTAGATAATAATGTTTAAAATGGCTATTATCATATATTCTGCAGGGCAAAGAGGTGATAGAATATTATATCAATGAGCTGATATCGGATGGCATCACGCACATACCCCCATGGAAGGACCCCAAGTTGAAGGGTGGGGCAGTGGAGGATACCCCCTCCCAGGACAGTGGACTGAGGAGTCGGTCGGACAGTGTGGGCAGTCAGCACAGCCAGCACAGTCAGTCAAGTCTCATCTTGGGGGCCACCGCAGCTACCATACACAGGGGCAGCATCTCCTCCCCTGACTCAGAGGGTGGGTGTCTTTCTGGGCCATAAGGCTCTTTGGCTAAAGCCATGGAGTTGTAGCTCTGTATTACTGTAATAATGTGTTAAGGGATTGAGACACAAGGAATCTGGGGTTCCTTGCACAAAACTATCTTTACACAAGGGTTAACATTAGTGCCATATTTTAACATTGCGCTAAGGCTACCTTAGTGACTTTTGGCGACCTCAATGTTTCATGCATTGAGACCAAAATCAAAGGACCCATGTGGACCAGAACCCTTTTGAATAAACCTGCCTGAAATTTGAGATATCTTACACAGATTGTTCCAATCAATATAGGCCAAAAGTTCCTTTTTGTTTGCCCTTGTTAAAAATATTTCTTCTCACTGACTATCTTCCTGAACTTGTCAACTTGAATAACAAATAACATATTCACCCTAGTACAACAAACAAACCAATTTCTTGTACGCAGCACTATGCATCTATTTTGAATATAATTTTAACTCCTGTACAACAACAAAGATGGCAATTTTCAGCTTATCAACTGTTTTGAGTTGGTCCTAACTGTAGGTTTGTATTCCACCCATTTTACCTTTATCACATGCATTTCAGTTGTTTTTCAAAAACTCCATTGTCAACCCTGCAACAAACAGACCAACAATCTCGGATCAAAACCCAATTCATCTATTGTGGAAACATTTGCCACTCTTATGCAACATCAAATCAACGATTTTGTTCCTAACCCCTGTCCCTCTTTCCCTATCCTCAGTGACGGAGGTGCACATACCGGCAGTGGAGCCTCGAGGTAAGATAGACGACGACTACATCCAGCGGTTCCTGGGCACCCTGACCCCTGTGGAGGAGAGCCAGCTCATCACTCTCAGACAGTGGCTCCAGAAGACTCACAAGGGCAAGGTGAATATCTATTTTCCTAATCCAATCAAATATCTTTCAAAAGTTGCCTTAGTTTTTTAAGCCAATTGATACCAGAGGCTTTCTGTGGCGTTGTTGCCAGAAAAATTCAAAATTATGATTTTTAACTGTTCAAAAACAATCTCATCTGAAATGAAAATCAAAGATCCAAGATCTGATCCTGCGTTGATAACCTTTTTAATAAACTGCTTATTTAATTGTATACACTGATGGTGTACAATGATGCCAATAATAAATATCCAATCACTAATCATTTCGCCAGATTCCTAAAGATGCGCACATCCTGCGGTTCCTGCGAGCACGAGACTTTAATGTGGAGAAAGCGAGGGAGATGCTTGTGCACTCTCTTGCATGGAGGAAGTTGCACAACATCGACCGTCTGACGGACACATACGAGATGCCCACCAGCATCAAGAAATACTACCCAGGGGGCTGGCACTACAGTGATAAAGGTGAGTATCGGCTCGTACTTTCAACTTTGTTGCTACGCCATGAATATCAAGTTTTCTTCATTGTTTTGGTAGAGTAATTACCTTCGATCTTAAATGTGTATCTGTCAGTCTTATTTGGCTCATCAATGATCAAAATGAACGATATCAAAGCACTAGCGATTTGGATTAGTGTACATTTATATATGTCTGATAGTTGTAGTCCAATCCCATTGCTGCTAGCCATTATACATCTATACAATCATATCTTATTTGAATCTTATCCAGCCCTTAAGACTACAGGTCATTATGTTTAATTAGCCAAGCATACAAGATTTCTAATCTTTCTTGTTGTAAGACACCAGTCCATATAACTTGCTAACTTCCTGATTCCATTCCTTAAAATTTATGGATTAATTGTTTCAATGCCAATTTGTGAATAAAAAATTATGTTGATATTGCAGAGGGGCGCCCCCTCTATGTACTGAGGATGGGACAGATGGACGTGAAGGGCCTGATGAAGTCCTGTGGGGAGGAGGCCATTCTTAGACATGTATGTGACGTTTATTTGTTCTACAATGTATATCAACTGCAGTGTTTTTATTTCTAGAGAATATAAAAATATAAAAAATCAATAGTTGACATTATTCTAACAAGAAAGGATTTTTAAAGGTCATTTTTTAAAGTTAATTCTTAAACTAAAATAGATGATAACTTCAATTAGTGATACTAAGTCTTTTTCACGTAAATGATGAGTATAAACTTAACTGTCTTGATTTATACTATTGAGTTAAATGCCTTAGTAGTATGTTGCTGGTGCAAGAGAAAATATCAAAATGTTAAAAAAAAACAATTACTAGATCAACTGAGGCATTGGTAGAAAAATCATTGACAAAAATAGTAACTTGAAGATTTTATCTTAGTAACGGACATAGTTTTCCTTTTCCCGTCAAAATTCTTGTTAGAAATATTTATGACCTTGGCATACATTAATGCTATTGTTTACTTTCCTGTCTGTCAACAGGGTACAAAATCAGCCTTGATTTTCAGCTCTCCTTGTTCTTAAATTAGATTCATCTCGCAGGAAAAATCGGCAAAACAATCTATCTACAAAATTTCAGCCAATGAAAACACTTACTTATTGTCATTGGAACTATGCCATGATGTAGGCATTAATTAAACCACCAATTTCTGTCTGTAAGATTCAGTGTACAAAGTGCACAGTCATTTTAAATTTGAGTTGACCCAGAAGCAAACAGAATGACTGAGGCTATGAAACAGTATTGCTGATAGCACAAATAACTTTGATTGCATCCAATCAGACTTTTCCATTTCTAGCACTGAGAAGTGCTTGTAATCAGACAAAGGTTTGCCTAGGATTTTATGACTATAGCTGCATCTATAAGGATACAATAGCTGTTGCTTTAAACAACAATATCCATCATATACAAGCTTTGTTATCTTTGTTATTTTTTATTTTCCCACTTCCCTATTTTATCACTTAACTATTGTTATATCGCCAGTGCATTGAAATAAATAGGTCCTCAGGAACTTTTTAAAGATATTGTCCATGGCAATACTTCCTGTCTCCTCAAGTCAGTATCAATGTTTATGTTCAGGTCCTGTATGTGAACGAGGAAGGACTGAAGAGAGCGGCCATGGCTACGTCTAAACGTGGACATCCTGTCAGGTACTTGACTCCTTCCTGCTCGTCAGCCACTGTCAGCATACAGATGTCTGCAGTACCAGTCATTCACAGCTAATTAATTCATTCAAACTTTAGTCAAGAGTCATTTCAGATGATGATAAATGTTAAACTTATCAGTAATTTGAATGTTAAATGGAATAAAATTTACAGTTAAGTCTTCAATATCTCAGCATTAAACAAAAGAAAATCCAGCCTTGGATCCGGCATAAGATGATTTCCAGTCTAATGAAGAAAATAATACTGGTTTATTATGATAAGACATGAAATATTTTTTAATTTAATAGTTAAAAATTAATGTCTTTGAAAAACATAAATTCAGATATATATATATATATCTATATATTTGTAACAACATACTAGCTTACTTATTCTTGGATATCTGTAATTAACTTAAAGGCTTAGGCTAAGATGACCCTAACATTTTGAATTTGTTTTGAAAATAATCCTTGGCCTTTGATTGCTTACATATGTTTCGGTTAAAGGTTTAGGTTGGACTCATCCTTGTGACATGTATACTTGTAAACATTCCAGTGCATGTACGTGTATAGTGGACCTGGATGGTCTGAGCATGAGGCACGTGTGGAGACCAGGTATCCGTGCTTTGCTCCGCATCATCGAAATTGTGGAAGCCAACTATCCCGAGACAATGGGTCGCCTCTTGATTGTCCGTGCTCCAAGGGTGTTCCCTGTCTTGTGGACTTTAGTCAGTCCTTTCATTGACGAGAACACACGCAACAAGTTCATGATCTATGGTGGAAATGATTATCAGAGTTCAGGAGGACTTGTGGAGTTCATTGACAAACAGTATATACCTGACTTCCTCGGCGGTAACTGCTATGTGAGTGATTTTTTTAGAAAAAGATTTCTTCCCAAAGTAACAGTGTTGTTTATCAAATGAAATGACATTCTTTGTGATTACAAACTTGCATTACATTAAGACAACAACAAAAATATTAACAAAAGTGATCTAAAAACTGCAATGAAAAGATCTTTACAAATAAAATGTTGGTGATCAAATTAGCAAATGTATTGTGACCTACTGGACGGGGAGCTGTAAAAATTTGCAAATGTGAATATTCTGAAATTTTCATTTTCCCAGTACAGTGAAATGTCTTGTACAGATGGTTGTTATAATTAACATGATTATTTGAATAAAAACCCTTTTCTCAATAATGATGAGTTGTCTCCCCTGCTCCACAGTGCGACGTCCCAGAAGGAGGACTTGTACCCAAGTCTCTGTACCTGGAGGAGATGGCAGACAAGTCTCCCGATGAGCCCCCTCTCACCACCGACAGTCTCTACCATACCTCACACGTAGCTAAAGACTACCCCCACGAGGTCAGTCAAAACAGGCCCAATACACTACCTTTTACTGATTAGAAGGGCATTTTACAAGTGGCGGTGATGAAGGATGATGAAAGCAATGTTCTGGATATACAACTTCTTTATTCAAGTTAGGCGACGTTTCGATGTAATTACTAATGTTGTATACAAGCAAGTGAAGCAAAAACCACATTAGTAGTATCTATGTCAAAAGTCGCCTCCCTTGGATATTAAAATTGTATATCCATAACATTGCATTAATCATCTTTGACTACCTTATTACTTATTCAAATTCTATAAATGGATTACTCTGTTTCTTACCCTCACCATATCATCTTAGATTAATTAGGCAAGTTTTCATTGTTGGAAAACTAATTTATGAGAATTTTCCAATTACTCCATCAACTGACAGTGAAGTCCATATCTATATGCCCTTCAAATTTTGAACTCAGTTATGGTTATCAATCATTTTTAGCCTCTACCCATTTGAAATGAATGTCAGTGTAAATTATATTCAATTCATTTGACTAGAATTGAATAAAGTCAATCAGCTGCAAGCAACATAATGTTTTATACTAAACAAGTAACATATCATTACAATGTTTCAACTTCTTATATCCAATTTCTTCCACAAAAACATTTGTCAAGTCATTGATCTCGCACTAGGTGTTAATCCAAGTGCCTCAGCGAGGTTGTGTAATCACCTGGGACTTCGACATCCTGAAGGGTGATGTGACGTTCACAGTATTCCGATGTCGAGCGTCACGGTCCGCAGACCCAATCCACCAGCATCACGTGAGCAGTGCGACTGGTGGCATCGGCTCGGTGCAGTACATCGACAAGACCATGGTGGTTGGTGTGGACATCAGCATCATGGAGCCGCCCCACATCTGTCGGGACGGGGACAGTGTACAGGTAGATACAGCTGCTAATTTTTTCGGCTCAAATTTTTTTTTACCTTTGTCCCTAAGTTACTCATAATGATATAAATGTTCATTAGCACAAAGAAGAAAATATTTTGGGGATAAAAAGCAATTCAATTGTGTATAAAAAAAGAACAATGAGAAAAAAAAGCTAAAAAATGCCTTGTGATAAATTGAAAGTCATATTCCACCTTTGTTAAAGCATCCTGTCAAAACAGAGCACACAAAGTTTATTCATACTAATTTTCGACTTGTAAACAGAAATACAATAGTAAGAACATTAGACTAATACAAAAGTAATACAATACAATCATGCAAAAGAACAGAGCACAATGAAAACAAAACTCTGTAATGCATCTGTCAACCTTGAGTTTTTTATATGAAGAGGAAGAGGAAGAGCTTTATTCAGAATATATGGCCATGAATATAAGAGCATTAGAAAGTTGTATGACTCATGTTGATATGTGTGTATCAGGGTTCTCACGTGACCGGTCAAGCAGGCAGCTACATCTTACAATGGAAGTACTTTGACTCAGCCAAGGCCAGTTTTGACTTCCCTTTGACCTCACACAAGTCCAAGGTCATGTACTACACAGAACTCCTCCCCTCAGAGGCCTTCAGGTGAGAATTGCATCTTCAGTGACTTGTAATTCCCATCATTACAAGCAAGAGCAATTCAGGTACTTGCTTCTCTGATAGGCAGTTTATAAGTTTTTATCAATTGTATAACAGTCTAAACTGGAATGTATGTGTCATTCAATAAACAAGTTCAGGACTCCTAGATTTATCCCATATTTGATTTAGAATCATTGCATTGCATTGTGTCATGGTCGACTGACACTGTTGCCAGCCCAGCCTACAAATATTGTAGTGCAGAGGAAATGGAAACCAGTACCATAGTCTGACATGCGATCAGTCTCTGCTAATTGTTGGAATTAAAGTAAAACACTTGCTCTTCTTTCACAGGGGCTCAATGAGCAGCTTACAGTCTTGCCAAAGTGGTTTCTCCTCTCTCAGTATCGGAACGAACCAAAGCAGCCAATCAGGAGCCAGCTCCTGCCCCTCGAGGTGATCAACTAGCTCTTTGCTCGGCTTGGCACGGGACAGGTCCACTGCATGTTGAGGACAGATGCTTGTAGTGTTGTAGATCTTGGAGGGAGAATCATTGAATGGTAGACTGCCAATAGGGATGTACCTTGATACAGATAAAGTCATCAAAGATGAAGAATTCACTTGCTAATGATGGATGTCTAAAAGAAGATAGTTAGAGATACACATTTCGTTACACTTATGTTATGTTATCTTTGAGGATAAATTATGCAACTCAGGAATTAAGATTTGACTTCAGTGCAGATTGGTTTTTGTAAAAGTAGATAAGTCGAGTGAGCAGATGGTATGATCTTAGGTCATTTCTATCATAAGACTCAGACACCCATTTTCTTATCCTTGTGTTCACATTAATCATCATTATATAGTAGAACCATCTTGATTTTTTTTTGATTTTGTGGAATTTATTTTTTACCAATAATTCTTTTTAAAAGTTTTGAAACATTTAGGTTTCAATGGAGTTTATAAGTTGGAGATGTATTCCAATATCAGTCTTAGAGATATCAACAGTGATAGGAAGAATTGGGAAAAACAGACATGATTGAGACATTATTGAAAAAAAATTGTGATTCCTTTTAAGGTGTACATAGTTTTGGTTCCATGTATGCGTTATTTTGTCAAACCATAGATGTGTAGTTTGTGTTCAATCACCTGAATGTATCTTGATCTTAACTTAATCTTGATCTGAGTAAGTAAGAATATTTATAAATGTGTACAATATTTTCAGTGGGTATGCTGAATCAATGATTCTCCTCCAGATTGTCTTTTAACTTATATAGATGCTCCTAATACTGTGCATGTACATATCTTTGCCTTTGAAAACACTGCATGTTGATGTGAAATATTAATTAATTCATGAACTAATGCTTCACCTTGTGGAAAATCTATATTCCTGTAAATTGACCAATTAAATGGTTTGCTCAAATTTTAAGATGTTGGAATATTGACTTTATACAAATATAATGTAACTGTCTGATAGTAAGAAATTTCTGAACATTTTTTGACCCATCTATTCAATCCCGTAAAGAATGAAATTTTGGTAAGATAATAATTTAAGTTGTTGACCCTGTTAGACGTTTGAAAGTGTACAAGTTATGGCAGTGATTTTGTTTGTAGCCTTAGTGACTAACAATATCTGCAGCTGCTAACAATGTTAGATGAGGTGTTTAGTAATAGAGATTACTGGTGTCTCTTAGTTTACCTGCTCAGTAGCTTCTGCAAATATATCCAGGGCATTTACTCTTTAATGTATGCAGCCTTTAGAATTCTTAACTTTGATAGTGGCCCGTGTCATAAGAAGTGTTTTGAAAGCGTAGGATACAAGCATTTTGGGCGAGTTTTTTACCATCTTGTTCAAGGGAAACAATTCCATATATGAAATATTTCTGCTTTGATATTTAGACTTTATAACAAATTGATCAATAATTCATATGGCTTTTTGTAGCCGCTGTTCTCTCATTTTATTTGCATGAACATAATTGTCGTTTTTTTAAAGTGAAATATATTTATTCATCTTTCTGTACATTGTGTAAAACTCTGATCCTGTGCCTAACACAGTTCTAACTGGGTCTTGGTTCTTAGTTGTTCATGCTGTTATATCTTATTAACTCTTTTGTGTACCTTGAGAGAGATACGGATCTCCCTATTAAGTCAATGCTGTCAATTTGAAATCAACCTGTTAGTGATATATGAAACAAATTTGGATCTTTTAATCTCCAAATAATTGTAAGTCAATATGAATATGAAAGTAAGGCCACACAATTGATATTTGAAAACAGTTATTGAGTGGAATATTAATAATCTTCTGTAAAATTACCCTTTAATGGAAATCCAACTCAAATCTTTCAACAAGTTACCGAAGACTGACAATCTGTAATTGGACAAATGTTCGAACCCTTTGACAGTTGAGTGTGCATAGGATCAGAGTTCGGACTGGGACATTGTGTTGATATTCATGTTACCCACACGTACATGTTGTTGTTTTCAGGAGGCAGTTCTTGTTAAATGTGCCTCACCAGTAAGTCTACGGGATCCGCAGGGTTCCCTTCATGCTTTGTGTGCAGCATTTAACAAGACAGCTGTGTAGATAGTCGTGCGACCTTTTCATTCACCTTTTGTTTCGGTTTATAACAATATTCATTTCAACTTATTTGTTAATTTTCAGTCAGGTTCAGCATGGTTTTCTTTATTAATCACTACATAGCGAGAACATGTGTACTTGTTTTCACAGTGTAGTTCCCATTTCATCCTTTATTTTCATTCCGATAGTAGCCAAATTGCACCTTCTGAAATATTTGATCTCTTTCTTGGCTTTATTGTGCAATTTAATTCAAGCAATTCTAAATTGTGGTTTGTTTACTTTAGATAACTGCATTCAGGATACAATGAAAACTTAGAGTTGTTTGATACAAGTTACATTAAAGAAACTTTGTAAGCCACAATTATTTCCAGGATATTTTGTGGGACTACTTTTTGTCAATAAGCATCTCAGAAAAGTTTGTAATTCTAATAACAAATTTCATAAATTTTCTAAAAAGTGACATGTTTATTTAAAACCATCTGAGATACTCAAGTTTCCTTTTTGTTTGTTATTTATTAGAAGTTGTTGTCCTTGAGTGTACCATATTGTTCCCTACTGTGCTCTTGTTGTCCGTTATTTATTTGACATCATCATTGTGCTGTGTTGAGTTTAGTACCTGTAAATAGTTTCATCACTTAACCTCTCCACTGACCCCTTCATCGAAGGTCTTCTGTTATAACTTTCCTTGATTTCACATTTTGAAAAGAGATATTAGCACCTTCTTGTCATATTTTGGATATTTACTTTTCATGTCCTACACTATTTTAAGGAAATCTTTTCTATTCATCTCAAGTCGGTCTGTCTTATTTTACAACAAGTAAAAATATTATTTTAAATTTGATATATTGAAGTGGTAATAGATAAGATATATATAATATAAGCATTATAACCTTTACAAATGTAAGTTCACTGGGGAAAAAAATGGAATTAAAGAAAACGATTATTATTTTAAGGAAAGATAACATCACAATGAAGTGAAATTTTTTGAAGGTATTAACATATCTGAGTGAACTTATTCGACGATTTTATTGTTTCATGAATAAAAAGACAAATCATCTCTTCTTTCCTCTTTCTATTTTGTGTAAACTTCCTTGCTCTGTTGACATGCTGACATCTATTCTTCTGTCTGTTTGTCTCTCACTCTCTAAATCTATGGTAAGTTGAATATCAGAAGAAAGAAATGCAGTGTTATAAAAACCTTCAATGCTAAACAAAGATTTTCTTGCATGGCAAAGTTTCAGAATAAAAGAAAGCTTTGATAAGGCTTTTGTTTTGAGAACTTAACAATTTCAAATCAGCACCTCTCTTTGTATTCCAGAATCCGCAGATGACAGCAAGAAGACAGCTAGGAAGAAGATCTATATACAGTCAACCATATAGTTATGGTGTACTAGTGGTACT
Organism: Phorcus lineatus; assembly: GCA_921293015.1. NCBI lineage: Eukaryota > Metazoa > Mollusca > Gastropoda > Trochida > Trochidae > Phorcus > Phorcus lineatus. The sequence continues at coordinate 5,126,488 of OV121082.1, read as the reverse complement.
GGTGGGTACTCAGTACCAGTGGATTGGGAACCCCATTGCAATACTTGACTTTACCTTGTCTTCAGGGATGGCCATCTTCCTTCAGGCACAACGGAGAAGGGGGAGACAACCCTGCTTACATATCAGAGTATATATATACATATACATGTTTATATATACGTTTGTTTATAAAATCAGTTTGAATCGTTGCTGGTTTGTCAACCCATGCTCAGGACATGCCTTCAGCGTCAGTATTTGTCCAGTGCATTCAGGATGCACATGTGATGTTTCTAGCAATGTTTATTGAATAGGCCCAGCAAGTCAACATCAGAATTATGTGTTATTTAGATTATATCATTCAGTTTTGTGTTATGTTTTGTCATTTTGGGACAGATGGTTTAAATCTAAAATAGCAGATTTATCCTGTTTTTACGTCATTTGAATTATGCATCATTATGAATCAAATGAGATCCTCAATTTGAAATAAGGTCTCTTGAAAACATTTCAAATTGACTTCCTGCATGTAAGTCTCATGTACAATCGTATCATGGTAATTGATTGAAAATTATGAGAAGTTTCAGGTTGTCAAAATTATGTTTTTATGTTTACAAGAGTTGTACAGGATAAAGAGTGATAGTCCTTCGCCTTGAGAATATCAGAGCTTCTGACAGCGAGTTAAAACCTTGGCCAGCTTGCTCTAAGTTCCCTATAAAAATGCATTGGAACCCAGTTTATAACTCTTGGCTAATGGAAACCTGAGGGACTGACCTTTAGAGAAGCTGTGTATATGGACGTGCTGTTGTTCAGTTGTATCAGGGTGATACACTCTTCTTCCCAGTCCCAATTGTTTCACCAAAAATATTGAATTTTTACAAACAAATCGTACTTCCAGTTATTTCATGCTATTTGAATACCAAGTGTTCAAAATTTCCCAAAACATTTCTCATGGGTAGATGCATCTGCATTTCAAGTTATATTTTTACACCTGAACCAGTTATACAGGGCCAAGGATAATCACAAATTGATTTTATGAGGCATGTTATTGAAGACGAGTCAGTTTTTGAGAACATAGCTACAAAGCATTCAATCGAAAACTGAGATACACCTTGACCAAGTTTCAACGAATATTGGTGTAAATGGGTATCACTAAACTAAGCTAACATACATCAGAATTTTGTCTACAGTTTAAGTAGAGTTTCCATGTTTAATCCAGTTCTTTCTAATCACAAAGCCAAAATATGTTATCGCACGATTTACAATGCAACATATCCTGATATTCCAGATTTGTGTTCCGCAGAGCGTGGTCACCATGATCTTTGTACTTGATTAACATATCACCAGAAAGCAATAGACAGTTTGTCCCTGCACAGTATCCAGTGTAAAGCACCTTTTATTCAATGGATCTGACTCCTAGATGTTGCTCAAGCTCTCCATCTGCTACCGTCTACCTGCACATATCGTTGTCTTGTGTGTCTGCACTGCTTCATGTGTATTATGAGCATGTAGATTCTCAATTTTACTTAATCACATGTTTTTACGAAAACAAACCAAATGATGTTAAAGAATGATTCAAAGATATGAGGCTGGCAAACAAAACAAAATTGCAAAGTTGCAGCACCAGAATGCTTCCACTAAAACAAAAACTTTATGCTTTTTGATACTTCGTTACATCAAAAAGTGGAACTTGATATTGATACAGCCTAAGGTTTCTTCATTTTGCCTACTGTGTTAAACCCTTATTGTAAAGTTCGTCTTATAGAATGAGATATTGCTGATCCTTGGTGATAGAAGTAGGAATATGCTCTGCTCTGATTAATGACAATGAGACAATGTTATCTAAACATTTCATTGGCCTGGATAGATTTGCTCTTCAAACATGGTTAGTTTAATTCTAAGAAACATTGCTCTAGACAGGAAATAGATGTACAGTCTGGGCCAGCTTAATAGATTGCAACACAGGCGGCTTTCCCAACAATTTTCATGCAGTGTTTTTACTAAAGTCTGATTAAAAACCTGTTTTACCCTTGTCAGAAAAAGAAAATCATGGCAATTTTGGGCAAAGATTGTTGTTTTTCATCAATGTTATTCCTTAGAAAGGCTTTTTCTAGTGCAATCCTTTGCAGCATGTTTTAGTGCAAATTTGTGATGTCTTCTTTATTCTTTGGAGAGTCAATACAATACCGTAGATTAAATGGAGATAGAAACTGTACTTGCTCACTGAAGATCTGCCTTAACTTCCCTGTATTGAACAGAGGATAGATATCCTACTCTGTGGGTAGAGGAAGTGTTAGCTGAGTGTGGCTTTCCTTTCATTAGTTCAACAACACAAGAGACAACTCGCATCTGTCATGTTAGTTTCATATTCTAAGCCATTAAGTATTATCATACAGCTTATAATCAAATTTTAGCATTTAAGGTTCCTGATATAGAAAATACTGTGGCATGAGAAAGATAATGTGATATTTGTCAAGATTTTATGACCTAATTATGAATATAGTGTTCAGTTTGAAATTATTTGTGGAGGGAGGGGTTTCTATATCAATTTCTCTTGGAGGAAAATCATTTCATGTTATTTTTGTTATTTTGTAACACTCTAAAGCTTTGTTGTGGTTGGGTTTGGGAGGTGTTGGTAGTCATTATGTTATATCATTTAGACTTAGCCACTTCAGCATTTATCAGATTGATCTCTTGTTTACTGCATAATAAGAGTGGGCATGTTAGTCATTAAACTTATCTATTTAATCATTTTGGACAAATGAAATGATGTCTTGTCATGTATGGATTTAAAAGTTACTTCTCTTGGATTAGTTTAGATCTTGTTCTGATTTTAGTATATCATGTTATTGATATTTTAACTTCGATATGATTTCAACTGTTCTCGCACATTGTTCTTAGAAATACACTATGTACTTTTTTGTGCTGTTGGTATATTTTTGCTTGCTGGAAAAATGTGTTATATGATTTTTACTCACAAGATCTTAATGCTGTATAGAATTGCTTTATTTCATGTTGTTAATCTCAGTGTTTTATCTTCAGAGTTGATACACCTGTGCTTCAATGTTTTTTTAACTATGAGTGAAAATATAAGATCATGACATTTGACCCAAAACGTTTTTTAATTTACTTGTGTCATTGGATATCAATATCAATATCTGGCCATAACGATAAGTTCTTTAAGAGATACACGCTACCCCTTATTGGAATGTGAACAAGCCAATAATTGTCAAAAAGTGTTGCAAAAGGACACCATAAAGGCATTGTAGCATATGTTTTTAAAACTTTTGTCTGCTTATGTTTTCCCCATTACATATTAGGAGAATAAGATGTTAAGTAACAAGAAAATACTGCAGTCATATTATTTTAAACATCTCTAATGATTTAAATAAGGGAAATGGATTTGCGTAGCTTAACCTAAATTTGTGTGTTCTTCTAAGAAATATTTGTATTGATTTAAAATCATTTCTTGAAATTGATAACCTTTAATTTCCATTTTGTGAGATTTTTTTACTTCCCTAAAACAATTTGCTACAGTGCTTTAAAAGTTCAATGTTTTCCACATCATGATTTTCATTATGAAAATGATTTCATACTTACTTTTAATATGAATAAGTCCTTCAAATTCTTAAAAAGAATAATGCCTGAGTTTTCATAGCCATATAATTCATTCTTTTTATTCAATTATAAAAAAATTTTCAGTCATCACATCTGCATTTCCTTATCAAAGAAATGGAAGATCAGTTAATATAATTTCATTGGAAAATAGATTTAGATGCCAACAAGCAACCAATTTTTTTGGGAACCTGTATTTTTAACATGTTAATAAGTAACAAATCAGAGTTTAAAAGTAGCCTTTCATTTTAACTTGTTAACTATACACTGTACATGGCACACTTTGACAGAAGAAAATCAATGAAGCAAACTTTTCATGTTTTTGAACTCTGAATGGATTGCCTTATTATTTATTATCAGTGAAAAAAACTCATCTATTGATAGGGCCAAGATGTATTTAAGGATATGTTTATTTGTCTTGAATGATGTATTTAGACTAAGTTATATGAGGAGAGTATACATAGCCTTACAAGATTGTGTACTACACAGTGTATGTGTGGCAAGACAGCAGCTTGGTTCAATGTTTTGTATCTAGAGAACAAATGTGGTAGAACATGTGGTTTTTCATACATGTTTGTTCATGGACAGGTTTGTGGTGATGATCATTGTTTGAGATGAACCTGTATAGATAAGTCCCAGTTCAACTTCCTTTACAAGGCAGCCAGTTTCTAAACACTGCTTTTGAAGCCTCGCTGCATTTTGCCAACTTTTGTTTGCCAGCTTTTCAACTAACTACAACTAAATTTGATTATTTATAAAATTATTACCTTCTGCCAATGAGAGCAATACTCTCAAACTTCAAATTTTGGCTGAATGCAGCAAAGATTAAGTTAGCTTCTGAGACGGGCATGAGTTATGTCTTGCAGAAGAAGTTGGCCTAAGTAACGTTCAGCCAAGCTGTCGGGATCTCCACCCTGATCTCGGTGTTCCTGCTGCGGGATCTCCACCCTGATCTCGGTGTTCCTGCTGCGGGATCTCCACCCTGATCTCGGTGTTCCTGCTGCGGGATCTCCACCCTGATCTCGGTGTTCCTGCTGCGGGATCTCCACCCTGATCTCGGTGTTCCTGCTGCGGGATCTCCACCCTGATCTCGGTGTTCCTGCTGCGGGATCTCCACCCTGATCTCGGTGTTCCTGCTGCGGGATCTCCACCCTTATCTCGGTGTTCCTGCTGCGGGATCTCCACCCTGATCTCGGTGTTCCTGCTGCGGGATCTCCACCCTTATCTCGGTGTTCCTGCTGCGGGATCTCCACCCTGATCTCGGTGTTCCTGCTGCGGGATCTCCACCCTGATCTCGGTGTTCCTGCTGCGGGATGTCCGCCCTGATCTCAGTGTTCCTGCTGCGGGATCTCCGCCCTGATCTCGGTGTTCCTGCTGCGGGATCTCCGCCCTGATCTCGGGTTCCCACTGCCTGACTTAATGAGGTTTGATGTGATGTGATATGTCGTGTAGCTTATAGCTTGAAGATTGCTCAGCTTCCAGGAGTTTGTGACATTTAGAGAACATGTCGATCATCTGGTCATCTCCTCCCTAGTTCTTCCTCAGTTGAAGGTTGTGTTTAATGCATGACATTTTAATGTCAGGATTTTTAAATGTCAAACTATTTTCCTTGGTTATTTTAAGATTCAAAAAAAAAAATTGTAGTCCCAATTCAAGGACTTATGTAAATCTGCTCAAGATACAAAGTTATTCACTCTACAAATTTTACAAGAGCATGTAACTTGAAATGAGTAAAAGAAAATGTTTGAACTCGGGCATTTTTTAGATGTTTATGAGCTACTTCTGATGAGCCCTCAAAGTTGAAGAAGGATGGAGTATGATGGCCCAGGTGATGGGATGTTTACAGTGAACAGACTCATCACAGTATGTTACCGTGCCTCTGGTAGGTACATTGTTATTTATTGTTATGGCTGACCGCCTGAAATAAATACATTTTGAATATGCAAGTGTTTTGTTGTCTATGATTCAGGGAATCATTGATATAGATGACGAACCCAATCTAAAGGCTCATATCAGTGTATAACTCTTACAGATCTCACTTCAATCAAATTTCAATAAAAGTGATGGATTACTCTTCTTATATTATGTATACATGTAGGGAGTTAATTTAAATGTGTAAATCCTAAGTCACTCAAACTCTGATTTCACAAGGGCTTGGAAAAATAATAAACAGGAATTAAAGATATTTTTAACAGAAACCTTTAAAGAAGGACTAGGTGATTGATTGAAAACAACACATTAGATCTGCTTGATACAAGAAAATTTGGGGTCATCAAACCTATTTGCCAGATGGACTTATGGCATCGTTGTTAGGTATCATCTGTTAACTTTTCACATTTTCAACTTCTCAAGAATTGCTGCACTCCCAAAGCTGAAATTCTTATACCTCACACCTAGGCGATCAGAATTTGTAACTTCAGGACTGACCCATCCTAAAATATGGGCGTGGCAGGCAGTTACCCTTAAGTCTCACAATCTTCTTGAAAACCAGTTAACACAGACACAATTTTAAGAGAAACATCTTTTCTGACATTGAGACAAGTTTGTAAACTTGGTGTTGACCCCCCCACCCCCTCTACTTTTGAAAGTATCTTTCTTTGATTGAGAATACCTTTTGAGTCTTTTGAAAAACCCCAAAATAAGGGCATCACTAGAGTGATGAAATCAGTTCCCAGCCCTATATGATCAATATCATCCAATTTGACCACTGAAATAATTCTCTTGACACGATAGCTTCATGGGTAGGGCAGGCATCTGAAAACCTGATACCTTGCCATTTCAGTGATCTCTTTCTGCAGAAGATGTCATGTGGATTTGGTCTATCTATTGGCAGTTGTTTTGGAACCCTACGTCTGATGCCTTGTGATATCAAAGGTCTTTGTGCCTATCTGATGTGTATTGAGAGGTTGTTGGGGAAAGGGGTTTACAGAGTGTCATTGGGTTGATGTTAATTCGGGATTGGTTGTCAACAAAGGGGGCAGTCAGAATATGGAGGTAGGATATTAGTAGAGAATGAGAAGTTTGCTGATTTCAAGCTTTGTTTTTAAATGCATTTAGTGCCTACTAAAAGTATTTTCATAAGGTTAAAGAGCAAATATATAAAAGTGTTGAAATGAGTCAAAATGCAGTTACTACCTAATAGCTGCTTTGTTTTCCAGTTTTGTGTTATGATTTATAGAATATAATAAGGTGATTAATTTGTTTGATCACTAAATTTGACTTTAACCTGGTTTTTTTTCACTATACTAAAGCCCAACTCACACTATGTACGACTGCACTACGGTAACATTGCGATTTGATCGTACTGGTATCGTATTGTGGTTTTTACGATCTGTTATGTGAAACCCGTTTCTGAGTGAGATACACGATGTGAGTACAATCATTGCACGAAAGATCATGATTCTAACACGGTCAGAACACAATCAACACAAACTTGACACGACGCTTTCACGATGCAATCACGAATGGTGTACGAATAATGCACGATTTTACATAACTTGGGCAAAGCAAACAAGGTTAATCATTGCTTTTAAATTATCAATGTAGAATTGTTATTCATCCTGTGATGCATTGCAGCTATGAAAGACAATGTCATCGCGATAAAGACAGGAGGGCTAATTCGAACATTATCTTCGAACAATCTTCCTGAGCTTTTCTCCCATCTTCTGGCTTCATGCGAATAACTACCGATGGTGTTTCACAGGCATTCCTTCTGATTCAAAGCAGTTGAATTTCCAGACCACGTAAGGAAGTTTACACCTTGCAATTGACATCGAGAAACTTATGAAATGTACATTATAATTAGCTTCCTACCAAACTATATAACGCATTTCTACATGGTGATAATCACATTTACTTCAACTATATGAATATTGCGTCCAAATTACCTGTTTTCACATAAGGTCATTAACTGTTATTCCAAAAACGTGAGTCTGTGGTAAAAACTTTACAATTGGCCTGAGAGTGCAATGTCGCGTGAGTCCAGCGCAATATAGGTATCCCAATTGTTATCATTATTACCTGCTTTGTTAGAAATGATTCAGTTAATTTTCTAATTGATGACAATATGTGATTCATTCTAACAGAGAACAAACAAAAGCAATCATTATTTTCCAATTACCAGGGAAATCACTATTTTTTTTATCTAATGTGTTCGGGAGTTGAATTCTATTTACTTATTTGAATTTTTGTACGATTGCGTATGAACATTATACATAAATTTGATAAGTCCTATGCACATAATCTTCAGAATATCATGAAGATCTTAAACACTCATTTTTCTGATATGCGATTTTTGCAGTATACAGTTTATAGGTCTACCATACCTTTGATTGGATACCACATAATTTTGCTTGCGATGTGATGAAAATTATTTTTGCCTTTTTTCATACCTTGAATCAAAATTTTGCAGCAGTAATTCGTAACCTTTTTCTACCCTATCATTTAAAGGTATACTTTCATGTTGAAAATTCATTGTTAGTTTTCACAAATATTGCCAATTTAAGCATCTTTAAACTTTGTATTCTGCACAAAATATAATTTCAAATATCTAATAAATTCAAAAGTACACAAATTTATGATATGTTATATGCGCTTTGCATTCTGAGGCTTCTTTACACAGCAAAGCATCTTTGCACAGGCTTGTGTGAAGACAAGTATGTTATCATCCATGCATGCATCTTTTAAACTGGCTGAAATATTTCATTGAAGTTTATGTCGCAATATTTTGCCGTTAGGGAAACCTGCTGGAAGCCCTAGAAAAGCGTTTTTTAGAAAATTTGTTGTGTCGGAATTAATCACGGAGCTACAACTGAACAAAACAGTTGGTATGCACGGAAAGAGAATTGTCGGCAGTAACGTGGCGATTCGCTCGTCTCAATCGCTTACCATCAATACCTTACCATCGTTATGCTGACCTGTTGACTAAAAGTAAAACATGCGAAGCACACGTGATGAAAACGTTTTGATGGGCAACGCTCCTATTGGTGCAAGTTCAATCAAATTTCGTGTAACGATTGTATCCTGATCGTAAAGTAATCGTGTGACTCCGTGTTCTCTACGAGCTGTCATCGTGGTCCTAATGTTTAGCACTATAAGGGTTAATTTAACATGAGTACGATAATAGTACGACTGCAAGAGGGACAATTTATCGATCGTGTTGTGGTTGTGTTGCGGTTGTGTTGTGATTGTGCAGTTATCGTGTCCTAAGGCTACAGCACGATCAACACAATCACAACACATACACCACACAATCACTACACAATCGACACGCCTACAACACGATTTTCTGAAATCAGGAACATGTTTGCGATTTGAACCAATCGTGTTGGAAAAAGAGCACGATCAGTTCAATCACTGTACGGTAATCACACAGTAACAGCACAATAACCACACAACAACAACGCGATGACTACACGACACTTTCGTACAGCGATCGTACGTAGTGTGAGTTGGGCTTAAACTGAGGTGCATCAAAAGGGTACTGTTCTGAAACTACTAGTTATGAAATAAGTGCAGCTTCACCCAGCATGCCCTGAACTATCAGTTAAAGCACGAGGCTGAAGGCCGAGTGGTGAGACGCTAAAGATAGTTCAGGGCGAAATTGTACTTGATTGCAAAACACATAATGGTTGAGGCTACTCTTTCTTTTCTAGCATGTCAATTTTAACTTCAGCCAAAATAAACGTAAAAGAAATTAATTGAATTAGGCCCTGAATAGGAAATGCTTGACAAGGGCCATAGCTCGAGACGTCGTAACGTTATTGTTGTTGACATCATGGGTTAACATTTCGTGATATTTATTTATTTCAGAATAAAGGATAGGCAGCACCTTTTATCAATACCAAAACAATGCACAACTCTCGATAAAATGATACCAGTTATTAAGTTTGACATATTTGAATCCAACATACTAAGTGCAGCTTCATTAGTGCTAAAGTCTGAACTCATTCAAAGAATAGAAATTGTAAATGGTGAATGAACTGTTGTGACTATCACTTTCATTGTTGTTTCCTTTCTTGGTGCGCTGCGCTGAAACTAAAATTTCAAATATTTTTTCTTTACAGTTGAAGAATTGACAATTTTCTGCACTATTTGATGCTTGTGTTGACACTGGTTTACCTCTAGTAGTGATGAAATGTACTGCTAGGGTCTGATCACTGAAAACTCATTTAGGCGCCAACATTTCAACAAAGATTTCTTATGTTAAAAAATTTTATTGAACAGGTAACAATGCTTAATATGTTTTTGAAAGCTTGAAAATTGATCATATTTTTCTCTCAATACAATAACAAATTGTTTGAATAAATATTAACAATGCTGAAATAATGGATGGACAAGGTTTTAATAAATAATTATGGAATTGTCGTCACAGGAAATACATTTCATAATAATAATAATTGTTATTAACATTTCCTCATGTAAGAGGACAAAACTGAAATCACACCACAAAAGTTACTATTATCAGGCTGATTGATAGGAAACAAAAGGAACTTGACATAGTAAAAATATTTATCACCAATAGTCTTGTCTGTTTCTTTTTAAATTGAAGAGAATGCATTTTCTTGTAAAAGGATTTACATGTTGCAATTAATCAAGGAATATATCTATATTTTGGTACATATGAAGCATACAAAAAAGGATATTCACATCACCTTCAAGATCTTATTTGAACGATTGGAAACAAGACTATCTTGACATAGTCAAAAATGATTTTTACCAATCGGCTAATCTGCTTCTTAAAATATTTAAACTGAAGAGAATGGTTTTTTTTCAAAATGGATTTTCATGTTGCAATTAATTCTTAAATAATATACAAACTTTTTTGGGGACAGGAACAATTAAAGCATACACAAAACGATATTCACAATACTTTCAATATCTTTTATGTTTGAAAACTTTGAATGGAGATGTTTTTATTACAAACGAATTCAGGGTCAATATCTAATGCTGTTGGAAAAATGTCTACAGTATAATAAATCAAAATACGTGTGAAGCATCCCACATAAATTTGGTTGTTAAGCCATTTAAAGGTATATATTAAACAAACATATATACATATCACAGAGCCAAAGAAAGCAACATTTTGGCAGGTACTCAGCAGTAAACAAGCTGGATGTGGAGTTGATAATACTGTCAAGTCATCTCTACACCTGCAGAAGGAGGGCCACTCCGCCCAGGATCCATCTGCTTGCCTTCTCCTTTGTCTTCAGGTTGAAGGTCCACACAAAGGTGGGTCCACGTGACTTGGTCTTGTATACCGGACACTCATACACGTTCCTGGCGTCAACGCGGTCAACCGGGATAGCCTTTATGAACATGACAGGCATCATTGGTGCTAGCTCCTTCAGTCGAGCTTCTGCAATCATACCAGTCTGTGTGTCCCATCTAGCTCCTTCCATGAAGAAGCCGTGCACGTATGCACCTTCTCGAGGCGGGCCTGCCATGTCCTCGCGAGTCTTTTTGGTAACGTCGCACTGCAAGAACATCCTGTCAAGGGGCCACTCGTTCTTCCTGGCCATCTGCTGCATGATAGCAGTGAGGAAGGACTGCGGGTTGAAGAAGCCTCCCAGCCAGACAGAGGCAGGCAGCTGGAAATCTGAGGTCCAGGATTCCAGCTGCTTGACCCTCTGCAGCAAGTCAGCATACCACAACCCGAGTGTGTAGAGGGATGGATAGGCACGTTTAGCCCATGTAGCAGGTATCTGGTCCATGAAGAGAGCAGTGCTCAGTTCTTCCATGTCTGCTGTGATGGTCAGCTCACCCTGCAGTCACAAGAAGTATCGTTAGAATCAGGTTTGAGTCAGAGAGGATAATGTACTGCTTCCTGTGTCATATAACTTTTATGAGACTTGAATCATCCAAGATTTTGCATTTTTTTCATAAAATATGTATGACACAGTGATTACAATACCTCTCATAATTTTTAAGTATACATAGAACAGTGGTATATAAATCATTGATATAATTCCAAAATAATAAATTCATGAGAAACATTACCTTGAGACCAAGGTCAAGTTCCTTGAGGGATCTTTTCATTTCGTTGGAAAGCATGTTCATTCTCTCACACTCCTGGAAAGCAACCACCACATATGGGGTTCGCTCTTCTGGTGGTACTTTACCCATGATCTCAATCATGTTGAACTCGTCCGGTAGCTTCTCAACAATCTCGTCAAGGATTGCCTTCACCTTAACACAAAAATTATATCACATGAATAGGGCACTGACGTGAAACATTTCTTTTTTATCTCTTTAACATTAAGGTTTTAAATCGTCTATATATTAATAAATTCTTTATGCTAACTGCTATAAGTAAAACTGCTCAATTACAAACACTCAACACTTGTGGTCAAAGACAGTTAGAAGAAAAAGCACAGAGTGACAAACCTTCTCCTCTCGACTGACTCCAGCACCAGCTCCTGCACCCGCATCACGTGGCTGCATCTCAAAAACAGTTCTGAAGAGGTTGTCAGAGGTTGTGGTTAAGAACTCGATTTCAGCATTGGGGTGGAGTCCATACAGGTAGGGACTCTCTGGGGGCAGCACTTCGTCAATGTAGGCATGGTAACCCTTGTAGTCAGAGTTGGGTGGCACAGGGAATCCGGGGGCCAGGTACAGTTCGCCATCAAGCTGTCAACATAACAACAGGTTTCTTGCAGATCAGACTTGGTAAAAGAACATATTACTTCTATGTTGCAATCCTCTTTCAATAACTGTCAATTTTGAATATTTCTGACTAACACTTACACATAATTATTTTGATTTGCATAAATTTTCATTAATGATGAACTCTTAAGACTATACTGACCATTTCTGCGTGCATGTACACCTCGAGGTAAGTTCTGCAGAGTCTTCTGTCCCAGTCATCAGTGATGTGTCCACCGTACATGATTTCTCCAAACAGGTAACGCAGATCTTCCCATGGCACCTTGGCATTAGCCTCCAGGTAGTTGTACAGTACGTTCACACTGATGGTCAGATCACCAGTGTTGTATGGGTACACTCTGTTCCATCCCTGGGGTCCAAACTTACGCCTTTCACACACAACAGCATGGAAATAGCACAGAGAGAAGAGAATACTCTTAAACTCTGTCTCTCTTGCACACATCTCGAGGGTATCCTGAAAGAGCACAAATCACTTAGAAATTCAGAAATTTAAACTTTTAATGATATGGGAGAGAAATTGGATTTCTGAATATTGTGGAGTGCATATTGTTTGATTGTTTGAGGTTGTTTACCTGGTTAAAGTTGTCAAGGGCTTTGTGCAGATTGGCAAACATGCCAGTAGGCGGCTCATTTGTAATCTTGATAGCTGTCTCCAGGATGCCCTGAGGGATAATATGTGACTCTGGGGTGCCCGAGGGTTCAGCACTGATGAATACACGGTAGTCTGGGCTGCTCTCCTCAGAATACTGCTCCAACTTCTTCTCTAGATTTGGCAGCCACTTGGCCACAAGATGGACATTCTGTAACACATAGCATTTTGAATTGCTCAACCAAATCTAAGAAATCTTTATATTTATTTCTTCTTTCATCACCACAGAAACAGTCAACTACAGTAACATGGATTCAGAAATTGACTAGTTTACAACAAAAAATTCTCAATTTAAAAAAACATATGAGAGTATTCCATTACTTTTAAATCAAGTCCATTTGAACTCAACAACATTTTATATAAAATAACCACAAATCTTTTAAAATAATGGTCACTTAAAAAAACTACTTTCTCAACTACAGTAACATGGATTCAGAAATTGACTAGTTTACTACAAAAAATTCTCAATTAAAAAAAACATATGAGAGTATTCCATTACTTTTAAATCAAGTCCATTTGAACTCAACAACATTTTATATAAAATAACCACAAATCTTTTAAAATAATGGTCACTTAAAAAAAACACATTATCAGTACCAAGAACAATCAACAAATGCAAGTAGCTAAATTCCACCTTGTTTTTTTCTAACAGAAAATCCTTTCAATAGTATGAGATGAACATGTTTGAAAGATCTTTTGAAGACAGCATCAGTACTCATGTATGGACTCACCTGCAAAACAACCCAGTGGCCTTCCTTAGCAGCAAGATCCATAGCTTGTTCAGCAACAATCTCCTGACCCTGACCGAGGGATATGTTGTGGAAGTTGTTGTCATCTTCTGAAAAGCTCATTTTCTTGCCGAGAGCTTCCACGTCCTTCAGTGGATCGACTCCGGGGGAAAGGATGAAGAAGATGGGTGTTCCTGGACCAGACTCCTCAAACGATTTGGCAAATTCTACACTTCGACCCTCTGTGTACTTGGATCCCAACTTCTCTTCAATGAAATTCCTGTTGAATAGATGAATAGAAGTTGTTAGAGTATCTTCTGTATTATCAACAGTTTTCTGAATTACTATGTGAATTGCACTACAATGATTTGACTGAAAGGGTGAAATATAAAACCTTGAATTGAGAAAGGGTTACAGAAAAGTAACTCTAAAGTGAACATATGACATAGGGAAGTAGCTAACAAGAGTGATGTGCGCATCCTTGCACGTGGGTACTAAATTCAAAATAATGATCATTCTGTAACATGCAGGAAGACTGACTGACCTGACAGCATATGACATTCTGTCTGGACGGAGTGCCCTCATCATGCAGAGTTTCTGCAGCAAGGTCTTGTTCTTCCACTCCTGGGGGAACTTCTCCTTTTCCGGACACTCACTTTCCACAAACTTCTTCCATCTCTTTGCGGAACCCTCAATGTCACGGTCAAGGTTACGGAACTCTTCCATGTTGGCAAGAGCCTGCATTAGTTTTGTAAAAAAATTACAGCTTTATTACACCTTTGAAATTACAACAGTTTACAAATATTTGTAAGTTAGAGATTACAAACATACTAAGTTGCTTCTAACTTCTATTAAGAAGTTTGATTAATGTATGACATTTGAAACAAATTGATCATAATGTAAATGACATTCCTAGAGAATAATAAGAAAGCCTGTAAGTAAATATAGTACTTAATTAGAACAGAGCTTACCTTGATTCCTCCCCAGGAATTGTTATTCAAGAAGTCAACAGGCGAGGTGAGATTTGGCACAGCTGGGAAACGCAGGAGGAAGTCCAATTCCACTGGATTTAGCTCCTGGCCCTTCAGAAGGATCTGGAAAGCCATCTGTGTTGTGAAGATAAGTTTATCTTTCTCAAACAGACCTCTGGTGGTGTAGACAAAGACAGAGTAGCTGATGCAATCAATCAGGTTGATAACTCTCTGCTTCACCTCTTCCGAAGGTTCTGCTCGGTCGATAGCCTTGTCAAACACTACACTGAATGCCTGAAGAAGAAAAAACATACAATAAGTAAGTAAACTTTACACAAATTTTATCTGATTTAATTGAAACAAATATCCTTGCTGTTCATTATCAGAATATTTCAAAATGTAGTATATAAACATACCTTCAAAGAGAATTGGTACATGGGGTTGATCTTGTGCAGCTCATTCATGATGAAGTAGAGGAGAGAAGCTCGAGCTGCAGCAGGTCGGTAATTCTCTCTGGCTGTGTTGATTTCAACTTCTGTCACCTTGGCTTGTTCTGCTTTAACCTCAATCTCAGCAGCAGTTCTCTTGGTGGTCTCTAGGTTCTCAACCAGTGCATAATCACCCAAGAAGTTACCTTCAGCTGCAGACAGCCTCTGCAGCAGGTTGTCTTCCAGTTCCTTAAGGGTGATCTTAAACTCGTTCTGCTGGCGGGTCAAATCTGACTTCATCTTCTCCAGGTCGGGTCTCTCCTTGCTCACCACAGCAGCAAGCAGCTGGTCCTCAAGACCATCAATGGTCACAGTGAAGTTAATGAGGGTTGTCTGTGCCTGCATCTCAGGTTTGTAGTGAGGGTTTGCCAGCTTGGTCTGTAGGATGAGTCGGAAGTCTTTGTGGTACTCAACCTCCTTGTCTCCCATCTTGATGGCACGTCCCTTCTTAATTGTGTTCCGCCCAAGCAAGGCATCAAGTACAGGGTCTACACTTTCTCCGATGTTCTCAATGAGTACAGTGTCTCCTGACTGGACAGCATTTTCAATTGCATCCAAGTAGCCCTTCGCACCAAGGCGAACCACCTTCAAGTTGGCTCCGTATTTGCTCTTGATCCACTTGATACCTTGAAGCTGAGGATCAATCATCAGTGGCCATCTCTCACACCTTGTTAGGATTGTTGCGTTCTCGGTGGACATTCTGTCTCCTGGCAAACCTTCATTGTTCCAGGTAGCAACATCAGCGTCATCAATCAGCAGTGTAAGAGGGTCAAGTCCCTCAGAAATAGCAATTGGATGTTTGAGACTCTTCAGGAATGGCAGCCAGTAGCTGTCCATAAGATCTAACCTGTATGTCTTTGTGAAGCAGCCCACATAGGAGATGAAGGCTGTGATGAGAAGCACATCACCTGGCAAGCTCTTTTCTTGATCCTTGTAGTTTTGGATAGAATCAGCCCATCTGACATTTTCAGATGCCAGACCTCCTACCAATCTGTTAGCCAGTTCAATGGTCTTTGCTGTTGTCTCAGCCTCCTGTTGACAGCGAAGTTTGTCATTTGTTGCCTTCTCAAACTCAGCCTGACACTTAGCCAAGGTTGCTTCTAGCTCTGCAACTTTAGCTTTGATTCCTCGAAGTTTGTCTCGGGCAGCTGTCAGTTCATCATTAGCAGCCTTGAGAGCCATTCTCTTGGGCTCGACGGTACAGTACACTTCATAGTACCTGACGATATTGATGGCCCAGGAGCACAGACCAGCAGCAGCAAAGGACTTGTTGCGGATGAAATCAGGATCGAAATCAGGGTCAGCAAGGTAAGGTTGAACAGCTTTTAGACAGGGTTCGGGAATGTTATCCTTGTCATAGTTGATAAGGTCATCAAGGAACTTGTCCACCTGCAAATTCAAAGTTGTAAGTCAATTCCTAGAAAACAAGAGTAAATCATTTGTATTAGCCTATAGTTTGATCATTGTTATTTCTAATGAGATGTATTGTTGAAACTAACCTTTGCCATGATGGAAGCTTTAGCTGCCTTCCAGCTCTTGTCCTTGGGAACCTTGCCGCTAGTGGCCATGAGACACATTACAGCTCCTGTGACGTTCACTACAGCAGGGGGAGGAGTTCCAAAAGACTTCAACTCAGTCAGGTTATTCTGCAAATATGACAAATTTAAAAAAAATTTAATTCCACCATAATTAGTACGATCATCAACAAAACTTTAAGTAGCAAAAACTATAAAAACAAATTCTTGTTATCTTTTGGCCATCATTTGATTAACCATTTTCTCTGCACGTTTTTTCTTACCTTATTGAGAGTATTCAAAGCATCTTTAGCAGCCAACAGGGCAGGTTCAGCTTTAGCCAGATCACTTTCACAATCTCTCTGCTTTTTTTCTACTTCAATCGTGATCTGTGACACTTTCTTTTCCTCTTCATCAGCAATGGTTTTCTCCTTTGTCACTTTCTCGGTTTCAGCTCCCACAATCTGGATGAGCTTGTTGGCATCCTCATTCTTCTGAGCCAGCTCCACCTCCTGTGAGGCCAGTTTGGATTTGAGGTCATCCACCTGGGAGGCAGTACTTCTCAGTTTCTCTAAACCATTCTCTAGACGTACAATCTTGGCCATGAGTTCTTCATACTTCATCTTGAGCAGGTTTTGGTAGAGGGTAATCTGCTCGAGGAAGGACTTGGGTGTGGTGTAGTTGTATCGTTTTTCATTGGTCAGGAACTGATTGCTGATCTGGTTCACCGACTTATGCACGTATGCCATGAACTGACTCACAGAGCTTCTTGTGTCAACCTGAATAACATAGAATTATTCTATAAGACCATGACCATCATGAAATAACTATTCTATCTTTATTATGTTATAACATTTTATTTTCATATTTTTCCAAACAACTTCATTAGAAGACAATATGAACCTCAATAATGTATTTAATTTGAGATGAGAGAAGACTTACGTCAAGATGTTCAGTGTCCTCCAAGAACCTTCCGCTCACACTGACAAGAGCCTCTTCTGGCCATTCGTGGAACCAGTCAATGGCAGTGCAGTTGACAACTGCAGGGAACTTACGACCACGCACTCTCAGTGTGGATCCAACAGGGGAGAAGCACAACACAACCTGAAATGAAATAAGTTGGTATCTCCGTTACAAAAAAGGTCATGTCATTCCAAGACAATTCTGAAATAACTTTAATTTGTAAAATGGAATATTTTGAGATGAACATACCTTAAGCATTCTACGAACTCTGTCAATAAAGAATCGCCAGCAGTTTTCTCTTGAGTCTTCAAGACCTAGTCCTTTCACTTCATTACGCACTCCATTGATTATTTCCTCCACTTCATCATCAGCAAAGAGATCAGGGATTTCACCTGAGGCCAAGAGATCATTGACTAGCACAAGGAACTTCTCATCAGCAACTTGAGCATCAGTCATCAGGAAGACCATTCCCATTCCCTTCAGTCCAGATTTCATGTACAGGGCAGCCAAGTCTGCCTTCAAGTCAGGGATAGCGTAACCTTTACGTAGTGTGATCTGGAATACATCCAGACTGCTGATGAAGGCTGAAAGTCGTGACAGAGACTGCTTACCGCTGCCACCAACACCAATCAGAAGGGCATTGCCACGTGGAGACTCAAGGATTCGGTTGATACGGCAGATATGACTCATGGCATCCTCAAACAACACCAGGTTCATGGCTGCGTTCAGTTCATTGTAATTATCAAGGGCTTCAGTCAGCAGCTTGTTGAGGTCAGCCCACTGATCAATGGGTAGGTATTTAGGATCACCAATACCGCTGGCAAAGTGGCAGAAGATCAGTGGCTTCTTGTTTACGATAGTCTCATCAAGATCTTCAAAGTTCTTTTTTACAACTTCCTTAGAAATCTTGTCAAAGAGTTCCATGTCTTCAAGTTCAACGAGTTTGTCACGGTACACTCGTTCAGTTTCATGCATCCACAACCTGACGAGGTCAGCGGGTGTTTTGGCACACTCACCCATAGCAAACAGCATACCCTGCAACACAAACATGAATAGGTTTTATTGCATAAAGAATATCTATTCAGGATCAACTGAATGAGATATGGCGAGAATGCTATCACAAATATTTCAGGGCCAGTTTTATTATGAAGGTGTCCAAATAAAAATTTGTAATACTCATGTTTTCTTATACAAGTACAAAAGAAAATGCAATCCCATTACCTGGAAGATGTTGGAGAGATCGCGAAGGTTGAAGATGTAGTGGAACTTGATGGCTGTTGGCAGGAATGATGTCGAGATCTTCTGGTGAAGTGCAAGTGCTCCTGCGACAAGGTTTGGAGTGAACTTCTGTACAGGCTGGAGGAAACTTCCATACGCCAGATGCTGGCTCAGGATACTGGTGTAGATGGTTGTGAGAGCTTCATGGTTGGGGAAACTCATGGCAAACACACAGAAGTGACGCTGAAAACAACAATTCAGTTAAACTCTATCAAAAAGATGATGATTAATCAATTAATTTGTTTTCACAAGTTAGTTTATATGGAAATACAAGCCATGCATTATGACGACTCTAAAGTGTTCTCACAATTAGTTAGTGTGGAAATACTAACCATGCATTATAAAAACACTAAATTGTTATTACATTGTTTAAATTTTTTCTGTTTATCTCCTAATATTACTGTACCTGAAGTCTGGCATCGATGGTGAAGCTACCGGCTGTAGGGTTCATGCAGGCCACATACTGAGTGTTGTGGATGTCCTTGAGGCTGAGCTTGGTGCGGTCATACCAATGGCTGTGGTCAATGTGCTGTCTGATCAGTGTGTGGGGTTGTACTGTGAAGTACTTGTCCACCTCGGGCATGTTCATGTCATCAACAAAGTAGATGAGTCGTCTGCTGCCAGGTGGACCATAGTTCCTACCAGCTTTCTTCTCCAAGGGCTTCTCAAGTACTCTCTGCAACATCTCGGAGGTGGTGTAGAAGTTGAAGGGTACGTTGGCCACCATGAAATCTTCAGACAGAGTGTTGAGCTTGTCTCCCATGAGAACAGTCTTACCGGCACCAGCATTACCCACCAACATAACAGGGCGCTTGGTCTGTACCAGCATGTCCAGGAAGAACTTGACTCTAATAGTTTCAGAAGTGTACACAAGGGCAGCCTGAAATAAGACAACTCTACTGAAAACAACTTCCATTTGTTAATGTTTTGTCGATAATGAAAGATCAAGAACATCCTTTATCTAAAATTGGCATATGTACCTATATCTTTCAACTTATATCTAATTCAACAGTATCAGAATGGTTCAAGTTCAAATGGTTCTGACCTGCAAGGGGAGTTCTGGATCGTACTCAAACTTGGGCACTTTCTTTGTCCATGGCTCAAACTTCTTGGTCTCTGGGTCAATGTAGTAGTCGAAGACTGTACCAGCAGAGGGGAACTTGATGGTCTTGAACTCAGTCACCCACCACTTTGTGAACTCGACTCTGTGATCCACCAGCTGAATAAGAGTACAATGAATATTCCAATAAAACATTTCTTCTAACACATAAGGATCCAAATTGGAAACTGGCTGTTAGCAAG
This sequence comes from Phorcus lineatus, assembly GCA_921293015.1. NCBI lineage: Eukaryota > Metazoa > Mollusca > Gastropoda > Trochida > Trochidae > Phorcus > Phorcus lineatus. The sequence continues at coordinate 5,106,343 of OV121082.1, read as the reverse complement.
GTTTCAATGTTAAGAGCAAACATTACATTTCAAAGACTGTATCATTCAAGTAAAGATTATACCTGATCCTGGAACATGCTGCCTCCAAATGCCCAGACACAAGCAAAGACGAAGTACAGCTCATACAGCTCCTTAGGACAGTCTGGGGGAGTGTTTTCTACTGTCAGCAGACATTCCAACAGGTAGCACAACATCTGGATGTGTGAGATCTCTGCAATTGGTGTGATTTTCTTGAAGCGGTGACGGAGTGTTTCAAGACAAATTGGAATGTACTTGTCAAACAAGATGAGCAAGTTTGCCCTCTCGGATTGCACTTCACGTCCGTCAATCCAGCTTTGTACAAATGGATTCCAGCCCAGATCCTGTGGGTTGACATACAGGATACCAGCCCTCGACACAGTTGCTGGCGTGGCTGTCTTCAGATGACTGATCTCAAACAGTAGCCTCATGGAGGGAGTGAGAGGAATTCTTTCATTACTGGCAAGTGTCAGCACTTTGTTGTCGTCCATCACAGTGTTGAGGGACTCAATCCACATAGGGTCAATGTCTCCATCCAGAACAATCCATCTGGGGCTGTCTCCACTCATGTTGGCAAGATCTCTCATAACAACAGAGAAAAGTCCTGAAAAAAAAAGAGCCAAATACTTATTAGTATTCCTCAGAAGAAAACCATTATAAATTGAAGTGATGGGGTATTTTCACTGGCAGGTATTTTAGCCATTTGCAAAGTTTAAATTCTATTGAACTTGAATATTCTATTTCTGTTTAAAATACAAATGACATTAAAGCTACATACCATCTTTCCATTCTCTGGTAGCTGGGTTGATGACGCCGAAAAGTTCATCGTTGGTCACAGCCTTTGGATCTAGATCAATGGCAATTGGCTTTTTCTGCAGGTTCTTGTATGTTCTCTGTAGAGTGCTCCACACCTTACTCTTGCCAGTTCCAGCATTGCCGAGTAAGAATACAGAGTGACGCACTTCAAACAGTTCCTGAAGCTGCACAACCTTCAAGATAAAGTTGTCCTCAGCCTGCAACTTCTGGTCTAGGGTTGCTGTCTTAATGTGCTTCTCAAAGTCCATGTCTCTTTTACGAGGCACATCAAGTGCAGGGAACAAATCTCCAATGAGACCCATGAAGACAGGCATGTCGTCAGCAATGATTTTGGGGATGTTGAAATCTCTGAGAGCTCTCATCAAAACCTGATCTTCTGGTCTGCCTCTGTCACTTCTCTTCAGAGAACCAGCCACCACCAAGACAGACTTGATAGCTCGCAGACCCCAATCATAGTGATCTTGTTTAGACAGCAGTTCTTTACACAGACTGTACAGGGTGATGAACTTCCTGGCTAGCAGTCGAGCATCCAGGAAACCCTCAGACACCAACATGATTTCACAGATCATCTCAAAATCAGGTACTACCATAGCACAAGGTCTGAAAGATAACCAACATCAGTTTAGGACAAAATATCACACAAAGTCAAAATTTTCACTGAAGGTTCGATAAAATGCAATTAACGCTCTCATGAATTTGGAATTAAATGTCACATAAACTAACCTGAAGAGAGCCTTGAGGTTTTCTGGCAGTTCAGTTCTTCCAGCGTAACCTGGGTTCATGGTGATGAAGATACCAACAGTTGGAAATAGCTTGATGGTCTCGCCAAGGAAATTGAAGATCTTCTTTTTGTCACGGATAGCGTCCTGGATACACTTCACCTGGACAGCCACCACAGAGAGCACCTCTACAGCAATTCTGTTGAACTCATCAAAACAACCCCAGGATCCAGACTGTGCCAGACCCTTGTAGATATTTCCGATAGACTGCAAAGAGAAGAACATTCATTTTCAACATCTATTGATAACAATGAAGGCAGCAAAGACTGAAATTTGGAATAATTGGTATACTACTACTTTGTGTATTAGTTTGTGTTTGAATCATGTGTTTACCTTGTAGTCCATCTGTTCTGAGCAGTTGAAGACATACACCATGATGCCAAGAGCTCGTCCCAGATCCTTGGTGGTTTCTGTCTTGCCAGTTCCAGCAGGGCCAGCAGGGGCTCCACTCATGATCAAGTGAAGAGACTGGGTCAGTGTGATGTAACATCTGCAAAACATTCACCATATAAAACTATATAGAAGTATGCTCAACACATGAACCCCTTGACATTATCACTTTTATATTATCTAGTTACATTTTTGCAGTTTTAAAGTACAATTTTATTTGTCCTTGCTCAATTTCAACCATAACTGTAAGCAACTATTCTCACCTGTCAGTGAGCGGAGTGATGACAAGACGAGCTGTGTTTCCAAGGTACTCATGAGAGTACCGGAATTGAGCATCACAGATGTTGGCGAAGCAGTCTCTCTCATTGTCATCCCATCTGTGACGCAGCTGAGACAGCCAGGTGAAGGCCTGAGAGTTGTCCACCTTCTGTGTGATGAGTTTAGTGACCACATCTCGGGCATGCACGTCAATGGTACAGATGGTCATGATTTTCTGTCTGTCTCCCTTAGACAGATCTCCCAACAACATTGTGATCAGAGCATTCAGTTGATTCACCTGTAAGAGTTATCGATACATAATACCATTTTGATAGATACAGACAGTTAACAACAGGATTTCCAACTAAAGGAGAAAGTTCTAAGAATGTTGGCCAAACTGTATTATTTTACTTTATATGAAGAAAAAGTTTTGTTTAGAGGAATTAGGCAAAAAACATCTTCAACATATCTTATATACGCACCTGTTTCTTACTGTAGTCTTTGAGAGCATTTTCATACCCTTCTTCTAGACGACCAAAGGCGATGTTGACCTCTGTCGTCCACCAGATCTGTGTCCCACACAGAGCAACTTGGGCAGGGTAATCAAAGAGCCACTGGTCACGAGGCTTCTCCTCATAGCCGGACACCGCCTCTGTAAGCTCATGACGTACAGTGCTGCACTGGGAGTCCAGCAGTCGGTTCAACCAGACTTCAACCTACAGCACAATCAATAGGTCATTATGGTGTCTTGACTTGATTAACATTGTGAAACACTTGCGCTTCTCAGGCTAAGCATTACTATGATCAATTTTGGTCAATAGAGCTATTATTATACTCATAACTGACAACAATTCATTAAAATTGTTCATAAAAATTTTCAAGAACAAGCATATTACAGGAAACATGGACATGTGAAGAATTATCTTTTATCTATCCCTCACCTGTCCGGACAGATCACACTTCTTGTCAAGGTCAACATATTCTCCATCTTTGCTGTACATGCCAGACGCTGACTTCTCCTCTACTCCAGATGAATCCAGGTCAAACTTGAGCTTAGCCAAACTGTCGAACAGCTTTGTCAAGTGACGGGACACCTGCACAGCAATAAATCTTTAGATATTGACTATAACCCAATACAAAATTAAAGATTAAAAGCATAGGCATTAAAATAATGACTAAAAATATCAGAAATAATATGTGATAGCAATTCAAGGGTTGAAAAGGGAAATGACGTTAGAGAGTAAGTAAAGTAAGTAAAATAAAATAAGTATTTACCAAAACAGTGAAAGTTCATTTTGAGGTGTGTGTATTTTATACAACAACGAAGTTCACACAAACAAAACACTTACTCTTCCTCCATTAGTTTGTAAGATAAAAATTTATTACTACTCCAGCAAAATTGCAAAAAGATCATTTTGTTCGCAACCATTCATTTGACATAACAAAATTAAATTTTGACATTTGATCTTACCACTGGAGGATTGTTGCCGTTAGAGAGGATGTCAAGCAGATCAGCTGATGATACGAAGTAGAACCTTGGGAAGGCGAGTCTTTTGGTCTCCAGGTACTCGGCAAGCGCCTTCTCACACAGAGACAGTTGACCTTGCAGTGCTTCAAGTCTGTCAAACAAGTTAGGCTGGTTGGTGGACTGCACCACATTCTTGCTCTTCTCTACTTCACCCACGAGATCCTGTCAAAAGATGAAATACTTATCATTATATAATACAATATTGATGTACTTATCTTCATCTTGGTGACATTACCATCTTAAAAGGGTTAATCTTGGACATAGATTTGTAAAGGTAAAGTATAGTTTTGTACCTCAGTATCTCATTGTTTGTGTTCATAATATATGCCATTTCCTCTCTGATCAAATTGATGACAAACCATTTGTGAATGACTGAAGTATTGTGTGTTAAATTGGTGCTCATCACATAATTATGTTAGGCATAACAAGAACATGAACATGAACCTTACAGAAGGAAGAAGGAAGAAGAAAACATCATTCACACAGATTTGATGACCTACCTTGAAGTCATTGTCAATGTTATCAAATCTCTTTGAATCCTCTGGCAGTTGGTTCCGAATATCCTCTGAGCCGATGAAGATGCTCTCAAGATGGGACCAGGTTCTCTGGACCTCCATGTAGATGGTGATGACTTGGTCAGCTGTCGAGAGCTTGGACTGCCAGCTGGACACCTCAGTCAGGAAGTGGGCAATGTACTTGGATGTCATCATGTTTTGCAGTTGTACCTGAATACATAAGAACCTCTACTTGAAGAATCTTTCAAACCTTCCACTTATATATATATATTTATTATATTTCGAATGGTGAAATATGCCATTTATCGGTGAAAATAAAACCCATATTTTCACTGAGTGAAATAAAAATGGTATTCTACTCTGTAAAATGATGCAACAATCATATGACGTCGTCTGTGACGTCATGAAACAATTGAATGACGTCATGCAACAGCCGAGCTAGCGAAGCGTTTTAGCTTCTCAATTCATACAGTTAGGGTCATTTACGGGGTTTTGGGAAACATAATAAATAGAACATTTGACATTTCTCGTCGAATACCATGAATATCTCATCTCGTGAAGCAGAAAATCATATATTTACACTCGTGGCTACGCCACTCGTGAAAATATAAATTTCTACTTCACTCGATGAGATATCCATGGTATTCGACGAGAAATGTTAAATATCCCCTATATATTATATTCTCATCAATATTGTTTATTGTGACTCCTAACCTACATCCTTCGAATATCATTATTAGATAAAGCAAACTTCTAAAGTGCAATGATGTCGAAAAGATCAGATAAAAACAATTGTGTTACACAGTGGCCAAATTAAAGCATACATTAAAAAAAGTTATAAAAGTATACCTGATTGTCTTCCAGCACTTCAATGAGCTCTTCACTTGTCTTGAGCATGGTGATTCCAGTCCTATTGTGCTTCTCGTGTTCAAACTCCATGTTGGCCCAGGTGACATCCAATTCCTTGAGGACTTTCTCCATGCTCATCTCCTTCACGGCCTTGTCTACAATGTTGCGCACCTCATCCTCATAGTTGTGCAAGTTCAGAGACAGCAGGTCTGAGAGGGTCGTGTTGTCATCCATCATGAAACGCACCTGTAACACAGCACATTACAATGTTGAAATGCATAGATTAGTAAATCAATTTATTCATTACGGTAATCTGTGACATTCTTGCGCTCAATAACCATTTCAGAAATGAGTTTTCAGTGATTGTAATATTGTAAACAAGGTAATTTGGAACCTTTGTCCTGATGATGAATCAAATCTTTGTTGTTTAAATCCTACAAACCTTGGTTGCAGCCATGAGTTGCTGCCAATGACGTTCCCTGATGGCTGGGTTCTGGAGCTCACCGACAGCTCGTAGTGATGTCAACATGTTCTTGACTTGGTTCTCCAGTCCAATATATGCATCCCATGCACGCATTTCTTTGTCCAAACTACGGATTTCCTTAGCAAACTTCTTACAGTCCATGTCCATCTGTTCTACATTGATTGACTTCCAGGGAGTGGTCTTCCAATCATCAATGCTGCTGCGCACAATGATGATATAATCCCAGAGCACCTTGAGCAGTTTGATTTCCTTACGACACTGTTTGAGTTGCTTGAAGTCGGGAATGTTCACCTCAAACAGACCTGCACTGTCAAGCAGCGTGGCCATGTCTCGCTCCATACCCAGTATCTCCTCGTTGTACTGCAATACAGATTCATGATATTTAGATAACAAATTGCCTATTTAATAACAGTACAAATTTCAGTCCCTCCTTAAAATGTATAGCACCATAAGCTTCTTCAAATCGAATAAAACTCATCAATGAAGAGGCTGTAAAACATTAGGAAGGAAAACACACCTTGTCAAGCATCTCATACGGTCTCTCACATTCATATCTGAATGGCTTGATGTTCCTGAACTTTTCTCTGAACTTGTGCTGGTTGACGTCAAATGTTGCACTCTTCTTACGGATATTGGCCACCTCGTTGGCCTGTAGAGGAGCCACTGACTGTTTGATGGTGATTGCAATCTTTTTGGTGTTGTTCCATTGCTCTGGCAGTTCCTGAAATTACATTGAAGAATATCTGTACACATCAATTGTGATTATGTTAGAAAATCAGCTCAATTTACCCCCATTTTTGTGAATTGTTAAACTTAAGTTTGCTACTTATACCCAAAGAATTTATGGAAAGTTATCATAGAGAGGTGATTGCTGTTGATACCTGCAGCTGTGTGTGAACTTCATCTGACATCTCCTGGTCGTAGGTCTTCAGCAGTTCGATGGTGTGTTTGAGAGGTTCGAACATCTCATCTGTGGAGGTCTGTCTTTCCCTCACAGAGAACAGGTGACCCATCACATTGACTAGACCATTGTAGTCACCCTCCTCCACTGGTGTGTTCAAACCAGCATCTGTCATCTTGATGAAGTCAGCAAGCTCATTTAAGCTGAAAACATTATTCAAAAATTTGTGGTATTGTTTGCATGGATTAAAGAGGAATTTTTGCTTAAGTTCAAAGAGATTGCAAACGAGGCGAAAGTGTAGGACCAGGGTGAAATTTATTTAATTTTACAACTGGTTGTCCCTGCAGTATCATTCATTTCTTTCTTTACAAACAAAATGAATTTTCTGGAATAACAACCTCAGAGAAAAGTGCAAAGAATTAGTCATATGTTCTGGTTAAACAATGAAGACTACATACCTGTTGGTGACGTGATCGACCAGATGCTGTTTGAACATCAGACTCCACCTCTTGATGATGTTCAGTAGCGCCTGCTTGAAAGGCTTGGCATCAACTCTGAACCAGTTCTCAAAGATGGTCATGCCTTCAATATGCTCAGCTTCCTCATAGATTTTCTCATATGTATCAATCTGTAACAAAAATATATACCCTCATAAATCCTTATGATTATTTAACAAGCAATTTAGAAGTTTTACTTTTTCTGAAAGGAAAAACCACTAATCCAAATTAACAAAACCTCCTTTTCAATTTAACATAACTACTAGAGATAAATCTGACTGAATGCCAGTCAATTTGCTTTCATTCATGAACATGTTTAATGTCATAGGGTAACTTTCTGAAAACAGTTTTATGAAAGTGCAGGTGTACCTGTTCTTTGAACTGTGTAAGAGTAGGGGGACATTCTGGCACGCCCTCGTCAGCGTGGGACTCGATCTCTTCTGTTGTCAGCACATGGTTGTAAAGCAGGAACTGTCTCATGAACTCGTTACGATCATCAACCCACAGGTATGCGTAGTTATCAAAGGAGTTGCGGTAATCACAAGCCTTATTCATAATGTTCTGTACTCTATCCATTAGTTCCTGACGCATCTCGGAAAGTTCTTCCATATCCTCCAAATCAGGCTGTGAAAAAGATTGCAAACTATTCATATCATATGTAATAGTTCTTAAATTTAGGCTTATCTTTTAATTGTTTTAAGGCTCAGATCAGTAAGTGGATATATACCCTGGCCTTTTAAAAATATCAAAGAAATAGTGGTTCAATGCCTTTTGGACTGGCATATTATTAATATAACACTACTCCTGGACCTGTTTTTACTTGTCATGGGTTAGCTTACATGTGATAATTTCATGCCTTTGTATCCTTGCAAATATATGTATATTACATTTACATTAGCAATGATCAAATAAAGAAGAACTAACTTGATAATGTTCTTGGCCACTGTGAGCTGCAAGTCTAGGTATTAGAGATGACTGCTTGTAAATATCTCCAACAAGTCCATCGACTAAATCATAGAAGCCATCAGCAACTCCATAATCAAGAGATGGCAGGAAGACCATGTCAGGTACATGCAGTTCTAAATGAGCCTCAAACAGTGAGGGTGGATTGTTCTTAGGATCTGTGTTATCCAGGAAGTGGTTTAAACTACAGTGCATTGTGTTGAAGAAACCGTCAACGATCATTTCATCAACATAGTCCACATAAGCTTTCCATGTGTCGGACTGACCGTCTGCCTTGAAGAATTCCAGATTTTCCTGAAATTCCAGATTTCATCTATTAGTAAAGTAAATGATCAACAAACTGAAATTAAAAATCTATTCTTCTCATTAATTGGAAAAAAACGTTGAATTAACTTTCTATTCCGTTCGCACGATGAAAGGGTAAGAAATTATAAATGTCAAAGTTGAACTCACAATTATTGAAAATACTGAAAGAATAGCTTCAATCTTTCACTATTTGTGTTTATGCAAATACTCTTGGTCATTTTTGCTCATTCAGTAGGTAGTGGTATTGTTTTACAGTACTGGCCTTAACTCTGAATCATATTGCCTCAGAGTATATATTGTCTTCGAATTGCTAATACCATCATCATCTTCAACTATCAAGGGTGTTAAAATATAAAAAAAATAAAACCTATGATGCATCCTAATGTTGACCCAGAACTAACCTTGAGTAACTTGTGTATGTTTTCTCCTGCTTGTTTAACTTCATTGTATCTCTTGTTGAGCCTGTCTTCTCTATCGTCGAGATTCAGTAGAGTATCATGCTTATCTTCCTTCCTGACAAACAGTGGTGTTTTGCTCCAAGTGGTCATAATCTTCTGGATCTTCTCCACATTATTCTTAGCGTTCTGTACCCTTGTCTCTAGGTCATGTACACCGTCCCGGGCTTTTTCTATGTACTCCCACACATCTGTAACCAAAGCATTATCACCATATCATAAAGATGCAGAAGTTCTGTAAATTTTTGAATTCATCACAATCCTCTTTGCACTTCTCAAAGCTGAATAAAGATTAATAAATTAATCCATTAACTTTGAAATACAACCAAAATCTTATGTTGGTCATAATCAAGTGAACGTTGCGTGTCACTTATTATTAAAATAGTCTTTGTTAATATGTGGGATTCCATTAAGATCAAAATTTGGAATTGTTCAAATTAACCAATCAGAATAAAATAGACACCAAAGTGTTAATTAATTCTTATCAGGTAAGGTCAGGTTGACTTATCATGTGCAAGAACAGCAGAAAAGTAGAACAAACCATCTCCATTCCAGTTCATTGTTTTCTCAGCCCGCTCCAATTGTACATCAATTTCCTGCAACTGTCCTTCAATGAGTGGGAACTCGACTTCAAGCACTGTGGTTCTCACTTTGTTATACCACTGAACTGTCAGGTCTAAGTTAGCCACATACTTCCTCAGAGTGTCATTTCTTGCATACATTTGACTAGCACTACCAGGAATATCCTCTTTTGATCGAATCTCCAAATACTTCACTTCTCGCAACACTGCCACAAGCTGAAATCAGATATATTTTTGAAATTGAACTGGTCATTTCTGAATGAGTGAATTTGTGATTCATGAGCACCTCTTTAGGAATATTTCTGCAATAAGCAGTTAAACTTGCCACTTAAAAAAGTAAATATGTTCATTTACAGAAACAAGAATCAGTTTCCCATTACAGTTCAAATAAATGATAAACAAAATACTTTAATTTTGGCGGCAAGTATTAACCATTTCTGCAAATTTCTGTAATAGGAATATGAACCTACCTGAGGATCAAAGTTGACAGCGATGAGCTTTGTTTCTTCGTTTCTGTTGAGAAGAGGCTGAGAGAGGTTGAAGGAACAAGCTTCGTCCACTCCCTGAGTCCATTCATTGTACACCTGCTGGTCCCATCTACACACAAACATTTCACATTGTTATTCAGAACTAACAAAACCGATGCAAATTTCTTGTCAGAAAATGTTTATTCTGGAAAGAAAAGATGGAACAATGACAACACTTACTCTCCCAAAAGGCGCATCATTTCTTCATATTTGGTGAACACTAGTTTAGCCTCTTCAGATTCCATGCACCTTAAACAAAAAATCCATATAAAGATGTTATCATCAAATCAAATGTACTCAATGAAGAATTGTAATGATATATTATAACTCACATGATTGAAATCAGAGTTCAATGAAAATATCATTTTAAATTCAATTTGAAATGTTAAACAGATTTCAATTTACAACTCCATCTTATTTAAAAGAACAACTTACGGGTGCTCTATATGCTTGAAATTGCCCATAGGGATTGAGATTCTGTCTTCAAGTTCCTTGGACCAGCGCAGTGAACCAGTCATGTTTGGCATGTTCTTGTGAATAGGAGCTTTCCCTGTTTCTTTCTTGATCAAAACTTGTGCATCATAAATCTTCTTGGCTTCATCAAGGCACTTGTTCATGTGGGTTACAATTACTGGGTACTTGTGGTCAAAGTCATTCTTGATCAGGTTCCTCTCCAACAGTGACCCCATTATATCAGTCAGCTATAACAAAAATTTGCTTTATAAAAAATTTGCTTATAATGACTCAACACTAACTGCAAGATAATAAGCCATCTTAAGTGTTTATATGGTTTCCCATCTTTTAGCAAGACCACTGTTTGTGTAGTATTTTAGGAAAACAATGTTACATATTCCTTTACAACTTTAATGTCATTGATCTATTATTCAAACAAAAGTTACCTTAAAGATCGATTCAAGTCCTGAGCAATCATCAAATCCCTGACAGATGATGGTGGCCAGACGCCTATCAAAGTCTCCAATCTTCTCCAGGAAGGTGTTGTAGTCATCCATGAACTCCTTGTTATTGGGATCCAGACAGTCATAGGATCGTTCTGAAAAGACCTTGTACACATCGTTGAACTCCTCGAAGATCAGCACGACCTCAGTACTCAGAGCCTTGCCCTTGATTCCTCCCAGCTCAACTTTCTCTAGCTTCATCATCTCCAGGGCAGTGTCCATAAGATCCTGTAACATATGAAAATTGTAAAAAATTCCATCCTAACAAGTTTCAATAACAGCATTTACATTGTGTCAACTGTAAAATCAAATGATGGTTGTAAAAGAGGTTTGGAGCATATAAAGAAGTTGATTATCTATCTCATAATGGTTGCTTTTAAACCTAAAATAGAAATTTAAAAAAACCCAAACATATCATTAATTTCAATGTGACTAGACCGTTTAGTTTATTTATGCAATAGTTTGAATTTCATGCATTCCCTACAAATACTCTTTTTAAGAACAGAAAAGAAATAAACTGACCTGAATGAGTCCAACACGCTCCACAAACTTGTCATATCTGGCAAAGACAAGTTGAGGAGCAAACTCCCATTCTTTGGGTTCTCCCTCCTTGAAGTAGGTGCTGAGCTTAGCCTTGTGTTCCTCGTAGGTGTTGCGGAAAGCTTGCACTACGCTGTGTGCCTTTCGTACCTTCTCAACTGTCTCCTCAACCTCTCCTTTGAACAACTCACTTGGCTCAAGGAATGATCTTGCCTGAATTTATCAATATCTATTTTTCAAAAGTTTGTTTAAACATCACGTCAGTAACAATTAGTGACTGGTTAAAAATTTTATGATTTAATTGCAAGATGGACTGTTAAGGAAAATATTTTGATTGATAACATCTAGATACGCTTTGGTAAGTAAACCATTGATTAAGTATTTGCCCTACATAATCTCTAGGCAATCTGCCAAACCATGTTGGTCTGCGGTAAATCTGGCTTCATTCCAAGATATTGCACAATCACTACAATACATTAGAGTATATCAGATACATCAAAGAAAAATTCACTTATGTTAGCTTTACCTATATAGATACAATGTATTATAACAAAAGAGTTTCAACAAAAGAATCTAAAGTCAAAATTGGAACACACCGCCTCAATCTCCATGTTGCAGATCTCCTGCAGCAGGACGATGATCCTGGCAGGTGTGTTGTAGTACTGGGAGTTGGCCCAGACGAGGCAGACAGTGTGGAAGAGTGGAGCCAGCATGGGGATACTCTCATCAAACTCAGCCTGCTCAAGATCCTCCAGGATGTGGCGCAGAGGCTTCAAGTACAGGTTGATATCCTGGGCCTCAGTCAGTGCTGTATTTCAAGTATATAAATGTATGATGTGCCAAGAAGAGCCAATAAATTACAGGTCTTTCGTAAGATCAACTTCTATCACAATCTTGACCTTTCATTACAGAATTATTGAATATATTTCAATATAGAAAGTTTTATGCATATATTAATTAACCACTGATCAGAAAAGGTTACCAACAGAGATAAGTTAATGTTGTATTTTCTTTGTCAATAAATACATTAAGTGTTTTACCTGCGACAACATCTCTGAAGATGTTCTTGAATGAGGGAAAATAACTGCTGTTTGTTCTCTCCAGTAGTTCGGCCATCTTCCTCACCTTTGGATCCCTCAGCTACAAGGTCAAGTTCAAATTGTCAACAAAGAGGACGTAACCAGAATATTTTGCAAGCTTTTAAAGAGCAGATAACAGTCTTTTTGTTCACAAAGTTAAGGAAATCTGTATTGAATTTTATCTCTGTTCACCTGTTCATAGATGCATTCTAGGTTTGTAGCTTTGTTCCTCCAGAAGTCGAGCTCAACAAATGGCAGTGGATCAAGCCCCTCCAACAGTGGCTGTGCAGAATCTCTCTTCAGAACATCTCGAATTTGATGTGTCCAGTCTATGATAACAGACTCAATGGCATGCACCAGGTTTCTGTCATATGTATCCCTAAAGAGAAAAAGTCATGTTTCAGAAAATGCAGCAATGCCTTCATTTATATCTATGATACAAAAACAATTCAATTAAGATCATCATAATTTGTGCTTGTTTCAATCATGCTAAATGTTGTGCATTTCATATATGTTTATTTATTTGATTTGACATGTGATGTTACAAGTTTTTCTTTTTAAGAACGTTCTATAAAGAATTACTTTTCATCCTCAACGGCTGCCTCCTCAACTCTCTCTGCACCAACAGGAAGTGGAAGCAATGTCTTCCCTTTGGCTTGGCCTGACACAACATATACATTGCTTTTGAGGCTGTGTACATGTCGAGTGACGTCATGTGACACAACCTTTGGCCAGTGGTCGTGGTTTCTTTCATTTGACAGCAGTGGAACTAATACCTAGTCAGAAAAAGTAGAAGATTTTTTGTAATTAATGTGAGTTACTGTCTAGTGCTGCTTGGCCAATATTTCAGTCATGTTACTAAATCCAGTGAGGCAAAGATATCAGAAGGAAATTATAAAATAAGTTTAATATATTCTATTCAAACCTGATCAATGAAGCAATACAAAATGTAAGATAATGAGATAAAGTCTGACATAATTTTTAAATATATTCCTATTTTTACATTAAAAGTAACTTAAGTAGTTATCCTATCCTGAATGAATAAGATTTTTTTTATAACATTTACATAAGATTGGCTTATGATAATGATAATAAAACAAAACTTATTTGTTTGGTTTAGTGAGGGAAACTGCAGTTTAATTAAAATTATCTAGTAAAATATTAATACACAAACAATATATAGGAATTTGCAAATTCAAAACTTTCACCCACCTCATCAACAAAAGCTGACAGTTGATCCAGGGGTGATAGTGCCAAATCACCATATAAAAGTGCTGTTCTTAGGGATGTGTCTTTTTGAATTGCTTCTCTTGCTCTCTTCACAAAATAGCAAGCTTTTCCTTTAGGTGAATTTGGCCAATCAAAAGTTAATCCTAGTGATCCACCACCAGATAGGGATATGATAAGTGACACTAATTCTGGCTTTTCAAAAAAGTCCATGAACTGTTGCTTTACTTCATCCACATTATACAACTTTGCAAACTTGTCTGGTTTCAATTTCATCGTTTTCAAAACATAGTCAGCGATAAACTCGACACGAGTGTCGTTCAATTCCAATTCGCTCGCCATCTTGGCAGCTTTTGATTAACAATAGTAATTCAGCAGATAACCTTACTGTTTCATAGGAATGGAAGAACTGATCAACTTTCCACCCATGCACCCGTCTTTTCTACCATGCCCAGCGCGTTCTTCCCTCACTGATTGTTGACAGGAATGGCGGACAAGCCGAGTTGCCATGGCGCGTTGCTACGCCACGTACCTAGCAACAACCTCGTTTTGATAATCGACTTTGTAAAAATGGTCTAGATAATTTTACGGAAAACGGTGTAGTTAAATGTTATGTAAATCATGGCAGTAAATCAAAACGTCATACTATACATGATTTATTTCGACCTGATTATCATTTGACAGACTGGACATCTACATAAATACTTCATTCCCTATACATTAATAAGATTTGGGATCTCTGTTCGCTTAATTGCCATGAACCTTTTTAAATATTTAGAATGAAAATGGCTGATAAACATGTGTTTCGTCTGCTGCTGCGGTTCAAGAACCACAAATTTAAGACATTTCCAAGGTTTATGGTTGCTCTTTTCTTGAATTATCACACAGATGAATATGGGGATAGTGGACAAATGTAAATACGTGAATAGCGTCAAACATTTTCAACAAAGTGCATGATATTGAAATAATTTTTCTGTTCAATTTAATTTAAAGGAAACCAATCTTCAAATCCAACCCTAATCGGGTCGAAATGTTCATATATTCAACGTGATTAGGTGATTAGGAACTTTATGTCGATGACCAGCTAGACTGCAGTTTATCAGTTGCATGTCTTCTTACGCTATGATTTTTTAATCCTTGAATTTTTGTTAGACCGTCCTTTTGACGACATTGTGTTAGTTTATCTAGCATGGGGATGGATAATGAAGTAAAGTTGATAATCATTGGTGCTAGATAAAGTGCCTGTCTCCCCAATAACCATCAAACATTAATTATGATTTAACAGAATATTATGAGAAAAACTGTGAAACTTATAATGAATGTTTGGTTAGTAACTGAACATTGATTATTGAACCAAGTATCAGAAAATAGAAATGTATATAAAAAGGATGTGTTGATTTTATATTAAGTGCCGCAGAAGGTTGGAGAACACCGATATAATTTATTCAAAATCAAAATGTGTATCTCCATCCATGCATTCATTAAAGGTTTTAGATTTTGTATATAATGAAGGTTCTTAATGCTGGCGATTTATGTAAACTATTATGCTTATTTTGTTATTCACTGAAAGATCTGTCTGGTTGATATGCTGTCTCTTACAACACGTTTTGCTCTCAGTTATCGTTTCATCAAATTCATGGATGATGCAGAGATGTACTTTTGAAAAATCTCAAATAGATTTAAAAGCATCACACCTGCCAGTTTTACATTTATTTTCATTTCATAGTTGAAGGTCTTGTTAGATTATATATGATGACTGTTTGACTAAAATCCTAAATGGATAACAAGAAGCAATTTTTTTGCATTACAGGATGTATATTAATGCAATGAACATAATTTTTTCCAGGCATTTATGTACACCTGCATACCCTGAGAATTCAAGTCATGGCAACAAAACTCCCAGAGAATCATTTCAAGGACAAACTACCTCTATAAAGAAGAATC
This sequence comes from Phorcus lineatus, assembly GCA_921293015.1. Lineage (NCBI taxonomy): Eukaryota > Metazoa > Mollusca > Gastropoda > Trochida > Trochidae > Phorcus > Phorcus lineatus. The sequence goes on along the minus strand of OV121082.1, from coordinate 5,090,730 downwards.
ATGTTTCTGACTCCAAACAAGTGCTTGATTATTTTGGATGGATTGGAAAGTTTACACCTTCTTACAGAATCAAAGGCGAAAATGTGCTGGTGATCACTGAGCCGACTCAGTTCTATGAAGTGTTAAAGGTAAGTCTTAGAATGTGTAAGATCTTATCACAAGTAACCCACAATTATTATTGAAATTCTATGTTTTAAATTTCTTTTCAATCAACATAAGATAAGGCAAATTATTACCAAGACATAAGTGTTATCCTATGACCAACTAAAGATGAAGCAAGGTGTTTCTTTTTCAATGGGTATGCTTAATTGGTAACCCGGCAAACTATCCGGCATACAGTGCCAGGATTGACGAGAGCTTCATTGACAACCGACGTACGCCTCAGGATGGCAGACAAATAGTTTTGATTTTTGATTTATAAATTATTATAAATAACCAATCAATTTATGATCAAAATAATTTATTTGGCGATATGAATGATTTTTAAATACTATCCATAACTTGATAGTGACATTTTAATTCATATTTCAAAATGTTTGGAAAAAATTTAGATCTTTTAGATGGAATGTATTTTGAAAGTACAGTCTGAGTTATGATGACTGCTGCCTGTGCATACACCAACCTACTTGATTCAACTTGAGCCTGTTACTGACCCGTCGTACACCGCTTTAACGAATCAAGCATAGTCAGTGTCACTAACATAAAAAAAATTCCAGAAATAGATGATACCAAAAACTTGTTCACTGACATTGCGGCATGCATTCAAGGTTGACTGTGCTTAGCGTTATATTGGATAACATTGTATACTTCCATTGCTTCTCTTTATAAGTACATTAATGTATGTATGGATGCATGCATGCAATGTCAAATGACAAACTTCTGTTTTCCCTTTTGTGTCAGTTCCTTCTTTTCCAATACTTCATTAGTTGGACTATGTTAGAATTATAGTCTTATCCAAATGTACATCTTAGATTTCAATCTCTTTATCATAAGTTTTGATTTAAAGGTTCATTAAACCGACTTCATCAAAAATGCAAAATGGCTTGTGACACTTTTGCAGAGTACGAGTATGCATACAACGCTATTTGGTTGAAAAATTTGTTTTTTTAAAGGTTTGTGAATTTTAATCACTGGAATGAAAAAGAAATGTTTAAATTCTTCCCATCTAATTTGTAAAGGGTGAACTTCATAATTGCTGAAAGGGACAGTCTGGTCATGTCACGTGAAAACTTGAAAATGCACTACAGTAGAAAACTGATCATTAATTTCTGATGGATGTTCATTGTTTCAGATAAAAACAAGAAAAGCAAAGTCAAGGATAACATTTGCTTCATTGTATCTTGGAACAGGGCAACTTGAACATGATCTTGTAAGTTTCACCGCAGAATAGATCTATCTGAAAAGTCAACTTGCATAATGACATATTTTTGTTGTCATGGTCTGTGGTCTATTATGCTACCTGCAGTTTATTGATATTCATTTGATACCTTTTTTTGTCTTTTGATGTTAGTTACTCATCGTGGAATCAACAAATCATCACAATTTTCCATTTGATTAAGGTTGACTGTGTTGGCGAGGCATGTGAGAATGCAATGCAAAAAGGAAATAAAGATTTTCGTGTGAACATACTGCTTGACTACACAAGGGGATCGCGAGGGACGACAAAGAGTTCAAGAACAATGTTACAATCACTTGTGAGAGATTACAGTGAAAATGTGAATGTCTCTCTTTATCACACTCCAGACTTGCGTGGCTTTCTGAAACAGGTGGTTCCAGAAAGGTTTAATGAAACTATTGGTCTGACACATATCAAGGTCTACATTTTTGACGATAGTTTGATCATCAGTGGGTAAGGTTCAAGACATTTATTATATCTTCAAAATATTTTCACCCAAATAATTAACCTTGCTTTTCATTAAGCATGAAGATCTTTTAGACAATTTGGGTATGGATATGTAGAGTTTTAAAATTATTTCATGATATAAAAGAAAATTCACTTATATATTATTACCCTTCAACAGCTAGTCCCAAGATATTATTGAATATATTATCCTTAGCCAGTTTTCAACCTCATATCTGTTTTATGAGTCAAGAATATTTGGTTGTGCCCAAATATTTTTAGAATTAACAGCTTTGATGCTCATATAAAAGACATCTATTCCATTACTTCTGAAGTTGAGTAAATCTGCTTTTATTACTCTCAGTTCTGAAGAGCTTGAAATCTAACTTGTTTTTCAGGCTCATTGTAAGAGATGATTACATTGTATATCATTAAGTATGATCACTTTCTAGCAGTTAGCATACATGTTGTTTTCATTATGTAACGTCAAATAATTACTTCTGGCAATTATGCAATTGTTTACTGATTATTAATGTTTATATAAACTCTAACATTGAATTGGTCTCTTGATCCTAAATATTAATTTTACAGAACATTTTGCATTATTATCATAGATTTCTGATGTCTGTTTTTTATAGATTTTATTAAAAATATTTTAATTGTTCATTGTATATGTGTATTTGCAGAGCAAACCTGAGTGACAATTATTTCACCAACAGACAGGATCGATATGTATTGTTTAATGACTGTAAATCATTGGCTGATTTCTTTGACAAACTTGTGAAGACAGTTTCACAGTTCTCCTTCAAGATGACATCAGAGAACCAATTAGTTCTTCTGTCTGAAGAAGCTGTTCATCCATTTAAGGGTAAAGAATTACCTTTTTACTGGTTTATTACTCACAATCAATGTGTAAATTCATGTTATGAAGGTGATGTCAGCAATTGTAGTGAGGAGACATATAATATTTAGTATTCATACATTTTTGCTTATTACAATCAAATTTCAGAATGACCATTAGATAAAGAAGGAAAGCGAAATTGTACCAAGAAATTGAAGTTAAAAGAATACAATGGGACAACTTTCTAATGTTGGGAATATAAGGATTATCTACCGTTATGTTAAGGGTTATGTTTATATTGATGTAACCAGTCTAAATTTACAGCAATGTTTTTCACAATTAGGTTTATCAACAATTTTATATCTTGGCATATATATACTTAGAGGTTATAACATGCCATTTTTCATATCATACCCCATATCAGCCCGAGACCTCCATATCAGCCCGAGGGCCGCAGGCCAGAGGGCTGATATGGGTCGAGGGCTGATATGGGGTTTGATATGAAAAATGGCATGTTGTAACCTTTTTATCATATATTTTCCAACAGGAAAAAGACTACGCAAGTCACGTTATAAGGTAGTTCTATTTAATTTAGATAACTAATATATTTCAATAACTAACAAGAACGGTAAGAAAAAACTTTTTGGTACCTAATAAATTCAAGATAACAAGGACTTCATAAATGTCATTCACTGTCCGACTGGGAATCGATCATTCTGATTCTTCGCCGTTTGGGCTGTGGCTGGTCATTGTGACTTGCTATCGTACAGTTCATGTTGATAGTTACATTACCCAGTATTCGGGCCCTTGGAAGCAAGGAACTTGTGGTCGAGGCTGTGGTAGAGCAAGATGAACTTGTGCTGTGAGAATCCTTCGGTTTGGGGTTGAGAATCTCAAATCCCTCAATTTGACGGAGTGTTTCTTCTATGTCCTCTGAAAAGAAGTCATTTAAGTTGTCTTCTGGAAAAGTGTTCTCGGGTTCAACGGCCTTGGTGTTGCCAGGTCTGGTACTAGAGAGTTCGGACAGCATCGATGACATTTCTCTTTGTTGATCAATGGATGCAGAACTGTAAGAATTTATTGAGTTTGCATTCCTGTGGCCAGTAACCTGCATTATCTGTGTCGGGGCGATACCTCCATGAAGAAGAGTTGTCACAGTTGTCTTACGGGCTGAGTGATTAACTTTTCTGCCACATATTCCGGCCTCTTCACACATCTTCTTCATCAAATTTCCAATCTTGTTCTTACCCATGTTTTGGCGACTGTACCAAACATCATTGGCATTTTGATTGGTAGAAAGGAGAATCCGGATTCATGTTAAGATCCTGTGGACGTCTGTCTCTGTACTCCTTGAATGCCGCAACTGGACACCTGGTGCTGTCTGTTAATAAAAACAAAGTGATTAGATCTAAATCAAACATCACAAATCTGAATAGTTTTTATGACAAAACAGAATCTGTTGTAACATGGTAAATATTGTGGGATAAATATTGAACTGTGTTATTTATATCTTTATTAGCTTTAATAGAATACTCAGAAATAATATAACATATGTATTTTTTTTATTTTAAACGTTTTTCTCATGTTTTAGGGATCAGTACAGTATTTGATATATACAATTAATATTATAAGACATTTTTGTACCTTGTAAAGCAAACATTTTTGGCTGGAAGGCACGTGTGGAAGAAGTGGCCCCTGTCCTGGTTTTTGTTGCACGCTCAGTGAACTGTAGGTATTCTTCTCCATTTGATGTTCTTGATAGCTCTACATCTCCCCACCTCATGTCGATGTGTTCCTGTCGACTGCGCAGACCAAAGTGGACGGTGTTATTCCACCAGACAGTGTTTATAAGCGAGTTTGGATTACCTGAAACATAAATAGTCGCTTGTCTAACCCCATAACCCCATATATTTTAAAGCCCGAGTATTTGACTGATAAGAGTTATTCCCCTTTCATTGTATGCATCTGATTCTTTGAATTAGGTTATTGCATTGTATATAATACATTAACATGATTTAAACTGGACTAAAACTTTTTCAGCTGATTTGATATAGTGCTAAGAAAGGTGAATAGGCCTATCATTTACGTCTGTTAATTTAGAATGAAACCTAATTAGTAAATTTAACTTGTTAAAACTTTCATCAACTAATTTCGTTTGAAAAGCTATAAAAAAAACCATACCTATACCAAGTTGGCCTTTTTCATACAAGATAGCGAGTTCCTCCCTTGTCAGCGGTTCGGCTTTTCTCTCCTTATTTCCTTTCCCCTTCGCTTTCAACTCTTTCCTCTTGGCGGATAGGACATCTCTCGAGTGTTTGAAAGAAACATCCGTCAGAATATTGACACTGTAGTTTTTTTCTGACAGATACCTTGCTATGCTTGACTGATAAGTTTTCAGTGTGTCGGGTTCATATTCAGATACACCATCTGATTTCCTGACATTCAAAAAGAATCTTGCAAGTAGCATATTTAGTTCGGGCGGATCGATGTCGATCGGGTCCCGTCTCTCACCAACAGACGCCAGATATTTCCTGAACAAATTCAGATCACATGTGGTTTTACGCTTTGTATTTTGGTTTTTCATACCTTCGACAAATCCAGCAGTGTCATCTACTTCAGTGAAACGATTGGAAATGTTTTCATTCTCAACAATCCCGTCAAGCTGAATGATTCTTTCCGCCAGCGACTGCAGCGTTTGTTCGCTGCGACCAGCCATTTTGATGACGCTAGCAGACGCCACAAAGGGAGATAACTCTATCCAAAAGTACCCCAGGGCAGATATTGATATGGATTTGCGGACCGGTCTGATATGGCTTATATGGATTTGCGGACCGGGCGGCAATATGGATGCTGTGTCCTTGCCTCTATCACATATGCAAAACACCCGATATTATTGATAGATATATGATAAATGTTTCTATTTCAGTTCTACCATATCTTTAATGGGCAGTCAAGCTAAACTGCTTTCAATGCATAGTTTACATGGATTATATTTCTGATTGTGTCGTCAGCTTGGTTATTCTCATCATTTAGCAGATCTTTAACTATTGCTTTTGTGTAGACAGCGAGATGGCATTTTGTATAAAGAAATTATTACCTAGAAACTTTATAGGTTAACTCTGCTTCCTCCAGCCTAGTTAGTTATAAGTTGTCTCTCTTGTTTCAGTCCCCTTAAGCTGTGTGAAAGGTTTTGAGAAAGTAAAAATCATAGCCTTTTTGGCTCCATTATTAAAACATCATTTGAAAATGATAATAAAATTGTTGTTAAAGAAAAACTTTTAAAGGTGTTGAACTCAGCGATAAAATTTCTTGTGAACATTTCAGACAAAGATGATGGATTTAATTTCAAGAGAGAAGCAAGAAGGATGGTGCTGGACTTGTTAGATTCAGAAATGGCATCCTCGTCCGAGAGATATGTGACTGAAACTAGTTTGGACCATGACACAGTTGTGTACCCCCTCATACAGATGGGGCCCTTTGGAATCACACACGACGAGATGGTAACACTGAACCTGTTTCGGTCGGCCCAGCCTGGTGATGAGATTCTTCTAGCTTCAGGGTACTTCAACCTGACTGATCATTACATGAATGTCATTCTTCAGCAATCTCTTGCCAAATATGGCATTCTTCTAGCTTCCCCTGAGGTAAATATTATTATTTGAGGAAATGTCTTAAGCGACTGTTCATTAATGATTGTAAATTCTCTGTTTTTTCACAAATTTGCTTGAGTATTTACCTTTAGAAAAGGTATGTGATACAATACATGTATATGTGTGATAATTTATTTATTACCTATTATTGAATGGCATCTGTATAAGGCAAGCAAAAAGGCTTGTTTCCTTTCAACTGTCTGGCTTAGTGAAGCCATGAATTAATTTTTGTGATGTCAGAGACAACAAAATATGGTAATTAGCACTTAAACATTTGTTGCTAGGCAAAAGTGTTATGTGCACATGTACACTCGAGAAAATTTGACATTGCCTATGTTAATAATATTGGTAATTGAGATTGAGATTGAGAAAATAATATGACTGCCAGTAACATATTTTTACAAAACAATCTCTTTGAGGTCAAAGAAGTCATAGGTGAAAAAATTATATTTAGAAAAGTTGGTTAAAGACTGTTTTTCTGATTGAAGGTGAATGGATTCTTCGGAGCGAAGGGTATCGCTGGATCTATCCCAGCAGCATACATCCATATCGCAGCGGAGTTCTACAAGCAGCTTGTCCACTACGGCGAGACGGGTAGAGTGCAGCTGTTTGAGTACTTCAGGGACAAATGGACATTCCATGCCAAGGGACTCTGGTACTATTTGCCCGGCCAGAGTCTTCCCAGTCTCAGCTTCATCGGCTCCCCTAACTTTGGTGGGTTCTTTCTTTGTCTCATACTCTCAGACCTTTCTCTTATAGTTGTTAACATTTGTTAATTGAATCTAGCTAAGATCATGTATGGGAGGGACAACAGTACAAGGAGATGATTGACTGAGCTTTTGTTTTCATGTGTCATACACCATCTGATGGGAGGAAGCTTTTTGGCTTAATAACTTCTAGCGAAGGACTTTGTTCTTGCAATAACATCTTAGTAAGTCACGACCATCTAGGTACTAATAATAACTTGTGGACAAGTTTGACAGCAGGATTAAAAGCGTGAAACTATTAAAATTTTATGGTTGAACACTATTTGTTAATATCATTTAGCATTTTTATCAATAACAACAAATATTTGCTCCAGGTTACAGATCTATATATCGAGACCTGGAGTGCCAGCTTGCCGTCGTCACTCAGAATGAAAACCTTCGAGAACAACTAAGAGATGTAGGTGTACTGGTTTCTTATCTAAAAATGCTTTAAAATAATTTCAGATTTTAAAAAAATGACTGTTAAGTGCTACTAAATATGCTACCATAACAATCAAACTGAAATACTTTCGTTAAATGATGGAAGCTGATTGCAAGGTTGATAAATCTAATGACTATTTTTTCAAAAGATGAATTATTTTATCATTTCTAAGTACGTTGAATAATGGCTTTAGTATTTACCTTGTTGCATTTTCAATAACATTATGAACCAAAGAATTTTTTTTTTTATTATTACAGGAGCATGTGCGACTCTTTCAATCGTCCAACTTGGTGACCTCTGATTTGTTCAAGCGGAAAGATCGTCATGTGCCGCTTTGGACGAAGGTTGTGACTGGGGTCATTAAGAATTTTTTCTAGCTGCAATGTAAGGATGTCATATATGTAGGGATATTGCAATAGTTGTTTATTTGTTACTTGTACAGGATTTTTATATTTTCTTGAATAAAAATGTACATAGTGTGTAGTGTGTTCATTCAACTCTATCTGAAAACAATACTGTGCTAGTTCCAACTAAATTCTTAAACTTCTCCCTGCAGTGCTAAATTACATTGAGATTGCTGGCTCTCTCTGTTTGTTAATACCAGTTACCTCTTATTGGCGCCAGCTCCATTACTGTCTCAGTTCAGCCTTGCAGCATTCCCCAAACTTTTCATATGTGCCATGCCTCTAGCCTGCCTCGTCCTAAACCTAAATGGCACTGTGGCATACACCTATGTTCTTCACAATCTAACTCTGAGTGTTTTCAAGTTTCAAATTCCTCTAGACAATTATTTCGTGGTGAAATTTTTCTAAGGATGACATGGGAATGGCCATTTCGGTTTTACTCGTTTCATAATATTGCAAACTCTGATGCTTGAATGGGGGATGGGTGTTCAATTTACAATCAAGATGGTAAGGGTTCATCTAATAGAAATGATAGTAACTTGTCCACTTGGTTGCAAAATCATTAGTATTTGATAATGAGACACCTTTCTTACAGAATTTTCATTAGCATATGGCATCATAGTTTTTTTGGGCATTTTGGAAGCTGAAGAAACTTTTCTAAGCCAAGAACATTTCAATGGAGCGAGAAAACATTTGCAACATCCGAATTTTCAGTTACTGTCTTGGAAAATAAAAATGACATTCTATTGATAAAGATCTAATCCATATTAAAGTGTTTGTTTTAGGTTAAGATATAAAGTTAGAAAACCTTTAAACTTTTCAGTAATCGGTTATCACAAATAAAATCAATCATTGAAGTAACTTTTGTAAAACAGTCAAATTTTATAGGAGAAAATGTTTAAGTGTAACAAGAATATTTGACTAGTGTTGACGAATGTCCACGTTATCATCATCTGAAACTGATTATTGAAGAAACAAAAACAAGAAAGAAAGTCCCTTTTTGGTACAGGGGGGGAGTACCGTCAAAACACAGAGATGAAATTCGTTTTGAATACAACATTTTAATTGTAACGTTTGTGACACAGAACTATTTCACATACTGTGGTGAATTATACATAGTGAAAGACCAATGGCCCTGCCATTAATGTGATACCACCTCAACTGTGTTACCTGTATGAACCAGTGTTACCGCGGACGAGCTGCCACATTCCAGTCACCTCCACATCTGTACCGGCGTCACCATGAACTTTTTAATTTATGTTTTTACCTCATAATCTAATTTTCTCTTTCATGTATACCTAAATATTAACATAACTTCTAATTTGTGTACGTTTTATTACATTATGTATAATTTTCCATACCGCATTTTGGCACCTTAGCCCATGTATTCTACTTTCATTTTGTCTGATGAAGGGGGTCCAACGGCCCCCGAAACGTTACAATTAAAATGTTGTATTCAAAACGAATTTCATCTCTGTGTTTTGACGGTACTCCCCCCCTTTACTTTATTTAACTTTCCTGTACCGTCATGAATCGTGGTATCGTTTTAAATAGAGCAGTAATTTCGGTAATATAAAGAATAAAAATATGAAAGATCTTGTGATGATTATTTTGATGTAAAATATATAATTGTTTTCAGCTTTTATAAAAGTCTGAAATACTGCTTATGGTAATTAGTATCTATTTGTTAGTCCTAGAAGAAACAGGGGGGTGTGGGGGGTCTTGCAGAGAGGACTGATTGGCCCAACACATACAACGGGATGTTATCAATTTGTCCAGATATTGTCCAGCACTCATATGGAAAGTTTTTTAATTGGTCAAAGATATAAATTACCACTACTGCACACTCTTAAAGAGCCACTCTGTGAGTTGTTGGAGTCATATATGCCAAACTTAATCAATGGTGTCATTTGATCGCGAAGTATCGACTGTAACCATAAAGAAACATTTTAAAGCTTATTGGTTTTATACAGTGACAATATGAAGGTAAAACGTCGCAATCATGATCGAAAACTGGACAGTGGTGTGCGTCAAAAACGTAATTTTGGCGACTTATAACAGCCAGGAGGGTAGTTAGGAGTTGATAGTGTTTGTTAGGTTATATAACTAGTATCCATGTATATTGGACGTGACATCTACACCTCTGTGCATTTATAAGACTGTTTTTAGATTTTCATGGAAAACCAGTATTTGTCATACATATGTCTTTTGGACATGAAAAGCTAAGATGTTTTGATTTTACATCACCACATATGACATTTAGGTTCATATCAAAGGTAAATAATATGTTATTAAAATCCAGGAGTGGCTCTTTAATGCCTAAAAGAAAAATATTACAATTCGTGAATTCTTGGAATTTCAGTGATGAAAATCATCATTCAGCCAATAACTATTTAAATTTGTATTACTTAATGCAGTACATTTCATTTACAAGAGTACGAATGATTATGTATTCCTATCAAATACCCTGAGCTGCCCTCCAGGTGGCAGAGTTGAAAAGTCGGGCGGTACGTTTCTTACTGAACGGGGCACTGTATCTCCAAGAGATAAGGGAAACCATGATTAAGAAAACCAACAACTTGTTTCTCATTGATATTTTGAAACAAGAGGGATCACACGAGTCTAAGCTTCGCCCCAACAGGACAATCACACAATCTCACAAGGTAGAGAGAAATGACAACATCACAATACTCATAGAATTTAAATCTACCATCCAACGATAAACAAGAAAAGATTGGATGATTGGAATGAATTTATTTCCCCGTCATTGCACCACAACTTAACAACAGGCCTACAACAGAACATACATGAAATGCAAATTTTTTTATTGAGTTTTACACGAAGAAATACCAACATTGATTTTTTAATAACCTCCTACCTCATCAACATGAGTAGAAAAGTGGGCGTTGCCGAACACACCGTGTGTTTCACTCAAAGGTTTCATAGCTTACAATGTCTCCCGATCTCGGTTGTACAGTGGCAACATACAAACACACATACATGCTTACATGACTCAATAGTAAATTGCTACCCGTTATCTTTCATTAAACTACTTTTAACATTTTTTATTTCAAATCTAAGGATTGATGAACATATACTCAAGAGAATGTATATGATAAAAATTTAGTTGCTACGGTTTCATATAAACCTATCTCAACGAACTTAATCGATTTGCTACGAAGAATATAAAATCAACGTTAATTCATGTTCCCATGACATAAAGATAAAGATGTAAACATGCTACCGTATTCGACGTAATAAGCGCCCGGGGCGTTAAAAAAATTGGTAAAAGGGGGCGCTTATTAAAACGATAAAAATTGTCCTCAAGTTTAGTCTTCAAAGTGTTTTCTTACGATACATATGTCTTTGAAATATGGTTTTGTAACTTTTATCATTTTGATGGTGGCTGGGGGTCTTGAACTACTCTGTATTCGTCACTTTAGTGGAAGTAAAAAGACTTATTGAAAGACTTTGTATTCGTCACTTTAGTGGAAGTAAAAATACTTATTGAAAGACTGAAAAAAACTTCTTTAATGAATCAGCATGCAAGGTAAGCAATGTTGAGAGGTGGGCGCTAAATCAGGACGCGTATTGTTCAGTCAAAAACGTGGTGGGTGGGCGCTTATAGGGGAGTGGGCGGTTATTAAGTCGAATACGGTATATCACGACGAATGAAAATTAACGCCTAGCAAGCTAAGGGCGAACGATGTCGCTTAATGTAGCTTTAGTCTGGATTGTTTGTCTCTAGCATCGCATCCACACACCACACTTACTGCCACTATACTTACCACAGTCGTTTTCAAGGTAACCACACCGAGCACGAAGCGGGTACCGTGTTTCCATGACGACCGAGTACCGCAGCACGTGCAGGGTGTGGTCCCCCTGTGTGAACCACCCTCCCCCATAGCGTGGATCTCTCCGCGGTTGCGGGGGCGCTGTGGGTGGGTCTCAGAGGAACCGGGAACGGGTCCCAGGGCGTGAAAGTCCCGGGGAAAACGAAGTAAGCTTGAAACCATGTGGCAAAATATACGGTATATCCGACAACACCCGCTTCCAGTCCGCCATGTTGGTGACGTCAGGGGCGGGTGTCCACAGCCTGGTCGACAGGCCGCGGGGAATCGTCGATCTGTTCCGATGATAGTCAGGATGGCTAGCCTTTATATACCCTGTTTGACGTCACATTATCTATTTATAGGTTGCTATGTCAGCACGCAGGTTAACCGCCTACAATAAGTACCCCGTAAGCAGTTTTCGGGTTGCCAAGTCAGCATAAGACCCTTTAACAGTCCGTCTCTTAGTGATGTGACAAGTTGTCGACTTATACCCTGTTTATCTAGATGGGTTTTGTATGTTTGGTCAGTCACGGACAAGGATTTGCCACTTCAAATGCAGAAAATTGTACAGCGAGTCAACGTTAAGACTGTAATACACCTTGAGAAAAGATCTGCGTGTATATCTAGCTATATGGAGCATTGTGAAAAATAACATATTGCCACAGACTGAAATATATATGATGGCCTTATAAATACGAGGGTCTTATAAAGGAAAAATTATCGATTTACAATATGACCTCATATTATATTCAGCACTCGTCTCGATGAACTTTCGATGTCCAACACAAAAGTGTTAGTTTGGCAAGTAGGTTTAAGCCGATGTTAATTACGTCAGCTGATCCGGACTCCTTGTATGTGCTTGAGTCAAATAAAATCAAGTCAAGGATAGTTATGTAAGGATTGGAATCTCCAATGTGTACATCCCTGTAAGGCATAAGCTCCAGAAGAGATTGCTTTACAGGTTCATATATAATTTGTAAGTAGTGGATTGGTACATCATACCTTTCCTACGATCATATATTTTAAACCTTCGTATTGGGAATACAATTTCAAATTTATCTTGAAAATGTGATCGAAATTAATGATATAGATATAAGTTCAGGGAGATTGAAAAGAAATGAAGATTTGGAAATGTCAAATTCTTGTCTCCCTACTAGGTAAACACACGGTCCTCGTTACTGGTATCTAAAATATCTCATTTTTAAACATCTATTCCATCGATGTCGGATCATTTTAAACATGTCTTCCAAAGAAAACGTTTTTTAATCATATGGAAAGGAAAGCCTGACATTGTTAAACGAGAAATGATTGTAGGCAGTATATCAGATGATGGAATTAAATTAAGGCTAATGAAACACTACACAGATGCCGAAAAAATGGTACACATAGTGAGAAGACTGGTTTAATTGTTTTTGAGAATAATAGAATACCTGCAAATATAGCCAAATGTGAAAAAATGAGGCTAAAATTGTTATTAAGGAGTATTCAAATAAATTTAAAAACGTTATTGATAATAAAATTGCCTTATTTCCGTAAAGTCACTTTGAAATACAACCCAGATGAAAAGATCATTACAACATCGTATTAGATGACACTTTTACAAAATTGATATATATTCATTAATTGGAGGAGATTTTCAACGAAACATACTTTTTTAACATATTTATTTCCCCAAAAAAGTAACCGGATCAGTAAACAAGCATATGGTTATATTGATACCGCTCCGTAATACAAAACATAGAAAATACGGCATGATGAATATTCAGTAGGAAAAATGTATACAAGTAAATTATGTAATGTCAAGTACACTCAAAGAAAACAATGGTATCAGTTAGTATTAGAAGTGTTTCAATATGCCAAATTGAAATCTGCCAAAAATAGAAAACGCTCGAAAAACCAACAACATAAATACCAGTTAAAGATTATGACTATGTCATATGAACGCTACTTAAAAACAAATCTGCCTGTTAAATATATAAACATATATACTGAATTTAACAATATTTTCAACTGAAGAGCAGTTTTGATTACCAAACAATATTGATTTTAAATCAAATCATTTAGTGTAGAAAAACATGTTTTGATGCAAATCACTATATGGGGGACACAATAAGAAACAATGAAGAAAGTAAAAGAGTCTGACGTTGAGTGGTCGGTGATTAATGAAATTCCTTTTAGATACTGAAATGAGAAGGTTCCAAAATCGACATATACATAGAATCTTATCTTTGAGCTCTTATCTATACCCAAGCTCAAATGCATCGATGCAATAAATAAATGTTTATTCTGGAAAAATAAAAAAAGTGACATTCTGGGATTGTCAACACTCGCTGTGCAAGGATATCCAAGAGTGAATAAGTACAATGTCTATTTAAACTAATGTTCACGGGGAAGGAACGTTTTCTTGACTATCTATCCATGACCATTGATCCATTTCATGTCATCGTGATCCAGAAACTGATTCTGAAATGTCATAACACAGAATTCAATATAACCATGAGAAAATCCAAAGAGAGTTAGCTCACTATTATGGTGTTACGAAAGCTACAGCTTATTCATCATGCCAACAGAAAAGTCCGTTGAATTTTGGTCAAAATTTCACCATTTATTTATGTAATGTAATTTGCCTTTTGCCTATAAATTAAAAAAATGTTAAAACCCAATGTATCCAAATTGTTCAATAATTATAATCAAATGACTGTGTGTGAATAGGTGTAGGCATATGTGCACAAAAGAAATTGGAAGTTACAACGGACCTCGGATCTGTGACTGGGACCTCAGATCTGTGAGTAAGACAATACGAAAAAAAACTTAATGAATTCATTACATTAATGTACATTTTTTTATTGACGATGGATGTCATTTTTGTCTTTTGTCTACCGAATGTCATTTAAAAAAAAAAAAAACAATCATAAACAACTCGTAACTTGTGATTTTAAATAAATGTTAACACATAATAATAATTGAGTTAAAACAGCCGATTCCGTAATACAGTTCACATTTTGGTAAAACCCACTATGTTAATCCCTGAAAACATTTGTTGCCTTGGGCTAAACATTCAAGGTTTTTGACCGTAATAACAAATGTTGCTTTAAAGGGACGACACGACATAATCAACCGTTCGGCTATACAATTTAATGTTCTTTGACGTTTTTCTGCTCCTCTATTGCTGTAACTGACATAAGTAGTAGTAGCAGCAGGAGTACTATCATGTTATTTGGAAGAAAAAAGCATTAACTTTGTCTTCTTAAAATCTCAACTGTATGCCACCACGATTTTCCACCATGTTCCGTATTTACAACATTGAATATTTTTTCGATAAAATGACTTAGATTTTCGAATCTCAGTGATAAGAAATGATTGCGACAATTTCGAAAAAAACCCCCAGTGTTAAGACACGCTGCGTTTTGTTCTTCTGTGAATTCATTTATCTTATACATTAGTTTTCTAATAACCATTCACCCATTTGAGCGAGAAATAACAGTTTATTGGGAATATCTCACTTGAACCTACTCAGTTGTACAAATCTGTTCACATGTATGTAAATAGTCACAGCTTAACTCATGGTTAGTATCACAGCTTATATCTACACCGAAACGTCGCAATATTACAATGAATATGTTGAAATGAAGTGAATGTTCTCTTTCCATCAGAAACAAATAAATCATGATTTTTCCAGCTGTGAACAATTTGTACAAAAGCAGATTGTATTTGTTGCGCAAAGGAGGCCAATTCCATCACATGTTGAACAGAATATGAATGTTTGTATATTTCATCCTGGCAAAACAACAACACGTGTTAAAAACTCTTAACATTGACACTAGTTGTAATTACGGTCATGTGCATCAGATCGGTACAACGATCACATCTTATCTCCAGATAACACTTCTCTATCTAACAAATGTAACTGAAACAGATACGTAATTGTTATCAACAAGCAGCTTCCTAGTTCACATAAACGCGGCTATAGTTCGCGATCACAGGAGCTGAGAAATCCGCCAGGTGATATTTTTTTAAAGCATTATAACTGTAATTTATGCATCAAGGTATCATCAATTAATGTCAATGTGTTAAAACATTTCGATGTTCACAAAGTGAGGGATTCTGGGTACCTGTTTAACTCAATGGAGATAAAACCAACAAAACCACTTAAAAATTTCACCTTGGTGGGTTACGGTTGTGACGTCAAACACATTGGCTCTTTATTTTCACTGATGCGTCTGTTGATACAAACCATTTCATTTAAAATACAAATCACTCAGCATGGAAGTAACATTCTACTACTACTACTGCTACTTTTAATACTACTACTCCCTTTTAAAAGCTACTACTACTTCGTCTTCAACTGCTACTACTGCTACTACTACTTCTACTGCTACTACTAGTACTACGCCAAACCTCCTACTACTTCTTCTTCAACTACTACTACTACTACTACTACTACTACTACTACTCCAAACCTACTACTACTTCTTCTTCAACTACTACTACTACTACTACTACTACTACTACTACTGCTACTTCTACAGCTACTACTACTACTACTTCTTCAACTACTACTACTACTACTACTACTACTACTTCTACTACTACTACTACTGCTACTTCTACAGCTACTACAACTGCTACTTCTACAGCTACTACTACTACTACTACTACTACTACTACTACTACTACTTTTACTACTACTACTACTACTACTACTGCTACTACTACTACTACTACCATTATTAATACCAATGATTCCGAAGCGGTTAATCAGCTGTCAAAGCACCTCACAAAAATACAGGAAAAGATTATATGACACCGAAAGAATGAGCTTTCTGATAAATCATTTCTTTTGATATGACTTGGTGCCTTCTCTTTCATCCTTCGTTAATTGTTCATCCGATAGAATCACAGAAGATATCAAATTAAATGAACTCATACATTGAATGCCTTTGAAAAGTAGTAGCTTCCTTTCAGTGAAGAAGATGTGGCGTATTACCTGGGTACAGTCCGTCCTCCTTGTTCTTTCCCTTTCACACAACTGCGGTAAGTTCGTATCTTCGAGTAACACCTAGAGCGTCTGATGACTCTCTTTCGATAGAGATGTAGATTTCGTAATCAACTCCGAATTACATGTGTACATGTTGTTTTACATAAATGTATTTAATAGTGGAATTGAGCGTAATATACATCAAAGTGGCGAGCACACTATGGCAAGTTATTGTCGTAGAATGTTGAATATCCCTACGTAGCTGCAGAGTTTCAAACATTGTCCGGCCCTATGTTGCTAAACATTAAGTACTCTCTAAATAAGAGATTATACAATATGTCAGAGGAAAATATGTTTAAACTCAATGATGTTTCGATTCTTGTAAGCTTTTGTTACCAAGTTTAAACAAACATATTCGTTTATAACAATATCGCCATGTTTTATTTTCTAGATGGATCTTTACCCCCGATATTTAACGATACGTTTAAAGTTGTGGTTATTGCTGAATCAGCATCTCTTGGTAATGACCTTTATGTTTCCCTCACCAGTAGCGATGTCAAATTTTATGATAACTAAAACAATAACAGTAAAAGTTAAAAGATAAAGATGTTAATGCTTGATATCAACTTCAAACGAATGCCTGTCATCACCAATCATCACCAATAAATTTATAATACAATTTGACAAAAGATTCTGCTTCAATGGGTATCTGTTTCACAATCTTTTCATCATGTAAAATTTTAATTGGAGTCTGTGTTTTGTTCAACCATGGTTAGATACACTTACAAAACTATATCAGCGATATCTTAAAGTTTAATAGACAGGTGATGTTCTCTTCTGTATCCAGGTACAGTGATAGGCAACATCACTGTCACTGATGTAGATGGTGACACACTCACACTTACACTAAAAGATGCAAACACTCGACAGTACGTTCGCTTGAATATCACTGAAAACATTGGTGGAAGAATAAGCGCTGACGTCATTTTGAACAAAGAATTGGATTATGAAAACAAGGTGAGTTTTGTAGAGAATTTTAAGTCACTTCTTAGTTAACAATGTGTTCATCGAACCCACGAAGAATACTCTCACATAGTTTAAGTCATATTGCTCGTGAATCGTACCCTACACTACTTTCTGTGTGCACGTGGATTACTGTCTGACTCTGATATTGTCTTTGTTGTAGCCAACGATAATCCTGCAGTTTCAAGCGGTTGATAACGCTGTAAGTATACGTTAATGTTTCCAAAGTTGATAACCAACTTCAACAATTATTAAGGATATTAAGAACAGTTCCCTCAAATGAAGAAAGGGATATCACCTACTCTTGATTACATCATAATGACAACAACTAATTCACTATATGTTTAAATTTATTGTCTCCATTTTTGACAATAATTGTGCTTAGGCCCGAAAGTCTATTTTTATCTATACTAAATAATGTAGAGTTATTGAATATATTAAACAATATTCAAAGTTTTTTCTCACTATAATAATTAAAGAACGTAAAGAAATAAATTTAAAAACTTTTAAGAATTAATATGATGTGCAACTCTTCGTTACTGAAACTTAAAATGTCAGGAAAACAGTTGGATGACATCACTCCTGCAAATTATCTAATAATGATAATTACAGAAAAATCAACGAGTTGCAGGCATCAGATCATAAGTGGGGAATTTACCACATTAATTCTGTATGTAAAGATAATGTTTAGCGTGCACACTAACCTGCTGTATGTTACAGTACGCCTCCATTGCGACAATCCAGATTCTGGTGCAAGATGTGAATGACAATCCCCCTCTATTCGTCCATCAACCGTACTTAGCACACATACCAGAGGTTCGGTTCGTTCTTAATCTATCAAAAGCATTTTAACTTCCAACGTATTGGACAATTGTCCTGAGATAATATCTGACCAGTCAAACTAATCGACTTAAAAAGGAAATACGTACAACACGAATAAGCACGAAATTATTTTAAAATTAAAATATCAGGTTGTCAATTAATAAAGTGTTATATCTTTCTATATCAAATTGAACACGTTTTGACTTGGAATGATTGACTAATTGTATCACATAATTAATTAATTAATTCAGTTATTCTTAAGAATGCAGTTAATGGTACGTTAGTGTTCAACGCCACAGTCTCTGATATGGATAGAACAGGTCTAGGAGGAATCGTGAGCGTATCTCTCTTGGTAAGACTTAGTACTCTCACTAATGAGTTTCTTGTAATGTATCCAATTGTATATACAGAATGCATAAGAAGAGCTATATGTAAATCAGGTGACATCATTTCTAGAAAATATGTGTAAAGACATTGCTTTTCACGTCTACTATTAACAATCGCGCGCGGCCATCGACATACAAACACAAGTGCATAAGTACAAAGTATTTATTTTCCTCAAGTATCGCGTATAACAATGACAACACCCTTAAGAATATATAAGTATAATTTAACTTTGAAGAGCAAAATATTCTCAAAATCATAGAAAGATGTTCTTTAATTTTTTCAAAATAATTGTTCTAGACGCACACAGAGCTGTTCCATGTTACAAATGAAGGTATGGTCTCCCTTATCGGTGATCTGGATTATGAACAAGTCCCATTCTACAACGTGAGACTCATAGCAGAGGTAGGTCTGATGTATCTTCAAAGCCACACATAAAATATGTGACAACCAATAGCATAAAAAATCCTGAATACATTTTAGCGACATTCTGTGTATTTGAGGCTATTTGCACAAACTGTCTATAACCATCATTCTGGATACAGGACCATGGAAAACCCAAGCTCTCAAGCACAGCTGAATTATTTGTGACAGTGACCGATGTGCAGGACACGCCTCCATACTTTACTAATCTACCCTACATCCCTGAGATCTGGGAGAACTATACTGTGGTATGTATAGGCTTCCAAACTTTACTAATGTACCCTACATCCCTGAGATCTGGGAGAACCATACTGTGGTATGTACACACCTCCATACTTTACCCTCCATTCCTGAATATGAGAGAACAATATTAGGGTATGTACACGCTTCCATACTTTACTTATCTACTCTACATTCCTGAGATCTGGGATCACCAGTTGGTGTATCAATGCCTTATTTAATGTTGTATATCGAAAAGGAGGTTCTGTGTTTACAGGGTTCCACTGTGTTCAGGGTATCAGCTATGGACGGTGATCGTGGGAATTCAGAAAACATCAGTTTTAGTCTTTCCAATTGTGAGTGAATTTTTCAATCGGACTCTGCTGACTAATGGATTTAGTTTCCTCATATTGACAATTTGAGTTATGCGTTTCATTTTCTTATAAAGCATGTTGAGTATGATATTTAAGAAACATCGTCATTGTTTCAACATTATTTTTTTGTTTTTGCTCATATGACACAATTCAAAGATATGTAAGATTTGATTTGCATGCATGACCATTTCCCATTATTTATCATGTTGCTAACTGTATGCCTCTCAGGATTCATTTTTAAAAAACAATAGTGGAATATCGCAATAAAACATCCAATAATATACCTCTTTGTAAATTGTTATACAATCTTGATTCAGTGAAGTTATTTATTCTTTCAAGCAACCTGCCCCGGTTTCTTTTCAATTGAATTGGATGGGAGAATAAAGCTGTTGAAAACAGCAGATCGGGATAATGGAGCAGTCTCAGACAACAGTGGAATATGTGTACTAACAGTCAAGGTAGCATCCTGTATATTTTATTTCATAGACTTATATTATATCGTTGTCAAAACAGCTAAAATCAATTTCAGTTTATTTAAACAATCAATTTATTAAAGAATGAAGCATATTTGAAGTCGTGAATCAAACATTTAAATTTACCACACAATCCATGTCGTGAATCAAACATCCAATTTTGTAAGTAAGCTATGGACAACACTTCATAAAATCAAGATCATCAAAATCAGAGTACATAATTAGTGAAATGCATTGTTAGTTTCTACTCGATAATCTTCCTTTCATCGAATGTCTCAAAGTTTATCAAGAAAATAAACTCGATTTTTGTCAGGCAAGAGAAACAAAGGGAAGCACTCTCCAACCAGGTCCACTATTCGAAGCCAGTAGAGCAGTAACCATAACAGTGAAGGACCTGAACGACAACAGCCCCACCTTCAGATCCACGAATCTGTCGGCAACCATCAGAGAGAACATGCCTGCAGGTGTTCCCGTCACATTCAACACTCCCCTCCAGGTCTCGGACAAGGATCAGGTGCGGCGTATGTGTTACTTATTATCGGAGTCATCGGAGTACTCCCACTATAACAATTTTCTTATCAAGAAACGAAAGAAATAGTGATACAACCATGAAGCTGTAATGTACCTTTATGTTCAATGAATCACAGTTTGTCTAATCACTGAATTCAAACAACTGTGAGGTCTTCAATCCATACAAATCCATATATTCATTATTGAAGGTGAAATGAATTTTAAATAATTCATTCCACAATTATGAATTTATAGCCGTGTACAGAAGGATTCTGTTCCGAACTTATTAGAAACCCTTTCAACCAAAATTTAAACAGGTGCACTTTGTTGTTTAGTTTACCGAACATCACAACTAGTCATCAAGGCCGTGAATCAAAATACCAAGCCATGAACAAGACACTCAATAATCATTCAAGGCCATAAATCGGGCATCAAAGACCGTCAGGTCATGAATAAAAAAACTAAGTTTACAATGAATTCAAAGCCGTTGATCGAACATCACAGTTTACCATCAGTCTGATTAAAATCGACCGTGTTCCGAGGAATAAAAGTTTCAAAATATTGACTCAATCGAGATTCGAACTCTATCTGTCCAGGCCATCCTCTCCACTAGGTCTGACCGCACCCTACTGTAGCGCACGTGCCGACACCAGTTTAGCGCAGACAAAACCTGCGAATAGCGAACCAATCACATCATGGCGTTTAAAATAAAGATAGCGGCGATCAAGGTTAACGAATGGTAAATGGGAGTTACTTGCCCCTAGCTACTGATACCGAATGCTTTTGCCGCACGCATTGTGATTGGTTAGATGA